>WEKY01025686.1:30817-99698 GCA_013390045.1 Picathartes gymnocephalus
AGCGGGGACGGGCGGAGCCGAGCGGAGCTGAGGCGAGCCGCGGTCCGGGCAGCCCCGCTCCCGCTGCTCTGCGGCACTCGCGGGCCCGGGCCGCTGCCGGCGGCACCTGGCAGCGCCCGGAGCGGCTGGGGATAACCCAGCACTGCATTTCCACTAAGGACGAGCCCGTTTTTATCTCCCCCCACCCCTCCTCTGTCATTATTGGGAGAAAATCGTGGCCTTGGTGTCGTTGACATTCCCGCTGCTGCTGTTTCCAGGGAAGGCTGTGTTTTAAATTAAATGGAGCATTTAGCGTGGCTTCTTAATTAAACAGGATAAAAATCTGAATATTGCATCCTATGTGGCAGTGGAATTGTGACTCCTCGGTGGGTGTGAGGAATTTTCAGAGCGAGTTTCTCTTCTATAAGAAGCTTTGTAAATGCCGAGCTTAAAGAAATAAAGCGTTCTTTTGACAATAATTTTATTCGAGTTAGAATACCATGTAGGGTGGAGCAGCTGGGTCTTTTTTTAGGTTGCTACATATATAGTGTTTCCGTTCACAGACCATACAGAATTAAGTAAGGCTAAATGTCTTTCCCTTTTCTGTGGTACGTGGTGATACTAGTGCCGGATAACCAAGTGTCAAGGGGTGTTTCTTGTTCAAGCAAGTGTGTTTTGCGTGCAGGGATGGTCGAAGCTGGTCTTGTGAAAGGAGGAATTAACAGAGTTGCTTGTTTGTCATTAATGTGCAGTTGATAAGCCACAGGATGGGTAATAAGAATGGCAAATGCCCAGTGCAGTCACAGGGAACTTCCCCTTTTAGGTTTGACTTTGACCTATTACACGTGTATTGCAAGGAGCAGAATTAAATTTTTTTTAGTGACTAGTCATTTTCTTCCACAGGATGCAAATAGCGATTAAGTCTATGTACACACGACTTTTTTTTCCCCCAAATAGTAGGATTTTCTCAAAATTAGTGGTGTCTCTACATTTTCAAGTTCAGTTACTTATTTCGTCTTGTATTAGCACTTGTCAGATTACTTTGAAGTCTTGCATTTGGAAATGACAATCAGCCTATTGATTTAAATCAAATTCAGCCTCGTTGGAACAATAATTCATAGTCTTGCTTTTGTATTTTCTATTAAATTTTTAACTTAGGTTTAAAGTGTGTTAAGTATTGAGCAGCAAAATTTTCAGTGTCTGACCAAACAGCAGGCAAATACATGCACTTTTGTTTGTTTACATTGCTGAGACCATAATGAAAAGTAATTATTTTAATATTATACAAATTTGCTATTTAGAGGGTTTCTGTATGATGATTATCTGTTTTCTAACTGTTTCAGAGTGGTGATGGAACTGAGCTGACAACCAAGCCAAAGAGAAGCTTCTATGCAGCAAGAGATTTGTACAAGTACCGACACCAGTATCCAGTAAGAATATTTTATGATTTAAAATTGCTTTTTCAGTGAAAAACATTTTTAAACTTTTGTGTTGTCCAATAAATACAAGAAATGAGAATCAAAAAGCTGATACAGAGGCCCAACATATGCGAGTGGGAAAGAAGCAATGTCTCTTTATCCTGGCCAAACATGCAAACACATGAGATGTGTAAGCCTGGGAACTGTGGAAGGAGCCCAGGAAAAGGCTTGTGACTTAGATATCAAAGATGGTAGATTATAGAGTTTGCCTCACTTACTATTTGTCTCTCAAGTTCCTTGAGACTGCAGGGAGGTGCTGCTATGTTTGCTGCTGCCTCAGTAGGGGAAGGTACCAGCCAGAAAGAACTTTCAGATCCTTTAAGTGCAGGAGTAGAATTCTGTGGTTCCTAAAACTCTGAAATTTTTTTGTCCTTAAATTATTCAAAGAGCCCAATCTCACTTTCTGGATAGGTTTTTGTAGGCTGATAATGTCCTATTTCCTTTCTTTTAGCAGAACTTTAAAGATCTTCGGTATCAAAATGACTTGTGCAATCTCCGGTTTTACAAAAATAAAATCCCGTTTAAACCTGATGGTAAGTAATCTGTGACAGTAACGGTGATAACTAAAGAATGCTCACTTATGATAGTAGCAAATTGAAAGAGTGGTGATAATTGAGACAAATTGAAGGTGTACAGTAGGATATTGTACAACATGAACCTCCCATGTTGGAGTAGCACATTGGTAACATGAGAGCAGGCTGTGCTTAAAACAGAGTTAGCTTTCACTCTAGGGAGGTGATGCTTTTCTTAGACATTATCAGCATGAACTAGTACAGGGTGTTGTTAGTACCACTGTTCTATGGCAGTACCTTTTATTAAACAAAGATAAAGTTCTTCCACTATCTTGCACAAACTTGCTGCTTGAATAGGAGTGGCAGCAATTTATGGGTGTTATCCCTAGAACTGTGTAAGGGGAAAAAGTATGCTGTAATCTTGTATGAGATTATTGTAATAACAATAATAAAGCCATTTCTCAGTGTCCCTAGTGGTTCTGGTAGGAGAGCAGGAACCTCATATGCAGCATCCTGCACAAACACAGGAGAAGCTGAAAGATGACAGGCCTTACTCTAGAGAGTTTGCAGTCGATGTATGAGAGGCAAGAGGGTAGCAGACAGATCAGGAAGCAGGAGGAGGCAGTAAAGCAATCTTGGAGAGGAGTCTCAGCACATGAGAGCTTAGCCATTTAAAAAAAAAAAGACAAATTGAAGGCCAAAAATAAGATTTTCAGAGTTTTAAAAGAATGATGACAAAGTTACTTTGAAGGTGTTTGCAAAAGGATCCTCTCAGCGTGACAGCAGCTTGGTAGGAAATAGTGAAGTGCATGTTGGAGTGCAGAAGGAGTGAGATGTGTAGGCTGCCTCTGAGGCAGGATACTGGGGGAAGCAGGATCAGTCTCATAGCAACAAATGGGTTCTGATAAGGTAGTAAGGGACAGGTCACAAAGGTTTTGGAAGTGAACATGTATAGTTTTTGTTTGATGTTACAGAACAGGGTTGCACAATGGAAGAATGCAAAGCAAAAAAAAAAGGGGTCAGTATAAAAATGATACAATCTAGAAAGATGATCTTACCAGCATTCAGGGTAGCTGTGTTCAGCAACATTCAGGGTAAATGTAAACATGACAAGAAAGCACTTTTCAATGTCAGGAGAAAAAATGTTGAGATGCAAAGTGTGAGAGTTCAGATAGGAAGCTGGATGGAGAGGAATGTTACACAGAAGGTTGTAAAGATGCACATGTAGGAAAGTTGAAGATGAGAGCTCTTTATAGACAAGATAGTGGTAATACCCTTAGCAAGTGAGAAAATAACTCAGGTTGTGAAAGAAAGATAAGACTCTAGCTTTAACGGACTCGAGCTTTATCTAGATACCCATAGGCCAATGCTTTTAGTCAGTTTAGCTTGACTGCAAGAAGAGATAGGTCTGTGAATTGCCAGTAAAGAAGTAGCAGATTTGGGAGACATTACACAGAGAACAAATACAGAAAGAAAGCAAAGGGCACTGAGGTCTGTGTGAACCTAGGGACCATATGGATCTGAAACTAAAAGAAAAGGTTTTGGGGAAGAATTTCTTTAAAGTCCAACATGAAGGAGCAATTCAAGAGGATTAGCTACAAGAAGATATAGTCACGAAAGCTAGAGGAGGGGTTCCCTCCCAAAATTTATAAAGAAAAACATTTCTCTTAAAATGTTAAATTAAAAACATTTCGTTTTTCTTAGGAGAAAACCACAGTTAGTAATGTCAGAGGTAGCTGATGAGCCATGGAGGCTGACGTGTTGTTGGCTTTGAGCTCTGGTTATGCAAAAGTTTATATTGAGAATGGAAAAGAGTAACCACCACCTTTACCCAAGTCTGTGGATCTGTGAGAGTGTTCATAGGGAGTCTAGCTACCATGTTAAGGACTGAAATACTGGAGAATGTTGTTTAAAAAAACCCAAAACATTTCTAGTGCAATACTAGACCTGAAGTTTAGTTCTATGACCTACAGATTTAGCTTGTGGTTCTAGATCAGAGCTGGCATGTTTGTCTCTCTGCCCTGGGACTGAGCAGCAAGTTTTCCATTACTTGAAATATAGGTTGGATACAATGCAGTGATGGTGGAGGTCCTCTTTCCAAGGTCCTTTTCCAGCCTTGCCTACACTGGAAACCCCATGTTCTTAGCATCCCCTTAGACTAGCTGCTTTCTTCACTTCGTAAATAAAAGTATCAAATGTGTCCTCCTTTGCCATTGAGACCCAAATTGAAATTTTCACTGGGGCAAAGAAGCATCTTAAATGTATAGTAGGAGACTATCTACATAGGGCTTTGGGTTTTTTAGGCTGCTCCTATGCTGTTTGACTTTGGTAGATGCTGTGCAGCAGTACTAAAACTGTTGTTGGATTCAGAATAGAAACAGACAAACACAGTGCTCATTCATGGAAAGATATTGTACAACTTTGGGAAGAAGGATCATCCTTTTATGTACTTTGTGTATCTGTGTAGTACCTGGAAAAGTGCCCTGGCCCGTGACTGAATTTCATGAGCACAGTCTCAGTGTGATTCTTGGCCACCATTGATGGAGAAAGACAGTCAGTCAGACAGACAGATGGATAGATGCAGAGTTTAGTCATGTAAAAGCAATGACAGGCGATTCACAGTGCAGTATTTTATGGAAGCAGTTTGTTAATTCCCAGTCAGCGTGATAAAGGGATCTATGACATGAAAACTCTTGGATATATTTTAAATAGCTTGCTGTCGCATACCTTCGCTTGTTAGTAACCTAGTGTAAGTCAGTTGATTTTGTTTATATTGACATTTTATAAATACCTTATTTTTAAATTAAGTTTTAGTAACTAAATTAGTTTTAAATTAAAATTCATTTATTTATGGCTGCTATAGACCTTATTTCACATAGTATGTGAAAGACAATTAAAGTATGTGTTCTATCATTATGTTAACATGGCATGTACTTTATGTAGCTGAGTGCTGGTTTTGATGGCTACCTAACAGTTTTTAAAATTATTTTTATGCAGGGGTTTATATTGAAGAAGTCCTAAATAAATGGAAAGGAGACTATGAAAAACTGGAACATAACCACACTTACATACAGTGGTTGGTCACTTATTACATATTTCTGTTTTAAAGCATTAATTTGGTTAAGTGTTCTTATGCTGAGCCATAATGCACTTCTTCTGTTAACAGGCTTTTTCCACTGAGGGAACAAGGTCTGAACTTCTATGCTAAAGAATTAACTACATATGAAATTGAGGTAATACAAGTTGAGCTCAATACAATCCACCACAGTAATTTTGATACATAACTGCTTTTTGTTATGTGGAGTTGTCTTATACAACACAGAAGTACTTGCTTTAGTGCCACTTAGAATTTTGGGCATATTCTTTATCTATTAGGAATTCAAGAAAACAAAAGAAGCAATTAGAAGATTCCTTTTGGCTTACAAAATGATGTTGGAGTTTTTTGGAATAAAACTAATTGATAAAACTGGAAATGTAGCACGAGCTGCTAACTGGCAAGAAAGATTTCAGCATTTGAACGAGTAAGTAATGACATGCACTTCAGTTGCTAGAATTGGTATAGAATCTCTTTATCCTTTTGTTTTCTAGAGAAAGCAAAGATTTTTTTTTCCAAAGACTGACAGAAAAAAAAAAAGGGGGAAAAATAAATAGTTGATGCTTAGTTTGTGCCTCTCTCTGTAGATTCCTCCTTCCCTTTTTTATGATTGTTCTTCTCACCCATTACTAGTTGGACTGATGTCACCGAATTCCTTGAAAAGACAACTTTAGATGGTGCTGAAGAAGACCCCAGCTCCAAACTAATTTGTTGTGCTACTGAATTTTTTTTCACCCTATCCCAAAGTGCTGCTTCTCACTTGGAAAAAAACAAGTGGCTTGTTTTTGTATTTACATTTCTTTTTGAGAAAGATCAAATTCTCCACACCCGTATGAAAGTTACAAGATTTCCCTCCTTCCTCAAAACATGAAATACTTTGTATTTAAAAATTTTTAATTGAAATGCTCACCTGGAAAGGATTAAACATGCATTAAGTCAAAACTTGGCCCCATGTTCAGCAAATTATATCAGTTGCTTTTCATTGGTATTGTGTGGATCCTAAGTTTGCACTGAATTTTGTCTCATAAAGATTAATTGTACCAAAACCTCTTTTCAAATCTTGTGCTCACTTTCCTAATATCTCTGACCTTAGAGCTGCAGATTGTTTTCTAGCAGCATTTTGTTCTCCTCTCATGATGAAAGCTTATAGGTACAGTTGCTGATGGATTCCAGGTGAATAGTGGGAATAATTTGTTAATAATTTTACTTAAACATATGAGTCAATATGGGCGTGGGCTCACACTCGGGCCACAGATAAAACAGGTTTTCAGGAAGCCCAAATGTTACTGCACGTTTTTTCTCCTGTTCTTTCCTTTCAGTAGCTACAGTTTTAAGTCAGGATTTGGGATACTCTTTACCTAATTTTATCCATCTGAAATTCAAACTTAAAAGTTTTACTGCATACTAAGGTGTGCTTTATGAGGGAAAGAGCTTTTCACAAGCACTTCCAGAAGACAGTTTATTCATTTTATCTTAGATATTTCCTACTTATGCTCCAGCGGTGCCTGTTTTTCCCCCAGCACTGACTGTGTCAGTAGTGCAGATGCTAGTCTAGACTGGAGACCCAGCCTTTAAATAACTTGAGTGAAGTGCAATGAACCCTGTCCTGTAGCTAGACCATAAATACTCTACAAACCGTTTAGTTTACAAAGTGGCTGGATTTTCTGCCCAGAAAGGTTGGAAAAGATCTCTGAGTTCACTGAGTCCACTTGTTTACCATACACCACCATATCAACTAAACCATAGCACTACGTGCCACATCTACTCATCTTTTGAACACTTCCAGGAATGGTGAGTCCACCACTTCCCTGAGCAGCCTGTTCCAATGCTTAACCACTCTTTCAGGGAAGAAATTTTTCCTAATATCCAACCTGAACCTCCGCTTGGTGCAACATGAGGCCATTTCCCCTTGTACTGTCACTTGTTGCCTTGGACAAAAAGCAGACCCCCCCTCCTTGGCACAGCCTCCCTTCAGGCAGTTGTAGAGAGCAAAAAAGTCTCCCCTGTGCCTTTGTTTCTCCAGAATAAACAACCCCATTACCTTTAGCTGTTCCTCATAGGACTTATGGGTTCCAGACCCTTCACCAGCTTTGTTGCCCTTCTTATGCAGCAGAAGGAATCGAAATCAGTACATGTTTGATTTTGTTTTCTCTCAGCCCTCTCCCCCAGTGCTTTTTACAAACACTGATTTTCACTCACAACATCCTAACAAAGGAGGGGCTAGTAAGCTTCAGCATCTTTGAGAAATTAAAATACAGGAAGCCTGAAGTACATACCTGAAGTGATAAAAAGGACTGAGGAATTGCAGTTCCAGTTCTGTGTTTTTGTGTCTGCAAAGTGGTTTTTTTTCTGATTCAATAGAACATTTTTACCCATTTCTTTCAAAGGTCTCAACATAACTACTTGAGAATCACTCGAATTCTGAAAAGTCTTGGTGAGCTTGGATATGAGAGTTTCAAATCTCCCCTGGTAAAATTTATTCTGCATGAAGCTCTTGTGGAAGATACCATTCCCAACATTAAGCAAAGTGCTCTAGAATATTTTGTGTATACTATTAGAGACCGAAGAGAAAGGAGGAAACTGCTGAGATTTGCCCAGCAACATTATATGCCCTCAGAGCATTTTATCTGGGGACCCCCAAGAAAACAGAAGTCAGAGGGAAGCAAAGCAAATAAAAAGCCGGCATCTCCAGTTTCTATTCCCAGTAGTCATATTTCTAAGCATAAGAAACTAAAAGAGCCTAAGAATACATCAGCAAGTGGAAGCTCAGCTGGTAAAATAACTGAAGAAAGAAGGGTAGAATTCACAAAAACTGGGGAAGAAAATGATCAGGATGAACAAGAAGTGAACTGTGATGCTGTTAGGGAGAACAACAGTGAAAAGAGCAGTGACACTGATACCACTCAGATTTCAAAATCAGAAGAAGTTCATGATACTTCAGACAGAAATGAGGACGCTTCTCATTCCAAAAAAGATGATGAAAGTCTGAACAATGACTGCGGAAATCACCCAGCCATTATAGAGAAAGATTTATGTAACACTGAGAATTCTTCAAATGATGCATCAGCAAATCTACAAGATAACCTTGATAAGGATACACTTTCAGGGGGGACCACCACAAAAACTAAGGATGAGCTCAAACCATGAGTCTGATATTTAAAAAAATCTTTGTTTCACATTGAACGAAGCAAATTTTTCCTTGCTCCTTCATTTTGCTTGAAATTTCCATCTAGTGTAAATTCACAAGATTGTGCTTGTTGCAAATGCATCAGATTAAGCTTCTGTTAGGTTAATGAATTTTGCTTTTTTTCAACCTCAGTTTATCAGCAGTCAGCCAGGTGTGTCTCTTTAAAACAATTGTGCGTATTGAAAGCTAAGAAGTTCATTATCTTTTCCAGACAGATTGCACAGAAAAGCTTATCTACTTTTTAAAATTCATCCAGTATTAAAAAAAAAAAAACAAAGTGTAATAACTAAAAAGCCTTGAAACATCAGAATTTTTAAGTTTCTTTTAAGTTTTAAGTTTGCTTTAAGTTTTGTTTTCCATTTGTGAAATTACTAGAAATTATTTCAAGTACACAGTTTTTACCCTAGTGGTTATTTTTTTAGGAACTGTGGTCATGTTTAATAGCGGTATTTGCACAATATCTTTCACCTTAGATTAGCATCTTTATTGGAGGCACTTAACAATGGATAACATATATCATGTCCTGTACAGCTGGGAATCACTGCACACGGAATGAAAGTTTTAACTGACAAAGTGTATCCACAGCTTTTGGATGCAAGGGAAGTTACACTTTAGACTTCTTTTAGTCCCTGTTAAATTGTCCCTTCCCTTGGCTCATTTGTTACAATTAATCTGGGGGGAGGGATCTCAGTTTACAAGCTCTCTGTTGATCAGCTGTAATAGAACGACTCCCACAGCTCGGTTCAGCACCTGGAAAGCCCCTGGATAGCTGAAAAGCAGTGTCTTCACCACAAAGCACTGTCTAATCAGCAAAGCCATCAGAGAAAAGGTCACCAGGCATGTCAAGTTGGGTCTTGAACTTCAATGTTTCTTGGCCAGTTTTGGGTAGGATCTGTGCAACGCAGTCACCTGTTGCTGGTCTCAGAGACAAAGGCAGTCCTGATGCTTCTTTCCAGTTGTTTCCTCTCTTTGCTCTCTATCATAAGTCTCTCACAGTTTTATGTTACTTTGATAATCAGTGGAAACTTAAGGCAGACCAATCTGTTGGCCTGGCTGCAGCCCAACATGTAGGAATTTCATTATTAAGATCTCTCCCAGCTTCTACCGAAGAACTGTCTCCTCTCTCTGAGTAGCTTCTTCTGATTTCCTGCCATTCAAGTCAAACAAGATAGTACCCAGCAACTTAGTTGTGCAGAATATGAATTAAAAAATAATGCAGGTAGAACTCACACTTCCTACAGTCCTAAAATACTCTAAAACTTCTGTATGTATTTCCCATTTAAAAGTGTACATATTATCCACTGCCTTTAATGTATTTCTGATTAAATGTTATGAGGCAAGAGCGTGGCTACAGTTTGAGTGTCAGAATGCTGCAGGACTTTATACATCTTATACCTCAAAATTATGATGTTTTCAGGGGTTTCAGAGCATAGACAAAATGTCTTCTGTTCTGTTTTGCTAATACCCATCATGGCAATGCATCATCCATTATTTTTTCCAGGTAGCGCTGGTTCTTGGGATCAAATAGAGTGGCAGTTAGGGATCTTGGTACCCATGGAAAAAGATTCGGCTCTTTCCATCGTAAAGAAGCAGGGAATAAGGAAGATGTACTTCTCCTTCTGTGCTGGCTTGTGAGGAAAGGAACTTATATACATGGATTTTTTTTTTTTTTTTTAGGGTAACGCGGATCATTCAAGTAGGCATTAAGTCTCTCTGAGCAGAAATACCCCAAAGAATTCCAGCCACCATCTTTTTAAGGCCAGAAAGATCCTGAGAAGCCTTTCACAATTCCCTGGATTTGAACTGGGGTCCCTTTGTTAGTGTTTGCCTCTGACTTTCAGAACAGAAGGGGAAGGAAATGCTGTGATAAAACTTGTCCGTGTAGTTAAGGACTCTGCCCCTCCACATATGCAAAGGGAGGACACTTCATTTTCTGCCTATGACTTTGTCAGTCTCGAGTGCCTACCCATGCAAACTTTCACAGTTGTTTTTACGTAGTTATTTCTTGAGTACCATAGGGAAAATTGATACACTGTGTATAAGGAACATAAGTATTGTGTAAGTAGCTATACAGAGCCTTCAATTTATGAACTTCAGTGTTAATGTTAACTACTTTACAGAAAATGCAAAATATTGAAGTGAAATAAGGGATGCCAGGGATGTTACTATATTTATAATGTAATTTGATTGAGCATCAATAACCTCAGGAGATCTTTTGTCTACTGAAAAAGAAAGAAAAATCATGCTCTGATTTTTAAGCAAAGTTTTTGAGATGTCTGTCCAGAAAATTACTCTGCAGTATTCCGTTCTCATGACACAGCTCTCACTTATACATGCTTACTGGTTCGACGTTCATAATTAAGTACTTCAAATACTTTTAATCTGACAGAGCTGTCTGCATTAGGGGGCCAGGGTATCTGAAAATACTGTCAAGAACTTTGGTACTTACACCTGTATTAACTCTGCAACTTTTGGTTTTTTTATCTGCAACTCAGTATATTTTTCTCAGTTTTCATAGAAGAGTAGTGGCATATCAGTTACCTACAGAAAACTATGGGGACTATGTAAGAGAAGATTTTCCTGTCAGGTGGGCTCCTGCACTCTCTGATCCTTGTTTTACAGCTTTATCAACAGAATCACTTCCATGGGACACTTCAGCTTTAACTAACAAATCCTGCTCTATGTGAAATGTGACAGTTTATCATTCTTTTCATAGAGGAGTTGTTTCTTCTGATTTTACAAGTACTGAAAAGAAGGATTTATTGCAGGGCAATCATACAGCATAGCATCCCATTGAGATTTGTGAGGGTCAAATGGGTGCACTGTATGCATTTTTGTTACAGAATCATGGCCTTAGCAACCAGAAGCACCCTGTGCTTGGAGTTTCTAAGTATTGGTTTTCAGGTTTACAGTATATATACAGTATATGTATGTGTTGAAATGATTGTATTCTCATAAATGCCAGTACGTAGTTGTTTAACCATTACTTCAGGAACTGAGGGTATGCAAAGTCAAGTCATTTGCTCATTGTTAAATTTCTTTTTATCTTCCTATATGCTTAAGTATTCAGGGATTTCTGTGACTTACTCAAACAGTGTATTTTAGCCCAGTGTTTGACTAGAATCTGAGCTGTTCATATGTTAATTGAACAGAACCTTCCATATGAAGGTTCTTTCCTAGGAAGTACATCAGAGTAGCCTCTGGTATTGTTAAGTGGGAGCAGTGTGTACATGCACATACCTGTGAATTTAAGGATCTTATGGTGAGGGGATATGAATGTGCAACTTGAGACAATGCTACTGAGTACACAGATGAGTACACACAAGGCCATCATACAAATCATGCAAAAATGCAGCACTTTAAGATTAGTTACAGCTCTGTGCCCTACTATGCCAGACACAACTGTGCCTCAGTACCTGATACTGTGTTGGTAGAGACACTGAACGCTTGGGTACATGAGGGGTGCAGCACAGACCATTCAGAGCAGAAGAGTAGTTACATGTGTCCGTGTATCTAGACCTGGAGCAGGTCTGAGGTCTTTGTGTTCATGTTGCTCAAATAAAATCCTGAAGGATGCTAAAAATAAGTGCAATAATCCTTTGAGAGCTGTTCCCTGGTTTGGGTCAGCTCCTCAGTTTCCTGCTCTAAGATTGCAGCACTCTAATGTATTAGGTATTTGTATAATCATTGTTAATATTTCATGTAAGCCTCCCTGAACTATTCCAGGATAATTCTAATAATCTACAGTTGCATATATCTGTACTATAAACAGAAGGTTTACAGACCGTGGAAGCTCTGTACAATGTCAATGGATGGTCCAATGAGGTAAGACAAGTGACATTTACTGGATTAAAATGGAAAACAGCTCTTGTTTTTAAATAAAATGTATGTATATCTGTTTAATAGAGAGGTTTTTTTACACCTTTCTTTTTCTGACTGTTGTGATGGTACTGATCACAATTTATATATGTTTAAGTGAAAATGTAATTTTTTTACACCACACTTTGGCAGGAAACATATCATATTGAATTTCCTTGACAAAAGCTGTATTTATTTATGAATAAGATGCAAGTATGTGAAGCAAGTTTTGCCATTAATAAAAGTGTGACAATATCATGCTGATGATGTATGTTGTCCTCAGAATTGCCAGTGGGGATCAGAACAAAGATGTTTCTAGCCTTGTGTCCTGCCTCCAGCAGTGGCCACCAACAAATGCTGTGAAACAAAGAAATTATATGGTGACCCCATTTTTCTCCAGGAATTTTTTGGTTTTGAACTCATGGTTTCTTTCAGCCTCCACAATCCCTTGTGGCTGTGAGTCCTATGTTTTAATAATGTTTTGTGTGGAGAAGGTGATCTCTCATTTGTCTTGGATCTGTTTATTCAAGAATTGCTTCTGCATTTGAACACAGTACTGAAAGTACTGTAAGATGAAGAGTTACTCACTTCAGTTTTTAAACGCCGTGGGAGATTCTAATTTCAAAATACCTGTTTAGGCAGAAAATGTCCCATGTTTCTTATGTTATTAGGCAGAAGATGTCTGCTTAGGCAGAAACTTGTCCTAAGCTGATGACAATGCTACCTTACTTGTTCCTTCTGAATACATTTTTACACATAAATCCTTTTGTAGAGTAGTGTTAAAAGTTTATATTAAGCATTAAAAGTCAGATTCCAGGTGCAGAACAGGGTTAATTTTTTTACTTCCTACCAGTGTAGAAGCAAAATCAGTCAAGTAGAAAACCTATTCCTAGCCCACATGTGAGTGAGGTGCCTCAATTTGGAGCAGCCAGCATCAATGAATCTAACATTGTGATCCTGTAGGAGATGGAAATGCTGTCTTGGGTTTGCTGAGAACCATACTCATCATTCCATATTTTGGTAATGTGTTTGATATGTGTTCACAGTTCCAATTGTAATTGGAGTAACTGCTCAAATTTTTGATGGCTATCAGAGTCTGAAAATGAGGGATGGATCAAAAAAGGCCTAAGCATGTACAAGCCCCCCTCAAATCACATTATGGTCAACACCATAGGTTCACTACCAACAGATATTTAGATACAGTCCTCCAGGGGGAGTGTAAATTGTGTCTCTGTAGTATCTTTGTGCTCAGTATTGCCTGTTTCTTTTCCTGAAAGCTGTGTTCCCTTTTCAGCCCTTTTTCTTAAGTATACTTACTTAAGACCTTTGGTGAAATCAAGAATTTACTTTAAAGAACAAGTTTATTACATGCTGTACATAATGGACTACTAAAATGTAGTTCAAAAGCTATAGAGATCAATTCAATAGAGACCTCGTCTGACTTTACACTTGTAATCAAATCTATATGTATTTTCAAAAGCATTATGCTGTTTGCTATAAGATAAAAAAAAAGTGAGAATTGGCAAATCGTTGTGAAAGAAGTCTCTTCTCAGAAATGTGGCTCTTTAATTCTGCCACACTTACAAGTTCAGTGGCATATTCATCAACTAAAGTTTATTGTGAAATATACTGAATGTATTTACTACTGTGGCTAACCATGTGAAAATTATTGTTTTGCAGTAAAAAAGGTTATGGCACTTATATTTTTGGGATCTGCTGAAGCATGTTTGCTAATCATTACTGGCTCTTTTTTTTCTGTGTTTTAATGTTTTCCATGGTCGTTTGCCCATTATGCAGTTTGATTTTGGCAACAGATGATTAAGTGCAGTTTTGCGCTGATAAAATTTGAAAACATCATAGACTTCATTGTTCATAAGTATTCTAAGAAAAAAGTGCAGTAAAAAGAAAAAACCCCAAAACCCAACAATTTTTACTTGCAAAATGGAACAGCTTTATGTCAGTTTTTATGAATGGTCCTGCTCTCTTCTCTGTATTCCTTTGCAGTGTTTAATTACAGAATGCCATGCATGTTTGGTAGTACCAATACCATATGTATGTGGTAGGAGTGGTAACCAGTTTCTGGATTTGTAATGCACTATAAAGAGGTACTTTATAATTCTGTAACTGTATGGCAGTGTTATGCCAAAAAAAAAATTGTATAAACATAAAAAGCAATAGTTTATGTTGCTTACTGCTGTATTTTAAATTGTTTGTAAAATGAAATATTTGGATTTCCTTTCAGGTAAATATATTTTTAATAACAGCAGCCAAAAACTCTGAACTAATAAAGCTTCTTCATTTAGCAGCATTGTGTTAGCAACATGTACAAATACTGTGTAGCTCTAATAATGTGTAATTGCTGTTGGGTGCTTGTTTGTATAGTCTTCTGTAAATATATTAACACTTAAAAGTAGGGAATTAAAGGCTTTGGTCCTCCTTTTTTTGTTGTCAGTGGCAAAATGACCATGGATAGTAGAGGAATGAGGGAAGGCCCAGAGTCAGCTTTTCTAAAAGTCCATGAACATACTGTTAACATTAAAGAGTAAAATATCCACTATGATCATGCAGGCATAAACCCTCCAGAGCAGTGCCAAAACCAGGCTACTGCTGCTTAAATGTAGCAGGGAAACATTTAACCTGCTGGGTTTTTTTATCCTGTGCTGAAGCTCTAGGGTTTGGATGGCTTCAGCTCCAGTTTTGTAGTAAGCTGTTACTCACATGGTGTGACTGTAGATGCATGAAGCTCTATAAAGGGCCCAGCAGATTTGGAAAGGGTTTCTTAATCTCACATGTTTCTTCTTAAAGAGGAGAAACAGGCTCTCCTCACACTGAAGGAGGGCTTCCCATGTGGTCCATGCCTCAAATCAATCTTGGTGTTAAGATGGCTCTATTAACCTGCTTCCATGTTGTCAGGTCACCCAGGGATGGCACTGAACTCGTAGCCAATAACATGTGGTGTCAGTGTGTTGGTCTCCCCAGAAAACTCAGTTACTGGTCCCTGAGGCAACTGCTGTGGCTTATCTGCCCCTTGGCAAAGACTGACTGTCAGGCAGTCACCCTCCTCCGCCCTGGGAGCATAAGCTGCACCAAAAAGGGCCAGGGCCTCTGTGGAAACTCTTACTGATGTTGCTGGCTGATGCACTTGCAACTCCAGACTGGGCATGTCTGCAGTAAAGATACTACTCCTGTGTGAGCACAGACCCCCATGGGTGCCAGAGCCACTTGTGAAGTTTTATTGGTGCTCAATCCAAGAGTAAGAGCCTAAACTGATATCCCAAATGTAGTTGCCCCTAGTTAAATTAAGACTGACCAGCACTCGCATGGAGCACAGCGACACAGCCTGTCAGGGCCTTCAGCTCAGGAGGGGAGCTGCCTGCTCTGTCCCCTCCCATCTGTGTCTCTCAGAGCATCCGTTCACCTACTTTGCTTTATTTTGGTGGGTAAAATCTAGGAAATTTCCAGCTGCTGAGGTGATGGGGACACACAGAGCTCACTTCTGCACTGGAGGGGAAAGCACACAAGGAAGGATCAAGAGTGGCAGTGCTTTTGTTTGTGCAAGGCGAGTTGAGAAGCACTTTAGTTATGCACAGAGCAGTGGTGGAGACAGCCAAAATAAATGGCAACTACCTCTGTGGTTTAGGGAGCTAAACCACAAAGTTTTGTTTTGAAATTGTTCCACTGAAATATTTTTCTAACAGAGCTGTGCCATAAAAATGGAATGAGAATATTTTATTTTGATATATGCAGATGATCTTCAGCAAGGTCTAAAGCATTTATAAAGGCCACATTATTGCAAAAATGTGATTTAGCTAGCCGAACCTGGGAATACTCTTTTTAAAATTACATTTTAATTGATTTATTTTGCTTTCTTTGCCAGGGATGGGTAATAAACTGGAAGAAAAAATATTAAATCTATTCATTCCCTAGGGTTAATCAGGCCAAGTGTTATCCCTGCAAAGTTAAATCAGTAAGTATGACTGGAGAGTGTCTACAGTCTAAAAATAATCCTCCAAAGAAGCAGTAAAAGTACCTACCAAAGTATTTTGCAAGTATGGCATTACATTTTGCAATTATTGCATTTTGCAACAATGGAATTGCTTTTTGCATGCTAGATTCACTTATCTTCAGAATTGCATCATGTTGTAGGCAAAACTTTAGTATGGCTTTATTGACTCATTTGTACCTATAATGGAACTGGTACTTCAGCTCCATGAAGCCTCTTCTTTAAAATGTGTCTCTCTTCAGTGAGGGCGGGTAGATTGGATGTTTAGGAACACTGGTGTTCCCTACTTCGTCCACACCTTGGCCCAGGCAGCCAGTCCAGTAGAATGTGGGGCCAGGGTCGTACCATGGCCCTGCTCCCTCCTCTCCAAAGATGCTGTAATCCAACACACTTCATTGCCCCAAAAGTAGATGAGCTGAAGATTTGGCCTTCTCAGAGCCGGCTTGGGATCTGGTCAAGATCCAGGGCTGGGGTGGGGATTGTCCTGCCTCATCCCTAGGGTCTGGTTCCTGAAGGCTGTTATGTGTCCTGTGAGTTTATTTACCTGTCCAAGAGCAATAACTTGCAGCAATTAATGGCAGCTCAGATCTTTCCTCATGTTTAATCTTGGACTGCACTTTATGGGGCAAGGTTAAAAATAAAACTATTGTTCACTATGAAAAGCCAGTTTAAGAAGGTTTAATTAAGCTTAAGTATTTACCTTGTCTGATAAACTTTTAGAATGCTTTTAAAATATTTTTTATATTGTTTATGCAATGCATTAAACATTTTTGCAGGAAATATTCTACAGACATTGTAATTTCTAGTCTTACTGAATGTGGGGAAACGTTTAAAATTCAACTGGCTCTTTCTATTTTTATTTAATGTATAAATCAGACATAATTCATGCATAGTTCCTTTCAGGTTTAGACATTTATTGAGCACTATGTATGGTTATAAACATTTTGTAACAGCTGTTTCAAATTTCAGAATAGAAAAAATAAAAGAAACCCTACGTTTTCACTTCTCCAATTTCCTCTGAAAGCTTACACAAGGAAGCTTTGAATTCTCAGCATCCAAACTGGCAGCTGAAATTAGAGCCTTGAATTATTTCTGAGAACTAGGACTTGGGATCTTTAGTCCTACATGTCTCAGTCCGTTGTAGGCAGATCTGTAGTACTTAGTTAAATAAAAATGCAGAAATTCAGTAGAATTGTTCAAAACGACAAGGCAGCTAATGCTGATACTTAATTAACAGGTGCTTTTAGGAAGTCTGTGAAGAGTTTTTCTGCATCTAGAGGAAGCTCAGGAACAGTCTAGTTCTTCAGTCAGATTTGAAAATATTATTATGGAACCCTGTATTTTAACTCTTTACTTAAAATAAGTTTCTTTCTATTTTTCTCCTTTTCACTTTTATGGTAAGGACACAGTGATAATAACTTTTTTTTTTTCCATTCTAAAATGTAGAAAAACCCCTTTGTTATGCTGACACACATCAACAACACCCCTCCCACTGGTGCTTGCTTACTCCTCCTCAGTCACCATCATCCCACGCCCAAAGCTGGCACTTCTCAGTGATCCTGCCTGGACAGGAGCTATGAGTGTCCAACACCATGGAGGTGACCTGTTTAACTGGCACTGGTGGCCATGGTCCTGCATGGCCTCAGGCACTGCTGTGGAGGTGAACAGTAAGCATCTGTTTTTTCCTCCTCGTCCCCAAATCTAATCCTTTTATAAGGTTGAATTTTAAGGCAATTCCCAGTGCTTGACCCAAGGCTAGACACTGCCTGGTCCTGGAGGGGACACTACATTCCAGGCTGCAGGAGGTACCTGTTGCTTACTGTTCTTTCCTTGCTCAGGTGCTGCTCCCTTTTCCAAAGCAGAAACAGCTTCTTCTCCCAGCTTTCCACATTGCTCTGTTTAAGCAATAACAAGTAGCCCATTGTTATGTGTTTTGGGACCTCTTTACTCAATCATTGTCCATATTTTCAAGGCTCTTGCTCTTACCTCACCTTTAGACCGTGCAGACACCTGGTGCCAATCTCCCTTCAGCCAGAGGTGGTGACAAACCCGTGACCCCTGTGGCAAGGCAGCGCAGCCTTGCCCACACTGAGGAGCAGCAAGACAAGGCCACAATCCCTTGGGAAACAGAGCCCAGCCCAGGCCCAGCCCACATGGGGAGTACCATGGCTTTTAAGGACACAGGCATAGGAGGTTGCAAAAATGAGCCTTCCTGTGGCTTTATATGAAATTTCCCAGAAGGCCACGCTCAGGTATCAGAGTTTGTTTATGGTAATGGAGGCCGAGTGCCATAAAGCTGGCAAGAATACGTCCCAGTAGTGCTTTTTAGAGGCTTTTCACCACTTTGGATAAAATGCTGCTGACAACATTTCGATCTTGAAGTCTTCTATAACCATCAGATAATTAAGAAATGTTGCTGAGTCACACCCGCTTAGCGTAAGTGCCTCCTTGGGGCATGACTGGGAGCGCTGCTGCCTGTTTCACGTGTGTCCCCAAACACGGCAGATGTCAATGATTGAGTAACACACCCCGTGGCACATTCTCTGCTGACTCATTTGCTGCACTGCTACTGAGATAATAGGACTCCTACCAGGTAAATTCAAGGCAGAGTTTGGACAGAAATTTGCAAAGATCTTTTAATATAAACTCAGAAGAATGATAAATTTATATAATAAAAGTCACACTGTAGTTCAGGGATCTTTGCTGGAGAGGATGTGGCTCCTCTGGGACATGTTTGTTGAAATTAGATGTAGGATGAAAGCTATGTCAGAGATGACTCTCCCATTGGCACCTGAGTAAATCCTAGTGAGCATCAGACACTTTTTTCAGAAATAATTTGGGAATTTATGAAAATCCCAATGTTTTGGTATGAGCAGACTAAGAGCAAAGGTAAAAATAGGATTTTGCTGCCTGAATCCTTTGGTATAAAATAAAAATACAAAATTTAAAAAATATCAAATGTAAAATCTGTGACCAGATAACTCCAGTTTGGGGTTGCCTAACCTTAATTTATCTTATCTATTGAATGGAATGTTTCCAACATCCCTGATATCCCACTTGTGGACAGTCTCTGATGGTAAAATTCCAGCATCAGTAGGCAGCTGAGATTTAATTAGACATTACAAGGTTCTGCACAGAGGGTTGCTGAGAGAGCAGACACAGAAAGGAGTGTATTGAATTGGAGAGTTTCTGACGGAAGGATATTTTTTAAGTAATAGCTTGAGAATGAGAAGAGGAGCTTTCATGACATTGTGAGATAGGCTGTGTATAGAGTAGAGGTGGGCACTCCCCTCCTGTCTTACTCTCTTTCTCATCCAGAGCTGACTGGATGTCACTGACGTGGAGATAAGTAGAAATGATGAGTGTTTCAAAAGAGGCTTATGTTGCATTCAATATCTGATGCATTTATGGATCTACAAATACAATTTTACCTTCCTGTAAGATGAACTGAAAGCTTTACTCAAAAGTCCTGAGTCTACCTTGAGCAGAATTTCTGCAAGGGTGGAAACTTGTAAACCCTAGTAGAACAACTAACCTTATGATTCTTCATTTTTTTTAGTCCTGAATGCACCAGCAGTCTCTGCAGTATTCCATGAGGGGTTTGGTTGCCTGTATTCAAGTGCAGCCCTGACCTGTTGCAGTGCTGTAACCTGGGATCACACCTCTGTGAAAAGAGCTTTTGGAGAAAACCATGAGACTGCTCACTGGGTGCCTCCACTGGAGCTGGGATTAAACTCAGGCCCAGATTCCTGGGCTTTGCCTGTGCCCAGCCATGCTCCTCACTGAGCGTAACTGGGTGACTTGGCTCATGGTTTGTCTGGACCTGCTTCTTAATATTTTTTTTCTCTTTTCTTTTTTCTTTTTTTGGAGACTGGACAAGGGAAACAGGAGATTAAACGAAGAAATTCTTCTGCTGCAAATGTAATGAGATAGGCTACTGGCAAAACACTCTGATGCCTCAGACATCAGCCTGGAGAACCCCTGAGAAAATTTTTCCTTCTCAGACACCCTTGTCCCACCACCACAGCCCCAAACCATGGCACCAGACAGAGCAGCAGCTGTGAGCATCTGCATCACTACTGGTGCCTGCTCCTTTCTGGCACCACAGCCCAAGAGCCTGCTGACTTACATCATGACCCATGGCTAGTGGATTTACTTGCACTTCTGGCCTCACGCTTTCTCTTTCCCATATTCTTACTAGGAAACTTCGGGTTTTCCTTGTTCTTGCTGCTTGCCTTTGGTCTTGTCCCACCTCCCTTGCCTCCCACTCACTCTTGTCTGCCTTGCTTTTCAACAAGAAGGCTCAGAAGACAGCCCGATATGAGGATGAAACTAGTGGCAGTCGCATATGTTCACATCTATGTTAGTGACGGTCCTGTTAACCACAGCTGTGTTACAGCCTTTCTCCCAACCCTGGGAATGATTTGGATAGTAACTACTCGACTGCATTGGGCCTGCAGATACCACCCCAGGCTTAAAGAGTCAAAACTCTTGGAAAAAGAGCAGAAAACAAGGAAATTGTCACAATGTTTAGGATTTACACAGTGCTGTTCACACAGGTCATGTCAGTGTTTCAATTTCAGTTTGGCACTGTTTTCCTCCTGGTTTTGCAAGGATAACTACCGGCAAGATTAGAGAACCCTTGCTTCTTTTTTAGAAGTCTCCTGTGAAAAAGAATTAGTGAAAATCAGCTGAACCCTTGAAGTGGTCTCTTTTCATGGATGAAAACTGGGAAGCTGTTGAGAGGTTAAGGTCATTATTTGAAAAATCATCCTCAATTTCTGAGGTAAAGGCTTCTTTGATTTTCTGTCTCCAATTTGCTTTGCCTCTCTCTCCTTTATACATATCTACAGTGAAAGTTGAAAATATCTCAGGATAGGGATGGCTTGTAAAGAAATGCAATGAGACCATAGGAAACTGATGAGATGCTTTCTCTGGAAGCCAAGCTGCAGGACAAGAGGCAATTCACAAGTGGTAGAACAGCTGGCAACTCCAACCCACACCATCTGGATTTGTGTGATTTTATAATATTTATTGTCACTAACTCTGAGAGGAATGTGAATAGAGCTGGCTGCAAGTGGAAATGAGCTGGCTTTTCAATAGAGCGAATTGTGTGTGGAGTCTTGGCAGGGACACATGGCAGGGGGAACATCTGATACCAGCCAGCCAGCCGTGCATTACCACTTCATTGGTCAGGCTGGCTACGTGAAACAACAACAGAAATGTTTTCACTCAGGCAAGGGAAGCCCTGCTGGAAAAATGCCATTTCAAATCTATTGTTTGAAGAGGGGAGATATAAAGTTGCCAGCTCTCCATCTTTAGTTTGAAGCTTGTGAGAGGCGTATCATTTTTTCCTGAAAACCTTAACATCAGTAGATGTCAGATTACTCCCGAATCTTACACTTACAGTTGAAAGAATTCTTTTTGAGTCTTATGGTTAAGAAAATCTGTGACCCACCTCTACCTAACAGCTGCAGAAAATGGAAGAACGCCTGAGTGCATTTTCTTAAGTCTTCTGATTTGAGAGTTTGTGGTTTTTGGATTCTTATGTGGGATTGTGAAAGTGAGTTGTCAGTGTTAAGCATATTTGTGTAAGTAGCATGACTGCTGCCTTAGGAAACTGTTCTTTGAGGTGCCTGTTTTGCTCCATGAACACCAAAGGGAGCACTCCTGCTCCTAGCACAGCTGTCCCAGTTGGAAGCTCAAATTGGGACAGGAAGAGTTTAGGCTTTTATATTTCTGTTCTTCAACTGTGAAATGGGATAACATATTTTTTTCCTTTCTTCAGATCAGCCAAAGGATAAATTCTTCTTCTGATACTGCAATCTGGTAATTATATGAAAGTTCAACCGGTCTTACTTTTACTTTGAAATGCTTTTACTTCTAGAGGGGCATTAGAAAAGCTTTAAACTTCAAGTTTTCCTTCCTTCCTTCCTTCCTTCCTTCCTGCCTTCCTGCCTTCCTGCCTTCCTGCCTTCCTGCCTTCCTTCTTTTTTCTGGGATTCACTAGTCTTTGTAGTACATCAATTTACAAAACTGTTAGGCTGAGGAACAGTGTATTGAGACATGAATGCCAGAGAAGATGGAGTGCCTAGCTAAGCAGCAGGCAAAAATACATTTTAAGTCCTTCTTGCATTCCTTCTTGCATTGAGTGCAATGCCTCAAAAGCAAAAGGGCAGAGAGTGATGCTGGCTTTGCTGTCCCTAGTTAACAGAAATGGGTAATAAAAGCAACAGCAGAGAGGAATGAAAAGATCTGGCACTGGCCAGATTATATTAACAAGATACCCTTCTAGAAAAGCCTTCAATGGGGACAGAAATATTTTCAACATTGAGACTGCTCTGTAACTAGTATGTTAAGAGGACACTGAGGAGAAGACCAAGTTTGTCCATCTAACTCGGGCACCGTGGTGAAGTTAAATCAAGAAGCAAAGAAGGACCCTCAGCTGTTCCTGTCAGCTCTCTCAGCATGGTGTGAGCTGACTGTGCATCTATTAAAAAGGGAGAGTTCAGCTAGAGGAACAGCAAGAGGGTCAGAAGGCACAGCCTATGTGAACCATTCACTTTTCTCCAAATAGGCCCAGAGCAAAACCAATCTGTACCTGGGATGGTCCCACTCTGGAGTGCCCTGTTCCACTCTTCAGGATCAGGGTTTGTCTCTGAAAAGCATCTGTGCAGCTGTGAAGGCAAATGGAGAAGAGTGGATCCTGAGCAAGGTTCAGACAGGTTCAGCCCGCTCAAAGCAGCTGCCTGCACAATAGAAGATTTGAAAACCATTGTGAGATAGAAATGCTCTGTTGAAATGAGTACTTCGTGTAGGTACATATTCTACATCCCTTTCTCAAGATGATAGAAGAGCCCTGACAGAGCCGGAGTGCTGGGAAGGAAACATTGTAGAGACAAAGCATTTTCAAATCTCTCTTCCCTTATCAATGGATATTGCTCTTCTACTTCAAGGGGAAGGACTGGGAATTTTTCCGCCTGGCATTGACTTCATCCATTTTACCAGTTTTTATATCCCTCTGGTGAAATCTCACTGTAGCTGAAAAAATAGCAAATCTTGAGACACACATTAAAGAAGGGAATCCCAGCTGTTCTTCCTTGGCTCAGGACACCTCCCGCTCTGAATGCCTCGTATGTATACACCAGGATTTATCCCTTCCAGAGACTTCTCCTGAACGAGGCTGTATAATACTAAAGAAGTTCCTTTATGATGAATTTCCCAAGGGCATTTTGAACAATGCTCCATCACAAAACTGTAAGTTTATTTCCTTTGTATTGTGTTTTGTGGCAGGAGGGAAAAAAAGGGTCCTGTTTCAGAAATGCTGGCATGTGCAGACAGAGGGAAAGATAAAGTGGACAGCAGCATCTTCTCTTTTTCTTGATCAGACGAGCTCACCCAGAGCCCCAGCTGCCAACAGCAGCTCAGACATTCCCAGGCAAGTCCTGACTGGTGACAGGTTTCAGAGAATGAAGAGACCAGGTTGGTGCTAGCCCAACCAGCTGTGCTGGGCTTCTCCAAGGTCTTCCACTCTTTGGCCTCAGTAATCTGGGCTTGATGCCACAGGAGACTCAGTGTCTGAGGGAGTGGGTCTTTATGTGTTCTCAGCCATTAAACAGAGAGAGGGTCAATGTGGTCTTGAAACAAAATTGTTCAATTGAAAATCGTTGTTAGTAATCATTCCCTCAGATGCATACCACTGAAATTCCTATAAATGCAGATATTTCACAGCCAGATAGTACGTCCACTATTCCTGAAAGAAGAGTTGTGTCTTTTTTTTTTTAAGTGCTGCTGTTGAGCAGACAAATGGAAATGTGACCATTGTATAGAAGAAGATATGTTCTTAAGAGAACGGATCCTTCATGTCCTTGGTAACAAGATTGTATTTAAACATATTCAGTGTATTGTCCAGGCATGTCCAGAAAACATCAGTCTAATGATCGGATACCACAAGAATCTCATTTTTTAATTTAGCTCTCTAAAGGACTCTTTTTTGATCCTTCTGATCAGACAAGAACAATTACTGTGCCTCTAAGCTCTTCCCTGCCTCTAGTCTCCAATTAATCACATCTGATATCATTTTTTCAATGTAAAAATAAGATCATATCTTCAACTGTTTATGTCTAAACCAGAAAATACAATCATAACTAACTCACAGACCAACAGACAGCCCAGGGCTTTCAGAATGGTTGTCTTTTAAAAACTTTTGTCTGGGCTATAGGAAAGCCACTGATTGAAATTTTGTTTGCTTGAGATACCTCCTGGTGTTTTGAGAAGTACAGAGGCTAAGCCAAGCACTTGGCTAGCTGTGTTTCATTTCACTAAACAGGCCTTCTGAGATCAGTGGTGTACTAACATATCCAAATAGAGCCTGTATTTAATTTCAGTAAGTCCAGTCTCCTCCACACTTTTCCAGTTTGTTTACCTCTTTACAAAACTTTGAACTGTGTTATGCATTTGTTCTTCACCTGTTCGTTCAATTCTGTCATGGAAAGAGTCTTCACAGTTTTTTGTTTTGCTTTCTGATTTCAGTCAGGCCTCGAAGGCAGGAGTTTCTCACCTACATTTGTACAAGATGAAAAGCATGTTGGGCATGATGGCACATGAGCTTATTGTAGAAGCATTTCCCCTCCCCATCAGGGTATCCTTTTCTTTTAGGCAAGTACCAAAAAAGATTGCCAACCATTCAAAACAAAATGGTTCTGGGAAGAAAAACCATGACTTTTTATTTTAAAAAGTTCATGAAAAAAGAAAGAAAAGGCTCACAAAAGACCCTCAACTCTTCTTTCACATGGGGCCTGGCTCTTCCTCTGGTCTGGGGCAGAGATGGGGCCAGCCCAGCTGGGGAGCCAAGCCTGAGCCACACTGTCACCTGGGGAGTCAAGCCTGGCCGCCCTGCCAGCACAGTCCCTCCCACCCGGAGTGCTCTTACTACCCAAAAATCCCCGGGGGTGCGAACCTCCTGCCTTCATCCTTGTGCACGGCACTGCCAGGGAGCCAGAGCAGGAGATACAGGTAGCACAGGCAGCCAACAGCAGCTCCTGCCTCCAGCTTTGAGATCTGTGAAATCCTGGGATCTTAGGGAGACTCCTGGGAGCTCCCCGGAGATAAAGCTGCAAGTTAATTAGAGGAGGTTTGCTGGGGATCTTTTGATCTGGGATGTTGTGGAGAGGCTCCCAAGTCTTGTCAGCTCTGGGGCTTTTACCCACTGCTGATCTTCCGTGGGGGCAGCAGTGAGGGCAGGGGAGACATGGAGCTTATCAAGCATGACTACATGGATCCAAGAGTGGGAGCCAAGGGCACAGAGGCCAAAGCAGTGTATTCTTGGTGCCGTCAGTGAGGGGAAGGTCTTGAGGCAGGGTAGAGGAATCCTATATGTCCTCAAGAGATTCCATAGCTGGTGGCAACAGCAAAGATTTGTCTTCAAGACCTTGGAAGCCTTTCTGATGATCAAGAATTTCTGGGAAGAGATTGGATTCCTCTGCCCAAACAGGGAAAAAATTATTTTGCTGGCCGATTTGCTGGCCAACCTGGGGAGGAGAAGTTTTACATTAGAAGTGTTGGAGGAGAGAGGTGATGATGACCTACAATCGAGTGATTAAGTGACTGGCAAGGAAAGGATGTGGGGTGATACAGACGAGAGATCTTATATCCAGCATAAGGCAGAAGGGAGCAGAAATTGGGCCATCCTAATGGTATGCACACAGATAAGGTCAGTCTACATGACAGCATGGTGGGGCAAGACCTCATACATTTTCTGGGAAATCAGAACAACTGGGAGTTGCCTTTATATGAGAGAACAAGGAGGGTGCAGCTGTCTCTGGCTTGGGGAGGGTGATGAGCCAGCTGAGAGCTTATGGGTCAGCGTTAGAAGGTAGATCATCATGGATGGCATTGTGATGGGTGTCTGCTACAGACCACCTGAGCAGGAAGAAGTAGAAAAAGCCTTCTTCAGACAGATGGAAAAAGCAAAATGTACGAATGGTGTCTGTATATAGCCAAAACCAAGAAGGTTTTATATACATAATCCTGAGACAGCAGCGAGGCACCATGGGACATGGTCTCCTACCTGGGAGGAAGCCTGGCCCTCGGCATACTGAGACCTCATTCCAGGCAGAGTTGTGTTGGGAGGATGCCACAGGACCAAGGATGCCAAGTCTCAGGCACCAGGCAGTGCCTGGTTGCTGCCCTGGGGCTCAGGTGGGGGACAGTGATGGTGTCCTTGTGGCAGGACATGCAGCAGGAGCTTTGGCAGGCAAAAGAGTTGCAGAGGAGGTGAGCTGCTGCACACTGTCAGGAAGAGTGAGCAAAAGATCAACAGGCTCTTTGCAGAGGCTGAACAGCCCCAAGGTTCCTTGTAAATGGAATTATTCCATGAATCTCTGATATGAGGACAAACAAAAATAAGCAGATCTACCTTCACAGAAGCATGAAGGAAACTGTGAGCACAGGTAATTTAATGATAGGTAGTATGAACAGATTTGTAGAGCTACAATAACTGAACCTTAATAATGCTGGATAATGCTGAAAGGATAACCTAGAGGTCTCAAGCCAAGGTTTCATACTCAGTTTTGAGGATGATGTGGAGCAACAAGAGTGCTGAGATGGCTAAAAATATAACTTGTTAAAAAATATTAAACAGACTCACACTGTTAACCGAAAGAAGACAAATTGAATGAAAAAACATTGTAGGAGTCTGCAAATGCTTCAAACTATACTTGGAGAGTTCCAAAGAGGAAAGAAATCATCTAGTCTGCACTTGTGCTAGATATTGCAAAAAGGCAGCATTCTAAATCTTCACAGACTCCTAAAGCACTGGCCTATTATCTATAGCCATGTGGGCAGCCTATCACATGAGAAGTCCCTAGCAGCAAGGAAGGAGTTTTTGTTAAGGGTTTTCACCCACTGAACAAAATGCCATAACCTGCCACATTTACCTGAGCTCCAGCCCTGGATAATTGCCTTTTGCTTGTGGAAATGAATCGTCCCCTTGGTTTGCCTGTTTCCACAGATACCTGGGAAGCTTTGTTTTACCTTCAGGTTCCAGAATGCTTTGGCACAGTAATCCCTAGCTGAGGCAGATGGTGGCGCCTCAAAGCATTACCAGGCTACGTGTCTTCGTCAACAGAACCGTAAGCACAGGAAAGACATGAATATTCATAGAACCACTGCTTCCATAAACATAAACGTGTAGGGGAAGTGAGGCAAGGGAATAGGAGAGTTAGTTAAAAAGAGGCGGAGTTGTTTGGGGATGTTTTTATCCCCTGTGGTAAATATCTAGCTGAGTGAAGATCCTGTATTTTCTCCACATCCCTATCTGATGGTTTGACCTTGGCCAGCTGTTAGATGCCAAACCAGCCACTCTCTCACTCCCCATCCTCAACAACATAGGAGGGAAGATAATACTCACAGGTTGAGATAAGGAGAGGAAGATTGCTTACCGATTACCATCATGAGCAAAACATACTGAACATGGGGAAGATTAATTTAAGTTATTGCAAGCCAAAATAGAATTGAATGATGATAAAAAAAGACAAAACCTAAACCATCCAAAATCATCTTCTTCTTCTTCTCAGCTTCAACTTCATGCTTCCATTCCCAACTTGTTCAAAATTGCCATTAAAGAAGGTTCACATTCCTGTGCAGGAACTCGAGGAAGCTGATGTAGGTAGATGCCATTGACTATAATATGTACGGTATACAGAACAGAAAATGTTGTAATAATGGAATGTGTACATTCCTGTTTCCCTTCTTTTCACTATTAAAGAGGTGTGTTCCTGTAAAGGTTAGGAAATAGGATTATTTTTGTAGCTTGTATTTATCTTTCTCATTTGTCTTCTGAAATTTCCCTTTAACATACTGGACAGTATCATTCATCATTGTATGAAAGCAGCCAGTGACCAAAAAACAAAGAGCCAGCTAAGTAAAAAATTGAACAGGCACCTCTCCAATCCTCCCCAAATTGCTCATAGGTGTCCCTTAAACTTACAAAGCTCAGCTCTTTGGTGCTTGAAAGGTGAGGGGCCAGATATACAGCTCATTTTTTGGACAGATGGTCAGTGCTTCCTCAGTAAGACCAACACATGGAGGAGACCTCAGACTTCACTCTGCAAATGCTTGTCACTTGAGCAGTAGATGTGAGGCAGACTCTGTGGGCATGTTCATAAACTTCTGTCCAGGAAATCTGGGCCAGAAATATGTCTGGTCTGTAACATAGGTATACTCGATTTAAGTTGCATTTTAAAAAGCAACGAAATAACAGCATAGGATCCATAGTCAAGAATCATGCATTCAAGAGTTTGTTTCAGCAAAATAGGATTTAGTGCATGTTTTCCCAAAGTGGTAACATCCTTTGTGTTTTAAACTTTACAGTGTTTGTGGCTGTGGGCTGCCTGAGGTTTGCTACTGATTTGATAGAGGAATATTACTTAATATCTTCTCAAAATATGTACAAAGTCATATCAAGCTACCCCTTTTTTAAGCAGGAACCCTACAGAAAACAGCTGAACAATAATCATCCTAATGGTCCTTAATGTGCTTGTATCATTATGTTATTTCACTGCATAATATCAATCAATGTTATTACAAAAAAATCATAGCAATTATAGGGACAGACAATTTTGAGAGTGCTATTTACTGAATAGTTAGTGACCAATTTTCCAGTCCTCCTGTTTAAATTAATGAATATTTAAAGATGCAACTAATTCAATTTCCTTAGAACCTGCCCAGTTTCATTAACACAGCAGGGAAAATACAAAATATATATTTGAATGCTTTTTTCTTCAGGAGAAGCAATTCTACCTCAGATGCGTGGAAGATTAAAAGAAACCAATGATTAAAATAATATTAACACAGTTTGTAACATTCCTGTTATCTTTCAGTCTTAAACTCTGGCAAATGAAAGATGGTTAAAGTCCAGTTTTTTAATGAGACATTTCATATAATAATATACATGCTTTGTGAGAGGGCTGAAAAAACAGCTTTTTTTTTTTCTAATCACTAAGCAGCAACAACCGTTTGGAGGGGAGGGTGACTCCAACTTGGCAAAGCCTGGTGCAGGCTCGCATGTTTCCCAAGTACAGTGATACAGTATTGAAGCCATTCAGAGCGCTTCACTGTGCATGGAGATTGTAAATGATACCAAAGCAGTACCTTATCTGGGTAGAACAAAGACTGTCAAAAAAATGTTCCTTTCTTTTTCCTTTTTTTTTTTCCTGGATGAATTTCATTTACCTTTTCAACAGATTTTAAATCTTTTGTAAAATACTCCAAGGGTGCATAGCACAGTGTGAGACTTGTAATCAGCCTGAAAAGAGTGACAGAAAGCTGGCTCATTTGGTGTCTCCCAATGCTTTCCTTTATTCTAACCTGTTTACAGCTTAAATCAAAGGAAATTTGAGTTTTTAACTCTTACAGCAGGTAGCAGAAAAAAGCACAAAGGAACCTGAGAAAAATATTTGAAGGAAATTTTACATGCAGAAGAAAATCAAGGGTATGACTCACCTGCAAAAACCAATTATGGTACATGCATAACCGTAATTTGTTGTTGACCCACCTGACAACTGAATTCATAGATTTAACATGAAAAAAATACCACGCTCGGCTTTTCATAATGGAAGTAACTAACTGAGTAAAGGCAATTTGGGGGTGGGAAGGACATGTATTAACTGTCGAATAGCATGAAAAACAAGGTCTTGGTGTGGAGCTCTAGCAAGAAGAGCTGAAGTGTCTATGGCTGATACTTATCAGCCTGTTTGTAAAAGCATGTAATACAGGTCAGAGGTGTGCCTCAGCCGGCTTTGGGTCCCTAAGGAAGTGTTTGCAAGGAAAAGTAGGCACTTGTGGTTTGCCTCTTTACATTCTGCCTAAATAAATAGATGCATGTATTTTAGATCTCATCTTCAGCCTCTTGGGATGAACACTGTCTTTCTGTTCTGTGTTGGCACAGTAACCACTCTGCTGCATGCCTGGGCTTTCTAGGAGAAACAAATTGTGTAGGGGAACAAAGTAAAGTCTGGAAATAGCTGCCAAGATGAGAATATATCACCGTATCAGGTCCCTTCGTGTGAGACTGGGACAGCTGCATTTTGTCTTTCTCAATTCCATCTGGAATTTCATGCACATGCCTCCCTAGGGATATTTTCTTTGTCACTGTGTTGTGGTTTAATTCCAGCTGGCAACAAAGCCCCACATCCGCTCACTCACTTTTCCCCAGTGGGATGGGGGAGAGAATCAGAAGGCTCAATGTGAGAAAATTCGTGGGTTGAGATAGAGAGAGTTTAACAGGTAAAGCAAAAACCTCACACGCAAGCAAAGCAAACTGAAGAATTCATTCATCACTTCCCGTGGGCAGGCAGTTGTTCAGCCATCTCCTGGAGAGCAGGGCCCCACGTGTAACAGTGACTTGGGAAGACAAACCATCACTCCAAAGGTCCCTTGCCTTCCTTCTTCGTCCCCCAGCTTTCTATGCTGAGCATGATGCTGTGTGGTATGGGATGTCTCTGTGGTAGCTGGGGACACCTGTCCTGGCTGTGTCCCCTCCCAACTCCCTGTGCACCCCCAGCCTCCTCACTGGTAGGGTGGCGAGAGGAGCAGGAAAGGCCTTGACTCTGTTTAAGCACTGCTCAGCAATAACTAAAATATTCCTGTTATTAGCAGTGTTTCCAGTACAAATCCAAAACACAGTCCCATACCAGCTACTCTGAAGAAAATTAACTCTACCTTAGCCAAAACCAGGACACACTGGTATTTCTTTGTTGTCTCTTTAAAATACAAGCATATTTAATTTTCAAGAAATACATGCTGAAGCCACTAAAACCAGTCTTTTTAATACCATGTAATCAATATTAAATACAACTTCTTTGCTCCACAGCTAGAGCATAGAACAGGAGGGATAGGATATTGTCTGATAACATTATCAGCATCCCCATAGGTGCACAACTATATAATGTGAAAGTTTCTGTACTTAATATAAGGGTTCAAAATAAAAGTTAATGCTCACACTGTATGTCTCTGTTATTTGTGAACTGACAAAGACAGTACTTTCAAACAACTAAGAACTTAAAAATCAATAACATTAATAAATTACTTAATGAAAAACATGTCCTCTGTAAGTCTGAGCAGATTCTAATGGAAATAAAATTAGAACCCAAATTTTCTAAAGGAGCAGGTGTCAAGCCATGCTACAGGTTATGTACTTGTTCTTTCATCCAGCTTTGCTCAGTGGGGAGAAATTTTGCTTTTCAGGTCCTCCAGGCTACACCTACAGAGCCAGACACAGCCGGACACAAGGGAATGGAACAGCCTCTGGAGGACTGTCTCTGTTGTTTAGTTATTAAGCATGGAACAGCCCCAGCTCATCCAAACCTCACATTCCCAGACAAGGCTCCCAGTGAGCACTCTGGGTGTATCTGGTTTGCATGGTAAGGTTTTGGTAGCGGGACTACTGCAGGGGTGGCTGCTGTGAGAAGATGCTAGAAAATTTCCCCCCGTTTGACAGAGCCAGTGACAGCCAGCTGGACCCACTGCTGACCAAGGCCCAGCCCGTCAGTGACAGTGAACACCTCTGGAATAAGGTATTTGATAAGGGGCAAAAAAACCTTCTGCAGAATTGCAGCCAGAGATAGAAGTGAGAATATGTGAGGGCAATAACCCTGCAGACCCCAAGGTCAGTGAAAGAGGAGGAGGAGGAGGTGCTCCAGGTGCCAGAGCTGAGATTCCTCTGCAGCCCATGGTGCAAACCATGGTGAGGCAGCTGTGCCCCTGCAGCCCATGGAGGGCCATGGGGCACAGGGATCCACCCCCAGCCCGTGGAGGGGACCCACACCAGGGCAGGTGGATGTGCAAAAGAGGCTGTGATCCATGGGAAGCACTTGCAGGAACAGGCTCTGTGGCCCCATGGAGAGAGGAGAGCATGCTGGAGCAGGTTTGCTGTCAGGACTTGTGACCCTCTGGGGAACCCACACTGAAGCAATTAATGAAGAACTGCAGCCTGTGGGAAGCACCCACACTGGAAAAGTTCATGGAGGACTGTCTCCCAAGGCAGGGAGCCCATGCTGGAGCAAGGGAAGAAGTGTGAGGAGTCTTCCCCCTGAGGAGTGATAAACTGAACAGAGCCCTCATTCCCTGTCCCCCTCTACCACTGGGAAAGATGAGGTAGAGAAATCAGAAACAAAACTGAGTTGGGAAAAAGAGGGGGAGGGCAGAGACTGGAAGGTGTTTTTAAGATTTGGTTTTATTTCTCATTACCCTACTCTGATTTGACTTACAATAAATTAAATTAATTTCCCCAAGCCAAGGGTGTGTTGTCTGTGACAGGAGCTGGTGAGTGATCTCTCCCCCTGCCCGTATCATGACCCATGAATCTTTTGTTATATTTTATCTCTCCTGTCCACCTCAGGAGAGAAGTGATAAAGCACCTGGTGAGCATCTGGTGCCCATCCAGGGTCAACCCACCACACTAGGTAAAGTCACCCTGCTTTGGGAAAAAAGAGCAACTTTTAGAGAAGAGTCCTTTGCCCATATTATTTGTTAGCTCTGACAGGGTCATGAATACTAACATAGTAGAGCAACTACTGCCATGCACAGACAGGGATGCAGAATCACAGGGTAGATTAAATGGGAGTCAGTAGAGTTGTTTCCACTTATGACACTGAAAGATTTGGCAGTTAGTGGTAATTTTACTTACACACCACAACAAAAGCTGTGATTAATTCCTTTGTCCATTATACTTTTCCCAGGACACACAGAGGCACTTAGAATCTGTAAGAAATTCTATAATTTCTACAGAAAGAGACTGTTCTTTCTCAACCAAATTCACTTTAAAACAAAATCAGCTAGTTTATTCCAAACCAGATTGATCTGCTGTGTAACAAAAAATGTAGAATTTGCACAGGAATGGGTGGGAGCTGCACGCATCCTTTCAGCCATCTCTGCCATGGGAGTGGCTGCAGGGTACTAGCACTCGTGGTACTAGGGCCCGAAATAATATTGCATATTTCCAGAGTCATTTTGTGCCTGTCACATTAGACATTTTCATGAAGTGCAGTGTCTGTTCTACTCCTGTGTACAACAGTAAAACTGAATCCAGTATTAAACTGTGGATTAAACCTTTTAGCTCAGACATCTAGGTATTCATGTTTTCAATTTGGTGGTTTACATAAACAGCAGTATCTCTGACCCCATTAAAAAAGGCACAGGAATTGAATTTTTTTCACTTACATTCAATTTGAGTTCTGTTCTCCAGAAATAGATTTCTAATCAACAGCTAAACAGTGGCAAATTTGATTTTGAAAGACAAGCTCTTTTCTTAAAAGTGATTCTGTAACATGTGAAAAGGAGCTGCCATCAAGAAGGTATATTATGAAACTGTCCTCTGTCTGCTAAATAAAAATAAGATACATAGCAATCTTTCTCTTGCTCTGGCAGAGATGGTTCATCTAAATAATTTTAATCCTTTCAGTGAGCAGTAGACTGCTTTTAAAAATCATGTAAAGTGCTTCAGTAGTGTTCTTTCGAGCTTTGACAATGTCACCGCCGAGTGTGGTGATGTTCAACACAGATAGCTGAGAATGCCGACTTAAGAAGTGGCATTTCTGCACACTTTTGTTACATTTCTTCCATATCAAAATGAGTTTCAGTTTGGTGTGGTAATGTAGGAGCTTTTCCAGGCTTATCTGTGAGGAGCTGCACAGATTAATATTAGTCCTCCATATTATTTAAAAGGAGCCACAGCTCTTCAAGCCACTTTATTTGTACAGATCATCTTTTTAACAGCAGAAGTTTCTGGTATTTTCTGCTTAAACTGCTGGGATTATATGAAAAAGATGGAGTTATCTCAGCAGATGTTTTGTCTGGGCAAGACCATAACAAGTGTGATCTTGCTGTATGCAACTTTGGATTAAGAAAAGCCATCCTACCATGGTCATCATTCCAACAGATCTGAGATTACTGTGCCCTCTTCTCATTTAAATCCTCTCTTACAGATTTGGGATAATGGTCCCTTTCAAAGACCTGAAAGTGTGAAACACAAGCTCCAAACTCACTGGTGAGGTTGTTTCTTTCCTTCTCTCTGAACTTCTCAGAACTGAAGCAATATGGGATATTACACCACTTGCAATGAATGATGAACTGTTTTATTTTGTAATCTTTCCAAAGCAGGGACGTCACTGTGAATGTTACTGGCAGCACCCTGCATCCCCATGTATATTACATTTCTAGGCCCAGACTAGCATGAAGAGTTGCAAAACACATATAACAATAAGAAGGACACAGTGGTAAAGGAGTCTTGATGGAGCTGCCTGAGAAACTGATCTTCTTTACACAGCATGAATTTTTGTAAAAATTGAATTAAAAAACAGCCACTCACATCCAGAAGCTGGGAATACATAGATTTATTTACAGAATGTGTGAACATATGCTGTAAACGTGACTCTAAAAATGGATTTTGTGCTTGTAGCAAAGGACAAATTGAATATAAATTCCAAGTGGAAAAATCTACTTCTGTTGATGGGTGTATTAGTAGTAAAATGAGTGGGTGTTGATATCTTCTCTGCTTGATATGAGAATTTGTACAGTTCTGTGTTGCTACACATCCCAACTAGCAGTCATGATTTAACAGAAAGGAATATAGTCTAAACTAGCTGTTCAGACATCCTGTGCATTCAGTTAGACACCTTCACAGGGCATCCAGCCTTCCTAGATGCCTGAGAGAGGTGGGAATAATTGTCTCCTGGTACTGTCTCTTTCACTTTGTTGACTGGGTAGAGAGCCAGAACTGTTATGTTAGACAAGACTCCTGTGTTTTAGGCAACTAAATTTAGTTTATTTGTATTTTATTTGCAATGTCCACATTTTCTAAAGGATGTTGACATGCTGGAGAAAAACATGGATGTTGACAGGCTGCAAAAATTATTTTGCAACTACTGGAAAAGCCTTTTGTGATATTCATACAGAGCTTGATGAATTTAGTTTATCCAAGAGACACTCAAAAGAAGAGGATTATAGTGTAATTATATAAGGGAATAGATATTACTGAGGAGAAAGAGAAGGCAGAAGGAACAGGTAGCTGGAATCTAGAGTGAGTCATCCTCTGTTTTGTATGCAGTCTGAATGAATAATTTGGGGACAACTTTCAGGGAAAGAGTGTCTTCTCCATTTCCTGGCACATTCAGGTTGGAACCAAATGACTTGCTGAAGTACATTCTTGCTGGGTTTGTCTGGGATAGTTATTTTCTTCAGAGTAGGTGGTATGGGCTGTATTTTGGATTTGTGCTGGAAACACTGTTAAGAAGAGGGATGTTTTAGTTATTTCTGAGCAGTACTTAAACAAAGTCAAGGCCTTTTCTGCTCCTCACACCACCCCACCAGCGAGGAGGCTGGGGGTGCACAGCGAGCTGGGAGGGGACACAGCCGGAAGAGTTGCCCACAACTGACCAGAAGGTTATCCCACACTGATGGCATGCTCAGCATACAAATCTGGGAGAACAAGAAGGGAGAGGTGGACCATTGGAGTGATGGTGTTGCCTGCCCATGTCACATTACATGTGATGGGGCCCTGCTCTCCTGGAGATATCTAAACACCTCCCTGCCCATTGGGATTGGTGAATGAATTCCTTAATTTGTTTTGCTTGCATGCGTGGCTTTAGTTTTACCTATTAAACTGTCTTTATCTCAACCCATGAGTTTTCTCACTTTTACCTCTCCCCATTTTCTCCCCATCCCACCGAGGGGGAGTGAGTGACCAGCTAGTGCTGGCTGGGATTAAACCACAACAACCTACGCCAGTGAAATTCAAACTATGGTGCTCAAAACCAGGTTAAGTGGATAGGAGCCAGCCTGCTAGCTTGAGAACAAAGCCAGTAGCATAAAGGCATGAACAGGATCACAGGGAACGGTCCATTTCACAGGATTGGATTAGGGTATTCTCCTGGAATTTAAAAGGAGGATGAATCTAGTCAGTCTTCTTTTCAACACTTCCTTATCTGTTCTACTGCCTGATTAAATGTTTACAAGGTGGGAGAATCTTACCACCTTTTTTGACACTAGAAGCAAAACACCTCACATCACAGCATGAACAAATGATGCCTAGCAAAAAGAAATTCAGTGCAATGTGGGCTGCTTTGGTTTCAGATTTCACTGATCAGTTTTTATTTTAACATCTAAGATATAAAGAAATAGAATCCCAGATGGTACAATCTCTCTGTAATATGCTGTAGGATTTCATTCTATAGAGCAATGTATTATTGCTGTTCACTCGCATGTAGACATTATTTCTGCTATTTCATAGAAATAATCAGTTTTCTGTGTGGTATATGGAAGCATAGTATGTACACCTGCTTTATACCTTAATCACATCTGTTCCATTTCTCCTGTCACTACATCACATCCCCAGTTTGCACATATCACAGAATCACAGGATCGTTTACATCACAAAAGACCCCAAAGGTCCTCGAGTCTGACCTAAGACTGAACAACACCAGGTCAAATAGACAGTGGCACTGAGTGTGACATCTGGTTATTTCTTGGACACCTCCAGGGATGGTGACTCCACCACCTCCCTGGGAAATCCATTGCAATGCTTAATAACCCTTTCCATGAAGAAATTCTTCCTGGTTTCTAAACTAAACCTTCCCTGTTCCATCTTGAGGCCGTGTCCTCTTGTCCTATGACAGGCTACCTGGGAGAAAAGACTGACCCCCACCTGTCTACAACCAGGCAGTTGTAGAGAGCGATAAGGTCTCCTCTGAGCCTCCTTTTCTCCAGCATAAACACCCTCAGTTCCCTCAGCTGCTTCTTGCAGGACTTGCATTCCAGACCCTTCACCAGCTCCACTGCCCTTCTCTGGACTTGCTCCAGCACCTCGATGTCCTTCCTGCAATGAGGGGCCCAGACCTGGACACAGCACTCAAGGTGTGGCCTCACCAGTGCTGAGTCCAGGGGCACAATCCCTGCCCTGGTGCTGCTGGCCACACTGTTGCTGATCCAGGCCAGGATGCCATTGGCCTTCTTGGCCACCTGTGCACACACTGGCTCATGTTCAGCCGCTGTTGACCAGCACACAGTCAGTTCATACACAGCTATTGCCCTTTTTTCTGCTTCCTGTGGCTGTCTGGCTAATAAAGCCTGGCTTATCACCCAGGCTGTTGTGCATCCTTGGGTTGAAGCTGTATCTATAATCCTATGGTGTCGCCCCCTCATTGAAGGTATGTGTGATTCCTTCACAATGGTCTTAGGTCATTTCAAAGGGTATCAGTATAGAAGGGCCACAAATGCTGGTGTTCTTAAAGACTTGAGGAGAGGTCATGCTGTGTGAGGGGAGTCATCAACAAATGATCTCAGAAAACACCGTGATTTGCTGAGAAGGGGTTAGATGCTCCTGCTTAATTCAGCATGTGTTCTGTCAGACACCTAATAAATCATCTTCTCTCAGAACATCCTGAAATCATAATTGTAAGCCTGAGGTGAAATGGATCTGTAATTTGAACTTATATGAAGAAAATATTGTCCAAAAAATCTTGGAAGCAAAAAATGAAACTTGGTTTGGGTTCATGAACTGAATGTGTCTCCTTGTTTCAGACAATAAGGATTCCCTTAGAGTAGCTGAACAGCAGGTTTCACAGTATCCCTCAGGATATTATGAGAAATTCAGTAGTTGAGTTAGAAAATTACTATGGGGATAAAAGGAAAAACAATCTTGCATTAGCCAGTTTTTACTGCTCTTTGTTAGCATTCTCATCTAAATCCCTTTTATCAAGGTTTTTCAATTGCCATTTCCAATTACATTGGACTGAAATTTGTCCATCGGATGGGAATGATTGATTGAAATTCTATTTAAGTTGCTTTAACCTCTTTCAATAAGAAGAGGAACAGTGAACTGTTTACTTTAATATGCTTTCAGAGTTTTACTTGTTCCACTGCTGTGAGCTCTTCAGAAAGTAATTGAGGTGAGACTGGTGAACTCCTGAAACCGATGGTCCCAATTCTGGCACTCTTTCTTCCTGGACAAGGTCTTTGACTTTTCTTCCTTTCATTCTCTTCACACATGCAAAGTAGCTGGAGGAACCAAAGCAGAAGTAAAGAGGTGTAGCCACCCCAAAGTTCTCTCATGTTGCTACACTGTTGTGACCTATTTCTTCCATGCCTCACTTTATCCGTCATTTGTTGTCATCATTTTCTATGTTTAGTCTCATCAGCATTTTAAGCCCTGAACTCAAAGCCTGTCACCTTTATTTGTCTATGAAGTTGTTTGATCATTTCTTGTGCAATGCAGGTAAAATTAGAATAACAAATAATATTAATACCAGTTTAAGATTTGGAAAACTGGGCACTCTACTTGCAAAATCTATTTCTTTTTGCTTTTTGTTATTATTATTATTACCCATTCTGAAGTGGCAGATTAGTACTTCAAGTGGACTAACAGCATCTCTCAAAAGCACAGTTTAATTGCAGCAGACTATTTTTTTCTTCCTCTGTAATCATAACTTTGAATTTGATATAGACCAGCAAAACTAAAAAAAAATTTCTGTCTATCTAAATGTCATTTGGAATGAGATTTATCAGTCCAAATCCAGTTTCTTGCAATGTAGGTATCTGCACGTAGACAAGGCATGTAAGATCCAATTTACTTGACACAAATCCTTCTAGAGAGTTCTGCTTGGTACTCATACTGTGTGGGACTTCTGGACAAGTAGCTCATCTCTATGGTGAAGATATTTCAGATTAGGTGAGATAAATACTATGCAGATGCTTTCTTCAGCATTTTTGTGCTCCAACTTCAGTCTCAAGCTAACTTGTTGCTTACTTTAGAATACCAATTAACGCCTTTTAAGAAGCAATTATAAAATGAATGAGTGTTGCAATGAGTGAACTTTTCTCTGATGAGGCAGCTCCTTCCTGGTAAGCATTTGTTTGGATAGTGTGGCAAGGAGGATGACTGGGGTCCTGCAATTTGCAATATTCTTGTCATGTGGATAAGAGCTGCAGTCTATAAAGCTGTCAGTCTGGTGGATTTTTACCAACAGAGATCTCATTTTAAAGTGAGACTGGAAGAAAGGGCACCACAAGTAAATAGCATCCGTCTATGTTAGGAGCCTATGCTTATCTAGGGAGTGGTTTTTATCCCAAGGTACTGCAAACAGTGTATCTGGAATGTTAAGTGACTGAAATACTGCAAGGAACAAACTATTACTTTATGTCAGCAAGGACTGAAGGTTGCAGAAACTTGTAAGCTGACTCCTCTCACTGAAAATGTCAACACCAGCCAAGCCTCAGACTAATTCAATTATTTTCCCTTTACAGTATGATGTCCAAAGGAGGAGTTCACAGTACTTCAAAGTCTTCAGCTTCCCTGCACATTTCGGTCTGTCTCAGAGAATGATGCTTCAGATCTGACCCCCTGTCTGCTCTGCTGAGTGCAGACAGCAGCAGAGCTGCCATAGGAACTGATGAGTGTCATGATTTCCCTTGGTCTTTCTCTGCTCTGCTCTTGAATGAACTTTCAATTTGTCAGTGCCTAGGGTATGTGTATTGAGTACTCCAACTTGTAGGGATTAGCAAGAAACAAAATTCCCTATATTAAGATTATTAAATTAATCTACTTCATTGAAGGATGAAGCAGATTGAATAAAGGGGCGGTTATTGCACAAGCCCTGGGGGCTTAGGGCATCAGTAGAGGAAACAGAATTATTTATTGCAGTGTATTTTAGAGTACTTTCAAAGTTTGAATCATCTCTGTAGTTTGAAATCAGTTTGGATTTATCAGAGCTTATCCAAAAATTGGCAGAAATTAAAAGCCAGTACTTTTTAAAATCTGAAAGTGTTTGAGAAAGGTTAGCAGAGATGAGTGAACAGCTCTGCACTTGACACACAAATGTTACAGAGAAATGGGGTAAAGATTAGGTTTTGGACCAAAATGTTGATGCTGTAACTGATTTTTTATTCTTGCAGCTTCCTTGAACATACTACTGAAGTTTTTGGCCTTTTAGCCAAAACGGAGAATTAAAATACCAAAACATTCTGTGGTATGGCAAGAAAGTGCAACAGAAGCTAGAGAGCTTTTCCCTTCTTAATATCAAATTCACCATTGACTCAAGAAAATAGGTTTGAGCTTGTTAATTAAACTCTTCACCTCTTCGCTGCCAAGGCTTAAAACATTTTTTAGCTGCTATATCAGCATGGGTATATCCCCTGCTGCCATCCAGCATGACATCCTTTTCTTTGCTCCTGCGTTCAGCAAGGGTCCGTCTTCATACTCGTGGTAAAAACAAGCCTTCTTTTACAAGGCCAGTGCTTTGTTTCTGCCAGAGTAGATCCTATTCCAGATCTGCTAAAGCTTTTTGATTACACCTGAGGGTGACTTCCTGCAATGAGAGCCTTTCCTGGAGGCACCTTGCCTTACTGGGTAACTAGCTGGAGGAAATCCCATGCCCTTGGCTGTCCAAGAAGCAGTTTTCAAGAGTTTCTTCTTTTGAAATGAATTCCCTAAAAAGAGAGAGACTTCCTCCTAGCACCCAGAGCTGTGGCTCTCCTGTCTTTACGGCAGGTTTCCTGTGGGCTACCCCCTCAGCCCTGCCTCAGACACAGAGTGAGAACCTTGTGAGATCTGTATGAGATTTATGGTTGAAAGTGGCCTATAAAATCCAGAGAGCTTTGGAGAAAATCACAACCCTCCATTCTCTAAAAATCATGCCTTAATAGATTAATATGGTTCACCTGCTTTATTTCTCAAGCTGTCAAGTACATACTACACTCCTCAAACAAACATGTAAGGACAGAGATCCTGCCAAGAGCTCAAATCCATATTTGGCACAATCCAGTGAGTAATGTTGATTGTAAGATAAGAGTGGAGGAGACATGAGGGACCAGAGCTGTTGCTAAGACAGGTGTTTGGCAAAATTGAGAAAAGGATTTTCCAAAGAAATTTGGAAGACCTGAAAGCACTGACAAAACAGTTTTGGGCAGAAGGACAGATGGTCCTAGATGGGTGGGAGGGGAGGACCACAGGAGGCAGCAAGGCTTACTTATGATAGTAGAAAGATGAAAAGAGCAGAGGAAACAGAGTTAAACTTGAATTGTTTAGAAAACCAGGACTGGCATCCAGGTCCAGTCTGTGAATTGAGCTCTGCAACCAGGACCAATTTAAAGCAGTAGCAGAAACCACCTTTTTGCACAGCTGGAAGTAGAGCTTCAAACTGCTCCCCTGTGCTCCTGTTTCTAGCACTTGTATAGATTATTGTCTTCTCTGTTTCTCTTTTTAGTCAACCCATTTCAAATGTTTGAATAGATAGTGAAACAAAACCACCAGGATTCATAAAAATTTACTGCTTTATTATAAATTACAATTCCTAGTCTAAAATTAAATACATAGAAAAAATGATGAGCAGCCTTCTGAATTACTTTTAGTATTTACTGTCTGCCATTTTTACTCCTATTATGTGTAAACTCCCCCCGTATTTCTGTCCTTATCATATGTATTAAAAATATTATATGTCCAGGGACAGGTAAAAGGAGAGAGCCCCATACAGAGAGAGGCACTGCACAAAGGCAGGATCAGAAACATTGCCAGCCCCAAAGAAATAATAAAAAATTGATTGGGAGGCAATTGATTTATTTATTTTATTTATTTCCTGGGATTCAGGAAGAATAGGACAACGTGTCTGTTGCCTCTACCCAACACAGATTTGGGCAGAGTGAATGCAGCAGCTCTGCAACTGGGCAGCCCCACATTGCCTTGGCCACTGCACAATTTAGCAACCTTGGCAGCTTCCACAGGCTTGTTCTTTGCCCTTTTTCTTCCCATTATACATGAGTCACACATCTCTTCATTAGCTTCTGCCACTTTCTCTAAGGGGAGTGTGTGGGGTAAACAAAACATCTCAACCAAGCCAGACACCCTGTTTATGGATCTCAGAGTAATCTCATGCATTTTGCAGACTTAATCTGCACAATTCAGATACAAAATCCAAAAACCAACCAAACAACCAAACAAAAACCCCAAACAAATAGCAGAACTAAATACTTGACAGGGTAATTTGGTATTGCCCACCAGGAACAGAAAAGAGAAAGCATCATCTTTCTTCCAGGTTTTGCTGGGCTTTTGCTGAGGCAACAGCAGCAGGATTAGTCAACATGCAGCTAAATAATCTATGTTGGAACAAGGGTATCTCTGGAGAGAAATCTTCCTATCTGAATTATATCCACACCTGCTCAGGAGTAAAACATGGAGTTTCCTTTTGTACAACTCCTGGGAAACATACAGGAGGCCTGTGAGCAGCTCCTGCACTCCTCTCAAGGTTGGTCATTAGTCCTGCTGTGCAGCAAGGACAGGGAGCTCTTCAAGTAGTTTGGACTTGTGGGAGAGTTTTTTATCAGCTGGGCCTGTAATCCTTCCACAGCTGCAATGAAATAGCCTCTGACACGAGGAGCAAAGGGAGTTCTTTGGGGAGATGTAAATGTGTCCTATATTGCTGGTTAGGCTGTGAGATTCTTAGTCTAGAGAAGGCAAGCACTATATTGCTATATTTTTGCACAATAGAGATGTGTTTTAGCTGGGGCCTCTTCCTATCTGTATCATATCACAACCAGGAATAAGTAGCATGATCTTACCTGTGTTGAGAAGTGTAGGAACTTCCTTGGGAGAAAGGACATGTGAATAGCCCTCAGCAGAGGAGGATGTGAATTGCTAGGCAAGACTTGTGTTTGGAAACAAGTGCCTTTGCCCACATTGGTACAGCTGGAGGATGTGGCCCAAGTGGAGCTCTTAGTCAGGGCCTGATTCACTCACTGGGCTCTGTGCTTCTCTTCATTCACTGCATCCAAAGGGATGCCACTACTGGATTCCAGCTGAGTCACCAGAGTTGCCATCATTTAGAAGTGAATTCTACCCCACACATCTGTATAAAAGGGGATACTGGCATGACTACTATTTTTTCTGATGATGACAAAGAAAGCTACTTCTTAACATGGACACCAGTGATTCACTGTCTTCTCTAAATTTTGCTTTTATTACAAATATATGCAATACATTTATGGGATATAATGCAATGTCTGCAAATATTGAGTAAGGGGCTTTTAAAGGTAACATTATAAAATAGTTGCTTCTTACCTCTCATTATTATTGAGCAATAAATTTCCATCCAGTATGCACAGTCTTGTAACAAGGTTATTGTCCCTAGGCTAATAATTTTGCCTATAATAACAAGGCATACAACACGGCTGAACAAATTACATGTTTCAGAACAAAGCTCACCAAGACAATTTTTTTTTTAATAAAGAATACTTACTCTGGACTGCCTTCAAGATATAATTTTAGTTGTCCTAAATAATTACATTCTATTGATATTTGGTTAGTTAGGATGTTATTTTTGGGTGTATGTTGTATCATTAAAGTAAATGACCATAGGTTTTTAAAATTACATTGGTTACCACTTTTATCTTCAAGAAAAGGTCAAGCTGAGCAACAACCATCAGAAATTATCACAGGGCTATAGTTAAAGTAGAAAGCTTCCAAAGCAGTATCTGCACTCTAGAAAGACTGGGGAGGTTTAAGAGCCCATTGTGTGGACAGGAAGAAGAAACAGAAGCTCCTTTTCATAACACCTCCAGAGTTTTCTTGCCTCACTAAACTCTCTCCAAAGCTGTTTGCTAGGCGAGTTCTCCTTTCAGGGCTCCCTGAATCCTCTAACCCTTCATTACCTGAAGAAGAACTTACTTTCAAGCTTGCCCAGCTAATTTTTCTCAACTATATCAGTTTCCATAATAAAAAAGACATTTCCCTATAAACTGTGCTTTGCTTAGTCACAGGCAATGATTGGAAATCCCTGTTTACCATTTACATGTAAACTCATTGGAAGAAAAAGCACAGGGATTAGTCGTAAAAATATTCTGCACTCAGCTTTGCACTGGGGCAGCCTCACCTCGAGTTCTGTGTGCAGTTTTGAATATCACAATGTGGAAAAGACATTGAGCTGTTAGAGACCATCCAAAGGAGGGCCATGAGGATGGTAAAGGGCCTTCAGAGGAAGTCATGTGAGGAATGACTGAGGGTTCTTGGTTTGTGTGACCTGGAGAAGAGGAGACTGAGGGGAGACCTCATTGCAGTTACAACTTCCTCATGAGGGGACGAGGAGGGGCAGGCACTGATCTCTTCTCTGTGGTGACCAGTGACAGGACCCGAGGGAATGGCCTGCAGTTGTGTCAGGGGAGGTGGAGGCTGGGTTCTTCACCTAGAGGGTGGCTGTGCACTGGAACAGCTCCCCAGGGAAATGGTCACACCACCAGCCCGACAGAGTTCAAAAAGCATTTGGACAATGCTCTCAGGTATATGGTGTGATTCTTGGGGCTGTCCTGTGCAGGTCCAGGAGCTGGACTTGATGATCCTGATGGATCCCTTCCAACTTGGCATATTCTATATTCTAATAAGGCATAATACGTCTGGGAAAATGCTCACAATTGTTCATCCAGTGACAACAGCAGCTCTGTAAAAAAGCAAAACTAAATTCTGATGTTGGTGCCATTCAAAGGGAGATCCCCTTGCCAAAAGTCCACCTGAAATCTTTTGTTTCCTTTTATAATATTTTGAAAAGCAGGATTAAATACCATTTTCAGGTGTAAATCTAATACTTCAACTTAAGGACAGGCAAACTCTCAGTTCAGGGGACCACATATGAAGATGCATGTGACTTCTGCCCTAGCCTCTAGCTGGGGGAGACTTCTGTCCCAGCCTCTAGCAAGCAGAGCTTCAGAACCTAAAGCCTTCAGACATCATTGCCTCTCCTCAAAGAAAAGCAGACTTGTATCTGACATTCAGCAACACATTTGTTTATCTGTTGCAGTGTGTTTTTGTGTGTAAATTCAGTTTATTCCCCTTTCCCTTATTGTGGCTTTGTTCCCCTCCCCCATTGTAAGTCGGTTCCTTCCCCTAAGAGCCCAATAAGTCATTCCCTCTCCCCTCCTCCCTTCCCTGGAATTCCCCTAATCCTCGACGCCCCAGTGGCTGATTTGAATTGTGTTCCTCCCCTCAGTATACCCCATTGGTTTTTATTATGTTATGTCATCCTGAACTCCGCCCTGAGTCCTCCCTTTCTCTTCCCTCATCGGCCCTAGAGTTGTCCCTTCCCCTTGTTCCTGCCCTTCCTGTTCCCACATTACCCCAGTTCCCCACGACCCTGGGCTGCTTTTTCTTGGTCCCTGCACCCTTCCAGCATGGGGTGGGGTTAGGGGTCAACCCATAATAAACCATGCTGGGAAAGCACACTGAAAGCCCTTCCTGCCTCCGCTGATTTATTGCCTGCACCTGAGGGCCAGAGCCCTCGCCGCCCGACCGTCGCTGGGAAAGACGCTTGCGGAAGGTCGCGGCTTATGCCGCCGCCGCCGCGTGCCACGACATTTATCTGCTGCCCTTTAAAGCAGTTACTGGCATTTGCCTTTGGCGCCAACGTGGGTATTCCTCTATCACCAGGTGTCTGCCCATCTGGCTACAGTAGCATGAGTGTGGGCTATCCTTCCAACCTGCTACAGCTGTGCTACAGCCTAGGCCAAAATTACAGTTTTAGAGCCTAACTGTGCTATTTTGAGTGCCATTTTAGTCCCTTAAATATCCAGCAGACAAAGCTGCAAGAGATGCTCTTTGCCTGAGGCTGTCCCTTAGTGCCACAGAACATCCCAGTGGCTCACAACATGTGCCCTCCCAGGGGACACCAAGCGCCACACAGGGCTGCGTATTTCTTTGTATGGAAGTTGTGTACTTCTGATAACAAATCTACACAGGACCTAGTCAGAGCAGTTTTGTTTTTTAAAAACACATAAAAATGCTATACCTTTAAGCAGAAGATACCATAGCTTCAGTATCATTTGGTCTCCTAAAGGTCAGCTTCCTAACATTATTTGAAGTGTCTTGACAAGTATGGAAAGATGAATTGGAAAAATTCACTTGGAAATTCACTATTAAAATATGCCTAGCCTTATGACCACTGTACAGTCATGTGTCTGTCTCTCTGTTCTAGGTACTTTGACCACTGCTAAGAATACAGCTGTGGGATATCACTCATCCTGGAATATTTTTACTAACTACAAATAAGAAAACTAGGAATTGGCTTTATTTCTGTTTATACAGAAACACATTTCAGACTTCAGTCCTGTTTGCTACTAATCATTTTTATATATTTTTTTAGTCTGGAACATAATCACTGTTACTGTTGTTTCTTAATATATTTGAGATATGATGGCATACAAAGTCTTCAACTGGGAACAAGGTCCCCTAGAGTTGGAAAGTCCATGGATAGATGTGAGGACATTGTTTGTGTCCCAAAATTTTAAAATGTAATTCAAAACAAGTTGTAATGATGAAGAACCAGATAGAAGATGAGCAGAATAGTGAGCTGAATAATCACAATGCTGTGGTTACATAAAGCACATAACCATATGTGTGCTTCCAGAGCCACTAAGTCTGAATCTGTAAGTATACTATAAGAAAACCCCAAGAATATCAGCTTCAGTGTGTATTGGCTATCAATGGATGACTAATTTCTTGGAGGCTACACGTGTAGGCTGCAGAAGGCAGTAATGTATTGGGGAAGGTTTTAAGCAGGATCATGGTCTCACCACGGGGCAAGCACAGCATGCACAAGGAGTGATGTGCAAAGATTACAGTCTTTTGTGAGCAGGACAGGGAAGGAAGCCTTCAGCGCTGGCAGCATGATAATGAAAGCTGTAAGGGTGACATGTTCTAAGACAAAATCAGTAAAGTAGGACAAGGTAAAACTGTGCAAAGCCTCAGTGTAACATCTCAAGTTCAGCAGCAGGAAAGGGGAACTTGTGAAGACTTTCAGCAGGGTGGGAGAGTTGGGCTGCTGCCTCAGAAACACACTGGCTTTTGTCTTACCTTCTGATAGCTTGAAAGTAATACAGGCAAGGGAACCAAATACGTTACTGTAGGCTTTGCTGTTAAGGGAGGTGAGCAGGGTCTGAATGGCAATGTGCAAAGCACTAACGGTGATTGCTTTAGAAGGAGTTTCTGCTCGATTTGAATGTGGTCTGCATGTTTGGAGAAAGGAGAAAAATAGAGCCTACAGTGTCCGAAGCAATACCAGAACAGTGGCAGTGGCAGCAGTTGAAGATAATGAGAGTTTGAGAATTTGACAGGGAAGGGGAGTTTTGGTTTTTCTCAGTTAAGCCCATGATTAGATATCTCCAAGGGCAGACCTTGAATATAGACCAAATTTCAGAGCCTGGTGAAAGTGGGTAAAGGAAGAGGTAGTTCCAAATTGCAGTCGGAAATTGCAGAAAGAAAAAGATAAAATGAATTTGGCTGGAAAGTCACAGTTCTAGCTGATCATGGAAAGCTTAAAGGAGGACAATACTTTAGAAAGAAAATTTATTAATTTGCATAGAAAGCATCTAATACAACAGTGATCAAAGTGGAGGCCAAAGATAGGTGTTTTTGTGGGGATACCAGCTTTCAAGCAGACTGTTTTAATAGGTCTTACTAATGCCTAATTACATGTAGGTCTTTGTTAAGGAACTCAAGGAGAGTGCTTTGTGATTCTTTACAATGGAACAATATAATTATTGTGAATTAACTCAGCATCTTCATTTTTCTCTCATGCTACCGTGGTATGTGAAAGCTACATAGTTGAAAGGATAAGCTATTGTTCCAGAAACCAAAGCTAGATAAAATGCAGAACAAGTTTAGCGTAAGGCTACAATTAAATGAATAAAAACCTTGTGATATAAAAAGCTTTGGTGATGAGAATGAAGAAACCAGAGGTTTGCAAGATTTTAACATGTAATTTTTGCTAATAACCTAGTTTTAATGTAGCACTCTTTAAATTAAAAGCTCCCAAAATGTCTTAGATACTACATTGTAAACATATTCTTTTAAGAGTTTCATTTTGAGCTTTTTACAGTTGGACAAGGTAGTAACAGTACTTGAAAAATCGCCATAGTGAGCAGAAGGAAAATCAATGGCCATTCAAAAAACATGGTGTAATTTTGCCTACCCTTCAGTGCAAGCCTTCCATCTCATATCTCCAAATTACTTCAGCTTCACTGTTTCTCCTTACCCTTTTCCCACTCCTGAGACCCCACTCACTTCCCTTTCCTTTACTGTCATTCTTTCATTATTTCTCATGCCATTTTTCATGATCCTTTCCTGTCAAAAGCCAGGCCTAATATGGATCTAACATGACATTTCCTTCCTCATGAGAGTGTGTTTTCTGTATTTATTCCTGCATTCAGTGTCAGCTTTGCTCAGTGAGTGTGCAAATGCAGGGGGACATGGCACACTGCTGCTCTGCGCTGAGCAAAACCGCAGGACCAGGCAGGCACATCGCTGATTGATCCTGGATGCACCACAGCCTGGCTGCCACGGGAGTAACAAACTCAATGGCAAATGGGAAATACATTAAATCAGAGGATGTCTTTACACAAGGGACCTGTTCTTGGAAAGTAATCTTTTTCTGGGGGAACACAATCCAGCTCCACATTAACAATTTTTAAAGGTAGCTTCTTATTTTAGAACAGGAAGTGAAGAACAGCTAATTCATTTCCTGAAGGTACTGCTAAACGTAGAGAAATTACCCAAGATGGAATCTGTCCTGGTTTTCTGGGTAATAACTTCCCCTCTGACTCCTTTGCCAAGTCCTGTATACTTCTGGTCAGGACTCACATAGGTCACCTGAAATAAAGCAATATAAAAGCACTGGCATTCCCATCACAGTCACAAAGCACTGTTGAGTGATGAGCTTATGGGGAAAGGTCAGGAAAAATCTCTTTTTCTGGTTTTTCCTTGCACGTACTTTGCTCTCCTGGTGACAAGCACTGTTCTGTGCACATTTATTATCTATTTAATGCACTAGAAGTATTCAAGATACTGTTGCATTTCTGTTATTGAGACTAATGGAAATGTGTTTTTGCAAGTGTTAATTTTTCCTTTCCTGCTGTGTTACAGACCAGACATACTCAGGTGGATTTTTTCAAAATAGCATTAATTTTCAGTGGTCTGATGGATCCAAGGCCCAAAGACTAAATTTCTTTTCACCAAAATGGAAATTGATGTGCCAAGGAAAATCAGCTCAGCATGACACTGCCCTCTGAAAGGGGTTCTGGGAAGGAAAATGGTTTGGTCCTGGGTAATGCAATTTTTGGTCCTGATAAAGCACTATATTTTTTTTTAAATCTGATTATTAATTCCAACCCTGTGACTTCAGTTATCAGGTCTGTTAAATATCCTCTGCAGTTCTTATTTCTGCACCACTTTCATAAGATGTGATTCAAACAAAAAGCAAACATGACACAAATGAAACAAAGCAGATTGTGTATTAACAAAACTATTGTAAAATCTCCTTCCTATAGTCCTTTCACATACATCTATTTACATCAGAAAGTAAGATTTTTTATACATTTACATTTCTCTGTTATCTAGTAAACTGAAGTGTGTCTTTAGCGCTGCATTAATACAAATTCTGAGCTAAGTGGTCATTCATTGCTGCCCCAAGATTAATTTGACATTTTGGATAATATTCTATGTCATGTAGTGTGGAAATATAGAACCCACTCTTGTAAGATGCTGAGAATCCCTGACTTCAATGGAAATGGAAAACATTTGGACTCAATAGGAACCTTCACTTCTTGCTATCATACTTATGTTTATGCTTGCCCAGCAAACCTGTGTCACCTCAGACCAGTCTGAAACTCCCAGAGCCAAAATCAAACACAAAAAGAAGATGACAAAAATACAACAGGACACACTGGCTTTGAAGTTCATTTAAATTTCAAAACAAAACTTTTCACCAGCTGAGCTTTGTGGGAATACTTGAGTGGGAAAGCAGGAACAGAAGTAGACTGTGTGGCTGTCATGCCCGACATTCTGGGGAGTCATGAGTTCCTGACTGAACCTGATGTGGACACGCTGTGTGACCATGAGTAAGACTTCTTAATTTTCATTCATGTGAAAATCAGCAAAATGTTGGGTGGATGGGAAGGTCGGGTGATGCTACCAGTGCTTTCCCACTTGCTTCACTAAGTGGGAGAAAGGGCAGGAATTGTATATGAAATATGGAGACAGTCATTTCAGGAAGGTGTTCCACAAGTTCAGTTTTGAACCCAGGCAACTTATGAAGTCCTACTGTAGAATAAATGGACTGAACACATTAATTCTTTGGTGGCAGAGATCCTACAGAGCTAAGAAAGTTCCCTCTAACCAGTCAGAGATTGTCAGAGGTCCAGATGGAGGAGAAAGAGCATGGTAGGTGTTGTAAAGTCTCTATTAGCACTTTCTGGTTTGCTGTCAAATGTTCTGTGTCATTTGATGCACTCGTATTTGCATAACTCCTCCCGCTGATATGGGTGCAGCTTCTGCCTCTTCTTTTAGTGATGCAAACAAATGAAGACACTCCGGGGCCCTGGGGGTGGTGTGAATGGCTTTGTCTGGGGATATGTGGAAGAATGAGTATTTGCATAGCTGGAAGAGAATGTACTGCTTCACATGATCTATCAAAGTAGGCTGAGACCAAAGTCTTGGGGAGAAAGAATAAACATGAAGCTCTTGTGATAGATATGATTTCAACAATATCACTTCAATTATAAAAGCCACGTAAACAGCAGGAGAATCAGAAGGGCAGCAGTAAGCAAAAATGTGTTCACATGAGTCCTGATTTGGCAGTTCTGGCATTTTTATAGAGGATGCTTCATCTTTGTCATTGCTATGGGAATAAAGAGAGGAGGAAATAATAAGAGCCTCCTGAATTTCCTCTGATTAATCCCCTATATCTTTTCTTGTCTATTAGCAAGAGTTCAAAAATAACTGCTAGACATAACAGTCTGACAACACAAGGGAATGATCAGGGGAATTTTATATCCTCATTAGCCCATCAGAGAAAATAGAATTTTTCTGATACTGCATCCAGATCACTCCTATTTCAAACAGCTTAAATCAGTGGCAGTACTGTACTGAATTTGAGGCCAGTGTGAGCATGACATCGTTAGAGTGGCCTCCTGTATGACCAGGCTGAAGGCTTTCTCCCCACTGCATTTTACAGTAAGGCAAATAGCTTATTTTTAATATCATGATTTACCTAAATGCCTTCAAGACCTGATGTGAATGCAATGAGAGAGGGAAAATCACCGCTGTGAATTTTTAGCAATGGCCAAGCAGACTCATCATTAAGAATCTGTCTTGTTCCCCATTTAAATGTTTCTGCCTTGGTTCCTGGCATGACTTTCCCAGAATGGCTGAAGATGTGGTCCCCAGTACTTTCTCCTAATAAGGGATGTACACTTTGCAGTTAATTTGCTTCTCAAGCTCCCTTTTGATACACAACACAGAGAGACCTTTTGAAGAATTAGGTCAAGCAACAGGAACTGTGGCACAAAGCTCAGCGCAGTAACTAGACTGTAAAATACTGAAAATCTCTTTACCAAGAAGCATTTGCTCCCACTCTCAATCATTCCTGGGAATCTTTTATGCACATTCTCTAATATTTCAACATTGTGCCAAAGCATGTTGCTATATATGTGGAACAGCTCCTTACCAGGCTCACTTGTCCGTGGTGTAAAAATATCTCTTTGCCCCTGCTCAGTGTCCTCTCTTACTACTGAGAAGATTTGCATTTTCCTTCACAGGGGCCTGCTTTCATCTTTTCGCTCTTCCTAATCCCTAAGCATTTTCAGGAGTCCATGATTTGCCCAATAAATACCCATTTTCTTGGTATGGGCTAAAGTTTCTGTTCCTGTATATTAGGATGTATTACATGTATGAAAATATTTCCTTTATGAATGGGCTTACATATTGAGTTATTCAGATTCATTCTCAAAAGACTGTTTAGCCTTCTTCAATATTTGCCACTTTAGTGGGATCATCCAAAGGTTCTGTCAGGAATGATCTCTGGATTATTTTCAGATCTTTGCAAAACTTTTGGTAGTATTTAGTCTACAGGCAGAGCTTGCAGAATAGTTACCAGTGATTCCCAACTGAAAATTGTTTAAAATTGGATTGCAAGACAGCTTTGAATCCATTCTAAGATGGATTTTGCTTATACTGCCCTCCATATTTTTCACCATAATGGTGTCTTTTACTAAGGAGTCTGGATGGATTACAGGTAAGTGGTATCTTTAATAACGAAATTTGCAAACTTACCAAAGAGGAAATAATTTGTGTTTGACTGAGCCTATTTCCCATGCATTACCAGTATTAATTATACTGTCAACATTTAATTCTTTAACTAATAAGTCCCAAACAGCAGTCAGATTGATGTCAAGCACAGCCCACATATAATTACCTGGGTCATTCTGCTCGCAGTATGAATATTAGTGTTCTTAGAGTCTGGAGGAATTTTCTTGGCATATCAAGGCAAACAGGTAGCAGTGAGGTACAAGTCTTCATAGCTCAGTTCATCAGCAACCCCACAGCTGATTCCAAGTTTGCGGAAGTTTTTATGGATGCCATTGCACTCTCTGAGTCACTGAAAATGCTATGACTAAACGGTTATGAAATCTTCTCTTTCCAGGCAAGGTGCACTGCCTTCTGTGCAGTGTATTAAAGAGTACAATTATCCTATGGCTGAGCTGTCATTCTAAAACCAGATTACTTTCCTTCAGTGTGACATGGAGAACTACAAAGTCTTGCACTGCTATCTGCATTTTCCCCCCCTCCGTGTAAAGGCTAATTCCTGGAACCAATTTTGTGGTTTCATTAAATGCCTTAATGCTTTCATCAGAGTTCCAGGCCAAGCCTCATCAGATGAGCAATTGCTAGACATACTGGATAATGATTTACATTCAATATGAGAAAAGAGAAAACTCCACAGATAAAATATGTTTTAATTAGAGACTTTTTTCTTTTTTACACAATGATTTGTGGTGTCAGTATTAATTCAACTTTCTTCTCCCTGAAACAATTTATGGGATATTAGAATAAGAAGGGAAGGAGAAATGGTAAAAATAAGGAAGTAATCATCGAGATTCTAAGGTTTAATGAAAAAATAAGTGAATGAGAAATTTGGGGTGTTCTGATAGAAATATTGCAAAAATATAATGCCCACTGTTTTTCAGAATTTCAGAGGTTTTTTATCAAATTCTAAAGATTTAGCCTTTTCATTAAAAATGTGTAAAATATGTATATATTTCAGTAATTCACAACTCTTGTACTGACTTTCAAAAGCCATCAAAATTATTTTGACCCTCTAATCAGACTTACTGCAATATAAAGAGGGCTTCCAAGAACACGTTACTACTTCTTGCTTCTCACCATTTGGTATCAGTTGGTAAAGATCAAATTTTTTAGAAAGACACACCTAAAGCTGCTCTAGCACCTCTGTGTGTTATACAAGATCTAATTATCTTGACTGCTAAATTTTCCAATTTATTTATCTTGTGAATTTCTTTTACCTCAGATTTCAGCCATGTTTTCTTATACTAACTCTGAAGATCCTCCATTAGCAACATTTTCTTCCTTTTGTAGGTACTTCTAAACTGAAAACAGACTTTTCCTTAACCTTCCCCTTAATAATACAAATATATTGACATTTTGAGTGGCTTGCTACAAGGTGTATCTTTCAATCCTTTAATCATTCTCAGGGCTTTCTTCTCTGAGTTATGTCCAATTTCTCAGTGTTTCTAATGAAGTAAAGATGCCTAGAAGAAATTGAATTACTGTCAGATACATTTTTTCAAGTTCTGCTTTGTATGCCTTCCTTTCTATATCCAAAGTGTGTATTGGTACCACAACTAAAGACATGGCCTGCACTCAACTTGCTAACAATCACAACCCATTTTTCAGAACCTGTGACTTCCCCATATAAATCTCACACTCCTACATCCTTTTGATGCTGAAACATTACTTCTACTTGTCCATAGCAAATTACATAGACATTATTTTTGTTCTCCTTTGTAAGCAATCCAGATCTCTAACTATTGTTATTTTGTGGGTTTTTTGGTCATGTATCAAGATTATATGTTTCTATCACCTGAATAATTTTCAGCAATAAGGACATACCTGTTTCTAGATAACTGATGAAAAAGTTAAGTCAAACAGGGCAGGACCCGAGTCCTACTACAGTCTTACTAAACAGAAACTTACTTCATACTATTTTAATAATGAACAAAGATCACTGTTCCTTTTACTCTCACTGTGTTTAGAAAATTACTCTCCTATATCCTTACTTTATGTGGCCACTGATTCACCCATGTTTGGTTTTCTTTTTTCTTACTAGCTTTTGAGAATTCTGATTTTTCATTTATACCACTTTTCATCCAGTTGCCCTCTAGTCTGAATATGTTCACATGTGAGTGCACAGTAATTGTTTGCAACTGTTTCTAGGTTAATTTTGTAATACTCTACCCTACTGGGTTTGAGTGTAGCTTTTCCCGGAACTAGAGAGAAATCAGAAGGAACTCCCCATTCCCTTGTACATTCAGATTGCCGTCTTTCTTTTGGATAATGTGCCTCATAATTTCATTTTATGGTGCAACTACAAAGCCAATTAACAAACCCAGAAGGAAAGAATACTACAGTGGAGTAGAGGGACAGGCTAGAAATGTGAAAGGACCCGCTCTTCTAAAGCGAGGAACAAAACCTGCTAATTACACTAATCAGCTCAATGATTGTCACAAAGCAGATGACTTGGCAAGAAAATCTCCAGTCATATGTGGAAATAAGTAATAACTTTAAAAAATCTAACTATAAACATACCACCCCTTGAAGCAGGGAAAAAACCCTTAGTACCTGAAATGAGACAGAATCAGATAAATGCTTGTTCAGGACCACTAAGACACAGCTGTATGCTTTTCAGACTCTGAATAACATAAAAATACCATGGATATCCACTCACACTGCAGCAGAGGCTCAGTTAATTGGCAAAAGTGACCTGAAGCAGTTTTAGACCAGTTTATATCAGCCTGAAGGACCATAGAAAATCATTTGTGCAAAAATACTCAAACTGATTTTTTATCAGTATGAAGCTATGCCCACATCAGTAGCATTTTGGTGGCATGTGTGGCAGCATACCTGGAGCAGAAAGGTGCTTTGAGCCCTGGAATTGTCAAAATGTCAGATAGTAAATGCCTTTTCCCTAACATACAGGTGTAGGTCAGATGCCTGGTGGATGGGTTTAGATACCCTGCTTGAGCCTGTGCTGGCTGTAAAACCTGAGATGGACACTTTGCAATCAGAACACATACATTAATAAATGTCAGTAAATGCTTGAGACAAATTATGAAGAGGTGTAATAAGGATAATAATGAGGGTTGCAAATAGCCAGGAGCTGTGACATGGCTGCACTTTATTATACTGGAGGAGTTTTGTAATAAGGATAAAGTGGGCATCATTTAATCAGCTCAATTTTTCATACCAAGCAGATTATCCCATTGGGATAAACCTGCCTGCATGGTTTAATAAAACACATTATAGACAAGACTTATATTCAATGATAATTCAACTTGTAAATTCCAATGAAAAATAAGGTTAAAGTTTGGAGAGAAGAGTTGGTAAAACTTCATCATTTACTTCAGCTACCATTAAAACCTTAGATTTACTGTTTTTAATTAAGCATCCGAGCTGTTCCCTAGTCTGGCCAGCCATCCTCTGTCTATTTTAAGGTCATGACAACAAGATCAGCAGTCTACAAAGAGATATCATCAGCTGACAGGGGAAGATATTAAAATAATGTATTATTGTGTTGCTTGATCCCCTAATTTGGGGGAAGGTTCAGGAAGGATTATGATGGAGGACCAAATCTGGAGAAATTTCCCATAGTTTTAGCTGAAAGAACAAGCAGGGAAAGATCATCCCTCTGAAAAGATAAAATAGGAGTAAGAGGAAATAATCTGGATGTATAAAATAACAATGGCAAAAAGAAAGTGAAGAAGGAGAAATTGCTTCTTCTAGTACAAGAAGTAGGAGCCTACAAATACAGCTAACAGGAACTCGGTGCAAAACAAAACCAGAAGTTGTGATGGTAGGCTTGGGACACTTCCTGCCAGTGGAAGGGGTTTTTTACAGGTCTAGGGAGAGACTGGACAAATGCATGTGGAGGAGAGGTCCAGTTTGGATCACTCAATACAGAGAACACATCAGGCTTAGAAAACTCTCTAAGCTGAAAATAGTTGTGGGACAGGATGCTGAAGGTATCAAAATCTCCTCTCCTGTGCCCACATTCTCTGGCATTCATTTGTAACTGAGATAGGATACTGGGCAAGTTGAGCCCTTGATCTCCACCAGGAGCAGCCATTCTGATTTTCATTAAAGTAGATTAGCTCACTGATTTCAAATTGGAAGAAGACCCCTGAAAAAATCCACCTATAAAGTGGTCATTCATTTTGGATCATTAACTACATTATTTGGGACCCTGGTACTTGTTTTCCTTTTCTGAAACAGCTAGTCCTTCTTTGATCATCTGTATCAGAATGAACCATTGCACCTGGAGATAAAAATACCCCTCTCCACTGGAAGGGAAAGAAATTTAAAAAATCTTTTTACAAACCTTTAGCACAATTGAACCCTGATCTTTGACTGGGCAGTACTTTTACACGGACCATCATAATTACTAGGAAGAAAATAAATACAGGAAACCTCATTTCCTAATCTATTGTGGCTTGCTGAATTTCAGAGAAAAGTAAAGGACCCCAGCACAAGTTGCCATCAGAATCACCCTTACTACAGGAAGGAAAGCTTCTGTCCTGTTCTTTTCTGTAATGAAACAGCCCCTAAAAGCTGACAGCTCAGCTGAAACCCACCTGATGCAGTTCCTGACCATGGAAAATCTTTTGTTAAACCTCTTACAATGCATATACATGGCCTCAGTCAAAAAGTACACAATGCAGTGAAACTGGGACAGGAAAATGTGAAAGGAATTTACTACCAAAAGTCTGCTTGGGCTCGTCACGGCACGAGGAAAGGACAGGGCTTCTGCCAAACTTTCTCACAGACAGGGAAGGTGCCCTGGCATTGCTAGGAAGCTGAGGGGAGCGGGGAAGGAACACAGCCAAAGCTACACACACATGCACACACATGCACCTATGTGCACGTGGAACATGGCTCTGGCCACCTTCCTCTAGAAAGGGATTTATATTCTGTTGCTCAAAATGATTATAAATAAAATGCAGTAGCCTTGATAGAAGCTGCAGTTCTACTTCGTTGTGGACTATGTAGAGCTTTGCTTTAAGCGGGTGAGGAGAGGGGGCTCATCCTTGCAGGACCTTGGTAAAATGAAAATGCCAGGAACTGGAAGAGCATTTAGTGCAGAGCAGGTGCAAGTTGCCATTTCAAGACCCCACTGCATACTTGGGAGCACAAACACAGAAACTGAGCCCTAGGTATTACCTAGGGCTTGGACGGGGGGAGGTCATGAACAACTCTGCAGTATCCCAGGTATAACTAGGAAAAGATAAGACTAAACAAAGATACCAAAATTCACAGCAAAAGAGTACTCTCTACTTCCAGCATCTGCACAAGACAGCATGGTGTCAGTAAGGATGATGAGAGTAAGCAAATGGATAATGAGATGGAAGGACTATTTCAAATCTTACCAAAAAATGGCAGAAAAAGAAGGGAAGCCTGGTCAATATTAAAGAACACATTTAAATCTCCCAAGATATCAGTCACCCATTCAATATCAATCTATTGAATTGTCCATAGGACTGAGATTATTTGATAGAAGCCCTGTCACAATCTCCTCAGTTTCTAAGGAAAATCTTTGGTAAAACATGTATTAAGACTGATTTAGTGGTATAAGGCAGTCTGTGAGAAAGCTGCTATACCTTGGCTCTCCAGTATGTATTAGCCTGCTGTAATTATACTTGCTGCAGCAGTATTTCCTTAGGGCAAATCCTTCTGCAAAAGCTGTGGGGGGCTTCTGTGTTGATGGCAGAAATTATGTTATTTTTACTTCACTGTGGGATTTTATAAATGTTTCCACCTGTTAAATAGAAATTAATTCTCCTCGGAGAAAAGTAAATCTTGTATAGAGCAGGGTAACTTCTGAATATCTCTTTCTTATAGCTGTTGAAGAAGAAAGGCACAGACACAAGTCACAACCCACAAATTTTGACAATTTAATGATGAAAACTTTTCTATTTTCCTGATAAACAAACACTTGAGACCTGGAGTTCACCATCACCAACTAATATTTACTACAGAGTGGTAAATCACTGCACAATCACTATAAATGATGTAAATGGTGCCACTTAGGTGCTAGTTTGAGAAGCAATCAGTGCATAGCTACACGTGCAATGTGGGACAGCACCTAGATGATTGTGCCTAAGATATGGCATTTTTGCAATATCTAATGAAAGATTGCAGGCCATTTCTCTGGGTGACATACCTCTGTTTTGCAATGCTGTGCTAGGATATTTCATCCCTTAGGTGCTGAGTACGACTGAGTTGATGCATTCTCCAGCAGCATCCCCTCACTTCCCGGTCAGTAACAATAAGGCACAGCTGGGGCAGATGAGCTGACAGCTCAGACCTACTGACCTGCAGGTTTTGTGTGAGCTTTGAGGACTGTTGACACCTGTCACAGGTTTGTACATCTCCAAGGTTCCTGGTTTCAGCATGAGATATATCCATTCAAGAATGACAGAGAAAAGAATTAAGTTCTGTGCCAGAGATATGCTGTCCTCACAGGTATTGCTGAGGAATCAGGTTGTGAGTTTGCAGTAGACAAAAGGGTGGAGAAAGAGCAGGATGCAGGTTGTCTGCAGTTGTCGGAGTCTATGGTTTGATATTTGGAGTTAAAAATGTATAGGGAATGTATCAGAAAGAACATTATAATTGGACCTCAAAGACGCTCTTTTTCCCTATCCTTGAGTTATTACTTCCCCTTACGTATAGCAGCAGTAATACCAATTCCTTAATAAACATGGAACCTGTGAAAGTGAATTCATTTAAAAGTGTGAGGTAGCCAGATACTGGTGTAACGGCCTGCTCTTGAGGTATCTGAGGTGGGTAAAAGAAGGTCACAAGTATTTGGAAGTTGAAAATGTGCACAAATCTCTCACTCACACTGAAATATTTTGAGGTGATGAACTAAATTTTTCAAAAATACTACGAGAAAACAAAATAATTAATTTTACCTTCAGGATATGTTAAATTACAAATGATGAGATCAATGTAATCAATATATTTTTTTCTATTAAAAAAAAAAAAGCATTCAACTTTGTCCCAGTATAAGATGAAAACAAACTTTGAACAATTCCATGTATTTCTAATGGAAGAGAGAGTGTGTTTATTTTTAGTTTTATGTGGCAGATGTGCTGGAAGTCTTAGTTCAGGAAGAACTGTGACTTCTTGAAGGTCTATCCATGCTCAGCTGCAATAATGTAAGTCATGTTCAAAGTTAAAGGTATTACATTCATGTACTATACCAAGTGCAGACTCCCTGGTGAATTGGTTAATACCTTATGATCTATGTCTAGGTGTACATAAAATCTGGTAATGAAAAGTTCCCAAAGAGAAACATCTGCAGTTGAGGCTGTCAATGCAACATCTCTTCCTGGAAGCAATATTTCCCTGCACCTATGACTCTGGGTTGCCAGCTTTCAAAAATTTAGTGCAAAGCTAGAGGAAAAGTGGAGCTATGTGCTTTGCATCAATATGCTGATCACTTCCCAGCATGAAAACAGAAATGCAGAGGAAAAACCCTTGGCATTAAACTTTGAAAATGTCACGTCTACTACAGAGCCAATATGAAAGTTGTTGATTTGGCTGTATTCAGCTCCACATATGAGGAAGGTACACATCATTTCAGTTTCCTCTCCAATGTGTTCCCTCCCCCTTTGGTGGTTGTTACAGACAGGCTCACAGCGAGCACTGTGCTCTCGGCTAAGCCAGCGCCAGTTTCCAAAACACAGTGCAGCCTGGCTGTCACGCTGCAAATGCAGATGTTTGTCAGCTCTTGACTGCAGGAGAAACACCATGGCAGGATTTCAGAACAGAAATAACCCTGCAAGAAGACGTCTATGTCTGAAAATAAAGTTCCTTAGCTGAAGTAGAACTTAATTAACCAAATTCTGATTCTACCAGAACGTTCCTTCTTCTGATCAAATAATAAGATGGACTGGAGGGGGAAGGAGAACTCACATTAGTTTCCTGTAGGACACCTACTATGTTTTCTGTACTACTGATATACTTGTCCCAAGAAGCTCTATCAGCGCTTCCAGGAAAATCATCTCCATTGTTTTGCACTTTGAAAAAGTAAGCAATAGAAAAGTTTGGATTTTGTTCTCTTCTGTATTTTTTCTAGGGTTTTGGTTTTTTTTTTACTTCCAAATTCATTAGAAGGCAGATGGAGGTGAAAGAAAGGCTATACTTAACAGAAGGAGAGCATGCAACAAATGACACATTGAGGGCTGATACATTAATGCCTTTTCTCTTCTTGGCTGTGGTTCTCACAAATGCAATTGTTTCCAGAAACTAATAAATATTAACAAACAAACAAACAAACAAAAGCAAAAAACCACACAAACAAACAAACAACAACAACAACAAAACACCAAGAAAGAAACAAAACTGAGCCAAGGAAAAAGTATTTTGAATAATAATTAGTCAAATTCAAGCTTTAATGTCATGTTGAAATACTCTCCTGCCTAGCATACTAGGCTGAATATATGGAATCATAGGATATAGTAAGACTTTATCTAAGCAGCTTTACTAAAAGGCTAAAAAGCTAAAATTCTCTCTCAGAATTTAAGGCCTGTAGTAATTCACTTGCTCCATATTAAATTACTTCCTTGGAGTGGATCTACTGAAGCCAGTAATACCCCCTGACAGGTAGCACAGGCCTGGATTGCTGTGGGGGCCCCAGAGCTGTGGGAGTGGGGCAGCTCCAGCGGGAGGAAAGCCAGGGATGCTTCCCTCATCTGCAAGAGCTGTGGCACAGCAGCAGGGGCTGTGGTGGGGAAGACCACAGACAGCCTTGGAGGGCCATTACTGAGCCACAGACTGTGGATCAGGTTGAATCTGAGGCAGAAGAAGCCAACAGAGACAATCTGAAGAGTGTATCTTTGAGAACACGTGGAAAGCAGAAGCAATTTCAGAGGACAGAAAACAACAGACATGGTTTCTGCCTTTAGAAAGGAAATAAAGGAAACCCTTGAAAATTTTGGAGAAGTCAGCGTAATTTCAGTATCTGAAAAGATCCTGGAACAAGTTATTACATGATTACATTATTACCTGTATTATATAGGCTCCTAGAGAATAACAAGGTGATAAGAAACAGCATGGGTTTGTGAAAAATAAGTCATGTCAAACCTATCTGATTCCCTCTCTTTACAAGCCTGCAGGAGAACAGTCACTGTGATGACTTCAGTGGGGCTTTTGACACTGTTCTGTATAATGTTCTCCAACATTTCACAGCACAGTGGGAGACAACCTCATTGAAATTACTGTACAATGGATATGTTGCTTGAAAAAACATAACCAGAATGATTCACATTCTTATCAACACTCTCTATCAAACCAGACAAGCATTTTATACGGGCTCCTGTGGGGGGCTATCTTGGGCCAGTTCTGTTCAATAATTTCATTAGCAGTTTAAAAGATGGAATAGCATGTATACTAATTTGCTGATGAGACCAAACTGAGAGGGGTTGCAAACCCTCTGGAGGACAAGTTTAGAATTTGAAATGATCTTGACAAATTGGAGAAATGGCCTGAAATCAATAAGATGAACTGAAATAAAGACAAGTACAGAGTACTGCACTAAGAGAGGAAAAAATCAAATGCACAAATACAAGCTTGAGGATATATACAGAGGATCTGGGGTTGCTCTGCAGAAAGGATCTAGCATTACATGAAATCACCATTTTAACAAGAGACGAAAGCAGTAATATGCTGATCAAAAAGAAAAATGTCATGAGATATATTGTCAGAAGTGTCAGATAAGGTGTAGAAGTCAATATTTAAAAGGAGTTAACAAAATTTGGCAATTTTTGGTGTTGCTGAAACACTGTGTCCAGCTTTAGTTCTCTCCTTTTCTCAAAGAGGATCCATAGAGAGAGAGCAATGCATCTTGGACACCCTGACTTCTAAGGAGAGCCTCAAATATATGATTGTTTTCTTTAGAAAATGGAAGCTAGAGGGAATATAATAATGGTCCTGAAATATCGAAGAAAAATTGGATAGTGTTTAACTGTATTTCTTGTCTATTGGAAACAAGAGGACAGCTAGATTTGCAGTAATGCAAAATTATGTTCTATATCATGAAGCATTTTCCAGTTTTCAGGCTAGTAAGGCGCTAGAATTTTAAGGACAACTTCTATATCACCTTCACTGGACATTTAAGAAGAGGTTAGACATGTCTCATGGGTGATAGAAAAATGATTCTGCTCTAAAGCATGAGTTTGACTCTGGAGTTCTTTTAAAGTTTCTTTCAGTGTTACAATTGGAGGATTTTGGGGAAGCTTCTCCTGATAGTCTGCCTCCATTTTAAAATGTGTACTTCATAGTCCTTTCCTCCTGAATAATTCTTTTCCAAACAGATACATTGCCACCATATTTCTAACAAAAGATGCTTTGATTTAAGGCTGTGGGTGAACACAGGGTTGGAAATCCTGCTGACTCTAATGGGGTTTTCAGGGGTCCAGTTCAAAATGTCTTTGCTTTAGTAACAGTGAAAGGCTGAGATATAAGCTTGCTGCAGAAAAAAATATGATATGAACCCGCTACCTGGCTCCTGCTAGAGAGCAGCTGTTGGTATTTGTATCAGACAAAGCTGAGCTGAGCTAATGCCTGTTAGAACTGCTAATGGTCCATTATATTATTTAAAGAGTGCTACAGAATGTTTATCTGGTGCTGTTAACCAGTTGTATTTCATCTGCTAATCACATCAAGTAAAAAAAAAAAGGCATATTTTTTCATTACACCAACTCCCTAGGTTCATCACCTGCTCCAGACTGATCCTGTTAGAGCTGCATCTTGGCCAGAGCTTGCACTTCTGGCCAGAGACAGGACAAAACTCTGTCCTGCCAAGCACAGTCTTGGCTGAGATTACAAGGTTACTAAAAACTGTATAAGCAGCCACCAAAGTGCAAATGTCCACTGCACAGTTTTGCAGATAATTGGCTTGCTGGCGTCCCTGGCACAAGGAGGGTCTGGATCATGCACAGCATCTAAAACAACAGTAGGAGACACTACAGGATTCCCACACGTTGACAGAGCATCAAATTTTGTCTGCAGTCAAATTCAAAATATAATGTGAGTGATTCCAGCAAGAAACTCAAGCAGAAACAGTAATTCAGTAATTAACAACAAACCATCTTGCAACATATTAGCTATTAGGAAATTTTTTCCTGTGAGGCTGGTGAGGCACTGGCTCGGGTTACCCAGAGAAGTTGTGGATGCCTCATCTCTTGAAGCATTCAAGGCCAGGTTGGAGGGTGTTTTGAGCCACCTGGTCCTGCCCATGGTAGGAGTGTAGGAACTACATGATCTTTAAGGTCCCTTCCAATCCAAGCCACTCTATAATTATATGATATCAAATAAAACTTGGTTGCAAACAATGAAAATTCTTCTCAGAAGAATCACCTTGTTCAGTCTCAAATGCATTTGGCCCCAGCAATCTGCAATTTTCTCCACCAAAACCGACTTGTAGCAGCTACTTGTCATGATACCTTGATGCTTTGCAGAAATAAATGCAGGCTTGTACCTGCCCTGTCACCAAGTGCAACATGGTGCCAAGTAGATAAAAGTAGCAGTGCTCAGGAATTCCCTGGGAGCTGTAGACTTCTGCCTGAAATTGCTATGATATAGTAGCAATAATATCACTAATATATTAAGTCCTAAAAAATTTGCAACTTTTTTTTATCAGTTCCCCATGGCCATATTGCCCTGGGAGGGATCTGCACAACCAACTGCTGCTTTGCTATGTTTCAGATGTGTCTCCAGGGAACCTGAAATCCCATTCCAGTCAAGGGGGTTTTGGCTGTAGAATGTCTTTTCTCCCTCTCTGCTTTGCCAGAAGAGAGATGTGCCAGTCCTCTGGGCATCCAGCTTAGTCGGTCCTTTCCTGAGCCTGAAGCTGGTAGCTGAAGGTTTGAGTTTAATTTTTATCAACTCACTTTTTACATATACACATACACATACACATACACATACAAATACATATACATATACATATACATATACATATACATATACATATACATATCCCTGTGTACATGTGTGTATCTTGTTCAGAAGATCTCACCCCTTCTCCTGTTTATTTTAACTTACGCAATAAGTAACCCTAAAATTTTATATGTAAACACTATAGATCCAACAGTGATTTGGACAGTGAAGATGCAGCTTTGTTTGAAAGGAGATGGTGAAGCTGTGATTCACCGATGAGCCTTGTAGTTCTCAAGACTTTGGGCTCAACGATACTCTGGAAACATGCTCCCAGGACTGATACAAGCATGTTAATGGTTGGTTATGCTGAAATCAGGATTTGGGGAAATCAGATCTACCTGTGTGTGTCAGTTCAGCAGAAATACAAGGCTGTACAGCCCATTTATTTACTCACATGCTGCATTCAGAAAAACCTGTAGAAGCTTGCTGACCCTGGGGGGTTTTGGGCAGCCCCACGAGGCTTGTTGGTGGCAGGGCCACACAGGCAGCCTGGGACAAGAACCACCAGGAGGTGTGCTTGTCTGTCCTGAAACCTCAAAGGCCTTCTGTAAACTGCTCAGGGAGGTGGATGTGGGGTATAAGAGCATCCTTCCCATGCACACAGACCTAGCTAAATCCTTGCTCAGAGCCTTTTACTTCATTAGCCTTTGAGGATTTATCGACCTTAGCAGGTTCTGGTAAATGAATGACTTGCTTTATACTTTTCAGCAGATAGCCGATACTATTTGTGGATCAGTTTATGGTGTGTGTTTGACATGGAGGATTACCTTATCTCTGGGTGCTGAAGCTGTTAAGAAAACCCTTTTTTTTAACCTTAATCTAATATTGGCTTCTCTAGATACATAGGTATTCTTTCTAACCACTCTAATTATATAAAGTGCACAAAGCCTGCTTTGTTAGCTTCCTTCTTGATGGCACATTGTAGGTATAGTCCATGAAAAAAGCTGTGCCTGTTACTCTGTGCTCTGCAACAAGAAGATAACTATTTTGATTACTTATGGTTATAATTTTTATCTATTTTATATATTGCAATATTTATTTCAGAATAAATATGACCTTAGTCCAACTCCATGTTTACTTTCCCTTAAAATACAATAAAAATGCAATGATTGCATTTATTCGTACAAATTTTCTAAATATGCTTGTCACTGTTGGAATCAAAATCTGATGTGGGGAACAAGTGTTTTCTGGTTTTAGAAGAACGTGCAAAGTTGTCAGCAAAGAAAGAACCTATATAACCAATATTCAATGAAAACAAGGGGTGTAAGCAGAGAAACATCCACAGACATGGGTTATAATACCCAAAAAAGAGTCTGAAGTGAAGTGAATGAAGTGGCATCATTTCAGGATGACACAAGTTTATAATAAAAAACCAAAAGGCTGTAGAATTTCCAAATAATCTCACAACATTGTTAAAACGTCACATAATGAGAGATGAAATTGAATGTAGGACAGATAGCTGCTGTTAAATTAACTGATAGAAATGCAAGGTAGAAGGCAGCTCTCTCTACCTCAGCACTACAGTACTCTAAATCAAATAAATCATAAGAAAGAACATGAACGCCACCATGGATATTTCATTGAAAAAGTTTCAACAGGAAATAAGAAAGTACATCAAATGAATGTTAAGCTGTAATAAGAAGGGAACAAAGAATAGTACCAAATCAAAAGAACATCAAATGCACTGGAGTCCTATTAACAATGTAGAAGGAGGTCTCTAGGGTGTACAGTTTGAAATACTCCAGCTAAAAACACTATAGCTGAAACCAGAGAAAAGGATAATATTAAAAATATGCATGGAATGCTTTCTTCTATATGAGAGAGCTTTTAAAAGTTAGGACAGGAAAATGAGCAAGCATATAATGCAGAAAATAGGGTAGAAAGTGAAGTCTACTATTGATGCTTTCAAACTTAAGAAACAACTCTTGTAGAGATCAGAAAATTCTCAAAGATAATTCTTGTCCATGTATCATACAACTGTCATGTGGAATTCACCACCACAAACCACTTTTGAAAGCTTAGTAATAATTAGATACTTCTGTGAGGAGTAGAGCAAGTGGGCTTTATCAGTCTCTGATGCACTGCCACATGATGGGGAAGGGCTCTGCAGTCCCTGACAGACCACAGCTGCCAGCAGCCTTAATGAGATTAACTGTTGTCCAAGATGGAAAATGCACGAGGCACATACGCCTTCCTGTTCTCCATGGCTTGCACTGAAGAACAGTAGTTGCTTAGCATTCCTTTTGGAGCTACAAAGCTGAAGCTACAAACATGCTGTGGAAAAATAGTTTGCTGCTGGCCATGCCTGGAGGCAAAAAAACCTGGCTACAATTGGTCTGATTGGGTATCATGCAACTCCTCAGGTTTCTGCCAAGCACAGTTGTCATTTATTCTTCTGGGAGGGGATAGGAATATATAACCACTTAGTCATTGTGTATTCTCTTTGAATTTTTTTTCTAATATTCAGATTGCTGGAGCCTGGTGTGAATTTTAAATTAAGGAACTAGAGGGGGAGAATGCATTTCTTTTTGTTAATGGCTTTTCCTTTCAAGCCACATTATTATTCAGTTGCCATGGTTTATCTGATTTTGTAAAGTACCCAGGGAGATGTGACAATGATTGGGTACTTAGAAATACACTGATAGATCGACATAGCCTATCTGTGAAGGGTAGAATATTAAGATTTTCTGTGTTAGTGACCACCTACTGCCTTGGTAAGCTAAATTCTGGATCCTTTTCCCCTTATGTGTTGAGCAAATTAGATAATTGACTGCTAACAAGTGTTACTTTCTACAGTAAAACTATTTACTGTTACAATTCCTGTTTAAGCAATAAAGAACAGACACTCAGCAGAACTATTCCTCCTTTGAAAGCAAATATGTATTTTTAAAGTGAAAAACAAATCGTGATTTCAAATGTAAATTTCCCAGCACTTGCTTATTTGTGTTGTTCTTGCTTTAAAAGCTGCATTTGTTAACTCCCCTACACTCATTAAGACAGCACGCACAAGGTAAAGTGTTCTGCACTTCATTTCCCACAGCTGTCTCCAGAGCCCAGTGGTCCACTGCAATCTTGACATCTTATTTACAAGTTCTTTGTGTGGGATTAAAAAAAAAAAAAGAAAACTCAGAAGGGGATGTTGTGGTTTTGACCAGGATATGTATGTGGTACCCCAAACCCAGCACGAGTCCAGCATGCTCCACCCCAAACATGGGTTTTTCCCCATGCCAGAAAAACTCTCATCTCCAGAATACAGATCTTCCTACTCCAAGGTGATGCTCTTGGCAGTCTTTTCTACCACCACCTCACACTGGTCTTGTAGGCACAAAGATTTTTCTAGACTATAATAAATTTTTTTCTTAAATGCACAACAATAATCCAAGCTAGTGCAAATTAGGAAATTAGGGCAAGTGCCTGAAAGATGCTGCAGCCGGCTTTGGCTGGCAGTGCCAGCTGAAAAGCAGCTCATTTAACAAGCTCAGCTCTTCATTTGGCCTTTTGTCTATACATTTTGAAGAATTTTTACCTTCCAAAAATGCTCCCAAAATACGTTTGTGTTTCATGCAGCCAACCTGCTCTTTTGTTGCGTGGACTCTTACTGTGATCAATAACACGATCAATTGTCAAGGAAATATAGGATCCAGCCCTGCACACACCTACTGCCACATCTGGGAGTACCAATGCAGAGCGAGCGTGCTCCTGAAAGGGGCAGGGCACCCCATTTCTGGTCTCCCCACAGACTTACCCTAGCTTTAAGCACTTAAATTGTGCTCCAGGTTCAGAGGAATAATTTGCATGGTTAAGCCATAAGCTTGTATTTTAGAGCATTATTGCTCCCAGCAGATTGCTCAGCTTCTGCAGGATCAGTTCCACAAGGGTGCAGGCTGGGCAGGTGAGCAGAAAGGAGCATAGCAGTGAGGTTGAGCTGCATCCTGCCATTTCGAATGAGAGCATCACTTCAGCCTGCACACAAAGTGGAAAGAGTTTTGTTTTGGAGATGATAAAAATCACATCATTCCTAAATATTTATATTACGTAGAAACACTATATGCTCTGGTAACCACTGTCTGGCAGACGATTAAACATGGGTCTGCTGTGTTTTAATAGGAGGGGTGTATGCTGATAGGTGCATCCACACTAGTGCATATAAGGGTTTTATACCTATTTTCATCCATCCATCCATCCATCCATCCATCCATCCATCCATCCATCCATCCACTCACCCACCCATCCATCCATCCATCCATCTATCCACCTATCCATCCATCTATCCATCCATCCACCCACCCATCCATCCATCCTTTCCCATTTGAGTAAAAGAGCTAACCCACTGTGGGTGTGGCTTTCCTGTTATTCTGTAAAACTATTAGGATGATCCAGTATTTTTTACTACAAGTAACTTCCTCAAAATTGCAACCTCATTAATGCATTTTTGTGTCTTTCCTTTTTAATCACTGAGATTAAAGTAAAAGCACAGACAAGTAAATGTAGGAATAGGATGCATTATAATCAATAACAAAGTAGTTTACAAAAGTGTCCAATAATAATATATTTTCTGCTTGAAGTGTAATTTATTAAAATTCATTCACTCTTTTGCATATGTTTCTTACTAGACTCTAATTATTTGAATTGCTAATTAATTAAACCCCTTGTAGACAGATAGGAGCAGCCTC
>WEKY01025687.1:0-55641 GCA_013390045.1 Picathartes gymnocephalus
TTTATTTATTATTTATTTGCTTTATCTGAGTTGTTTATTTAAGCTTAAATTTCAAGGCGCAAGTTCCAAGTTTATTTTTCAGTTTAAATTTAATTCTTAGATGCTGAAATAATGTGGGATTTGTTTTTTTCTTTTTTTAACTTCAGTTCACAAGATAAGATCCACAGCCAATTTCAGATATTTCTGTCTGGGACAAAAAAATTAATAAGGGAAGATGACACTCAATATTAAAATGATAAATATTTATCAAAAAATAGGAGGTTCAGGCAGAAACATTTAGGAAAAGGAACCTGGTCATTTCATGTCATCTGCTTAGAATGACAATGTTACAGTTTATGTGAGAACTGAAATTAAGATTTCAATTGCTTCTAAATTAGAAAGTGCACATGCACAAACACATGCACAGAAATTAATAAAACCCAGAAATAGAAAGGACAACAACAATGGGATGCAGAGGAGTTTTGATTATTTCAGCATGTGGCCTAAAACGTGGCAGATTCAGCAAGATGCAGATTTGCATAATGTAATGAGACTGGAACCAAAGTATCAGGAAGACAGACCGAGTGCTAATTAACTAGACACTGCAGTAAAAACACCAGCATGGCAGGATAGTGCAGTGCAGGAAAGCATTCCAGGGACAAATGGATAGCTGTGTTAATTGCATCAGAAAAAAAATCAAGCCCTACTGGCTAAAATCCTTTGGAGCTATTGCTGCAAACTTCAGCACAGCGTTGGAGAAGTTTTGTGTTAGCTGGAAGTTGTTTGGAGCTGCAGATCCCTGACAGTTGCTAGACTGGCAAAGACCCTGATCAGCCCTTGTCTGAACGGAGCCAGCCCAAAACTACAGACAGAGCAACAGCATGGAGCTGGACAGCAAGAAGTAAATCCTCCATTCCCTCTGGAAACGCCTGCTGTTTGTAGCTCGCCGTGTTTTTAATCTGTGTATGCAGAGCTCTGGGGATGCTCTGCAAAGGACTCCATGCCCTCTTTGTTTGGTGTTCTGGTAGTGTGCCATGGCTGCCAAGGAAGAGTTTGTTCCTCTTCCCTTATTCTGAGGACTGAAATTTGAGACTGGGATTACCGTCTCTTGTGCACAGAGCATCCCTAATCACCCAGAAAATCCTAATGGTTTCATATGCCTTTTTCTTGCCTCCAGGAATCTATAACCGGAGCTAAATTGATAAAAAGCTTTTTTAATAAAAGAAGCATTAATATTTAACCACTGGCATTAAACTTAGAAATGTATGTGTGTCTATTTTACACAAATGTCTGCAATCACCTATCAATAATTTAGGCACGTGAGTTTCTTTAGACGCCTCCAGCCGTTGTATTAACCCAGTCCTCTCTTTCTTTCTTTCTGAGGACTGAGCAACCGTGGATGTGTGAGTAACTGCAAGAGGGAAAAGAATTCTGCAGGACCTCTATGCCCACTCTCTGCCACACTCATGGAAAGGAAGAGGAGTAGAAGAAAAGGCTTCCCAAGCCTGCAGAAGCATCTCATAAACTCAAGCAGCAGTAGTTTGTGATTTTAACTCTGCCTTGCTGCTCGACAGTCTGACAGCTAAAGCACGACCATCATGGTGGTGCAATCTTCTTTTCTCCAGGGGGAGCCTGGTTCTCCCCTTAACAGCCAGTTCAGAGAGAGCAAAGCTCACTTAGAAGCCTCAAGGTGAAGCTGTTTTCTGGGAAGAGGTCCAGGAAAACTTCAAGACACTTGTATTTTGCTTTCATTAGATAGATGTTTCTTCATAGAGTGTGTTAGGTAAGCAGGAAAGATTTCCAAATCCTGCTTAGCAGCTAGAAATACTGGTGTGTTCATTAGATGTGTTGTATTGTTGCTCCAGGTACTGTCACCTGACTGCAGAACTGTTCCAGCAGTGAAAAAACCTTATTTACAAACGAAATTCTGAAATCTGAAAATGAGAAGTCATAGGCAATAGATGGGACAAAACCATTTTGACAATCTTCTTTGATAAAAGTAAAAAAATTAGTCCCAAACAATTTATGTAGTAGGTGAAAGACATATTAGTTGAGCAGGCTAGCCAGGATCTTTTGCTGACTTGTTGTGAATGACCCCACTCCACATACCTAACTCCGTGTGAGGATATTCCCTTCCATAGTTGTCAGTGGAATACCTTGATTTATTGCATCTCACACTTATATATGAAATTTAGACACCCTTTGAAGATCACTTAGAGGAAGACTAGAACTGGTGTTTCTCAATCAGACAAGGGAAGAAATGAATCCCTGTCTGAATGTTTTAGTCAAAAGGGAAAGTGTAAAAGGATTACTCTCTTTGATTATTAAAAGGCACCCAAAACTCAGCCCAGATGCTTACATTTCATGAGTTTCTGAGATGTGAACCCTGAGTAGCCTTTTCTGTTCATTAGCTGTGGACTGGTGAGGCAACTAGCACCATGGGAAATAAAAAACTTTGTCGTCAACTCCCTTCTGTAATATTGTTTGGTAGAGACCCAGGTTCATCTGCAGACAGACAAATACGGATGTTGAGATGAAAAGGCCATAAAAAGAAATCACGTTGAGACAGGAAGAGGTAGGGTAAGGGCACCTCTTTTTCTCTCCTGTTCTTTCCCTTCTTTTCAAGCTCATTAATGTTAATATACACTCAGTCATCCAAGCAGAATTAAAGCTGCTTGTTTTGTTTAGTGTGATCCACTGCATCCCTAGTCACTGCCCCCCAGGAAAATAGGGAAGGTCAGAGGTTTCTGTATACCTGATAAAAAAATCCATCAGCTCCATTTGCATTTGATATCAGTGAGAGTTTGGATCTGGCATTTCTTCTTCTAATTTCAAATTAGTATTTTCAGCCAGAAGACACATATCCTGCTCTGTTCCCATTTCTCCTTAGGGCTGCCACATTCCAGGTACATCTTCCTTCTGGGGACTGCCACTGACTTTTTCAGAGGTGAAAGCTGGTGTGGAGGGAGTTTCTACTCATGAACAGTACCCACCTCCTTGGAGATGGGCTCACCTAGTTAGCCAGAATGAACTGTGTCCCTGAACTATAACAGCAGGCACGGGGGAAAAATAAATGTTTTCTGACAACATGGATGAATGCACATAATGCTCTTAAATTATTTTGACAGTTTCCTCTGGGTTTCTACTTCAACTTATAAGGCCCTTCACTAGCTGGTAAATATCCTTCAGGCAGTAAAGTATTGCCCACGGCCATACATTATCTGCAGTATTTATCATATATACTTGAATTCATCCTCGCAAATCTCAGGACTAACGCAGCACTCAATCATGCAGCAACACACACAGAAAATAGGAAACAGCATGGAGCTGCCTCCGTGGGAAAAATCTCAATATATCAGCACATAGTTATTAGCTTCATTTGTTAAGGTATATGTCATGATCACAGCCACACAGTAGGGCTTGCAGCATTCACTGATCTCCCAAGGAAACTCAGCAAATTATTGATTCTAAATATCAGAAGCTGAAACCCCACAAAAAACCTACATGTTTGGATTCGATCCCCAATTATTTTTTATTTTAATGTTATGCAGTGAGACAAAAAGAACATGAAAAAAATGTCAGTCAAATGACAGCTATAATTACCCCTAGAGAAATAGATTTTTGTCCTTTCTTTTGTGGGGGTGTATCTTTAACTCACTTCTTACTTCTCTTTGAATTACATTCCTGGCAATTTTCAGAGGATATAATTAAAACATTTTTCGATAATGTATTTATGTGTTTGAAAATGTTTGACTAAATTGTTTTCATGTTTCAGGGTTTTTTTTCTTTTTCACTCTTACTATCTGAAAGGTTTTGCTCATTATCACTTGGTACCACCAATTCTAACCAGCCAAAACCTGTAACTTAAAAGAAATATTTTCTGGAAAAACAATAACAAAAATTCCACATCAACACCACATGTTCTCTTTCAGTCAAGTCTGATCTCATATTTGTACAAAACATATTAGAAATCTTACTCTCCCACTGTCCAAGTAAATTCTACATTCATATGGAAAAATAATCAAAATTAGATTAATGCCCTAAAAAAAGTACAAATCCCAGCAGAGAACTAGCTCTTTCTGATACAAGATCATTTCAGTTTGCCCCCAGGCATTTCTCACCCAGCAAGAAATTCAAGGAAAATGTCAGTAACGTTTGATATTTTGAGATGTAGCTGACAAGAGAATTCTGGCCCACCAGAAGGTTGTGATGGGTTTTAAAATATTTTCTGTATTGCAACTCATTGTTTAAAAAAAAAAATTAAAAAATAAAAATGGCGGAGTGCCATCAGTCAAAGTTTTTATATAATAAGAATAATTATGTTCCCAGTCCATTAAACTTGTGACATATACTCTATAAATGCTCCAGGGAACAAGATGCAATATTGTGATGGTAAAACCTGTGTCTGCTGAAGGGAATAGTGCCACTAAAATAAAGAGAAACATTGTAAAGAAATGGAGATTTTATGAGGTCGGGTATGGCAGACAAGCATGATGAAATGCTAATTTATATCCTTTGCAGTGCAGACCTTGCTGCTCCAGCAGGAGCTGATCATCACGTGCTGTCAGAGGAGAAGAGCCAGCGTTGGAGACAGGCAGCACTGGGTGGCACAGCAGAGATGGACAGAGCTCTCCTGGAAGGGTTCTGACCAGCGCGGTGCCCCTGCGTCAGAGAGTTCTTAGCTGCTCTCTCCCAGGGCTCTTACCCTGACATGGTGCAATGGTTTCCAGAGAGATGAAATTTCTTCCTAGTTCCCTGCAAGATCAGATCCACAGTAAGAGAAGAAAAGTGGGATAGCGCAGAGCAGCAGATTCCTGTTTGGAGCTGTGGGGAATGGAGGATGATTTTACTTTTAATTTTCAGGCATGATTTTGTGTTGAGAACCAGCCCATATACTTCATCTATTTTCACACCCAGGAGTTTAGATTTAGTAAAGCCAGACCATCTCACACCAGTGCTCTCTAAATGAAGCATTCCGACTCTTTCTTTCAAAATGGCGTGCTTAATTCCAGAAAATGGCTCTTTTTGAGAACAGAGTCTTTTCATTAATAGCAGCAGTTTTTCAGTCTGGCAATGAACCAACTCCTGTCATTCCTCACTCGACTTCAGCCTTTTGCAAACACACTGGAATAACACACAATAGGATCTAGGACATATCCTTTCTACCCACACAGGATATGATTTCTGGACATTTTCTATCTCTTTGATTGCTTGTTCAGCCTAGACAGAACTTTTCTACTTTTATACCCTTCACACCAGAGCAAAGTGAGAGGGCAGTTTCTTCTAGTGTGCAGTTAACAAGAGGAAAATAATGGGAGCTTGGCTGCATTATGGAATAACATGATTCTATCTTTCCTCCCTTCCTTCATTTTATTAATTCTGTTGTCAAGTTAATATCCATGAGACAGAAAACTTGGGCAGTTTGGAACAAGATAAGAATGGCAAGATTAAAAATAGAGCCTTAAATGCTGTTCAGTAGTTTGGGAGCATGCTTCATTATAACCTATGGAGGAATTCAAATAGAAAAGCACAGCTGCTTTGGATTCCTGTCCAGAGAAACCACACAAGCACAGCTTGCATAAAAATAAATGCTTTGCATATTAAGGAAATGGTCTGTTATTTGCCATAGAAACATTCTAATCTTACTCCTCCTTTTTTTAAAAACCATCTATTATAGAGCCTCTGAGTAGTTCATTCCAATTCTTGTTGGAATAATTTTCATGCATTTGACCAGTGAATGATTGTGTCCTAGCCAGGACACAGATATGAGAACATCAGCCCCACAGGTTAATGCTTCTGGTCACCTACTAACTAATCTCAGAGGTTAAAAGTTCAAAAAGTGTCTAAAAACCTCTTGAAAAACCAATTCTCTTAATAACAATTAGGTTTTCCTCTAGCAATTTCACTCTCTGCTATATCACCCTCAAAATTTACTGGTTTTTTTGAAGAATATCTAATGTCACTCTGATATGTTTAACATTCGTCTTACTGCACAGTACTTAACAGTACACGTTGTTTTGTTAAGGAGGTTGCATGAACCATAACATTGTCAAAGTGAAATGAGGCATCTAAAACATTCAGTATTATCACTTTTGATCTAAAACTGAATATTAGGGAAAATATTATGATTCCTCAGCAATTCAGATCTTTATATCACAGTGACACATTCTCAACACGTGTTCTTCTAGGCCAAGTTTTATGCAAGAATTATCAGGTGATGTTCTGTGGGTTGTGCCACTTAAGAAGATCAGCAAAAACAAACTCAAAATCTGTGTTTCTATAGATCACAAACGAAACTAACATTTATAGAGGGTGAAAAATTGTTGTGCTTTGATGAATGAAAATCACTTGAAACTTGAGAAACACTTGACAAGGTTATAAAATGGGCAGTATAATATCAGTGCAAACAAACACTAATGACTGTGAAACTCAGTAGTGACATATTACAAATTCTGTCTCCACAACATTGAACCCCAGAGGACCTTAGCTGTTCTCTACCGTGAACACCACGTTCCTCAGCACAAACCTTAGCATCTCCATTTCAATCTCCTGTGTCAGCCAAAAAGGCAAATGTCACAACTGAACAGTGCAAGGAATTGCTTCTACACTTTGCTGAGTTTTAATTTCACTGCAAATAAAAGCAAAACAAAATAAGGATTTAGCACCACAGAATACTAGATGTGTTCCTAAAATTCTGAGATCCAGATGTAGGCTGAATTAATTTATGTAGATGAAAGCATGGAAATGAGCAAGATGCCTGTGCAGACTGCGGGAAATGACACAAGCTCTCTTCAAAAAAACTTCCCAAGATTTTCTTCCCTGTGCCTTTTTCCTCTTTCCCAGGCATGTCCTTCGTGTACTACTCTTATTGCACCACATCTCACCACTTGGGAAAACGCTGTTGGAGATCTTCAGCAGAAGAGAACATTGGTGGATGCAGTTGGGAAGAGGTGACCAGCATGGGGTAGAAACACAGGTTGAAGCAAAGAACACTTAATATTTTCAGTGCTTCTCTGTGCTCAGACACCACCTGCTCCCCTCTCAGTGGCTCTGAATCCTGTAATGTTGCACATGATACACCCTCAAGGTGAATAACTACCCATGCCTCCATTTTGGTCCTGATGAAGCAGGTGATCATCTCTTCTCTGTGTTGACAGTCACAGAACCTGAGGGAATGCCCTGAAGTTGTGTCAGGGGAGTCTGGACATGAGAAAAAGGTTTTTCACCCAGAGGATCGTTGGGAACTGGCACTGCCTGCTCCCCAGGGCAGTGATCACAGCACCAAGCCTGCCAGAGCTCAAGAAGAATTTGGAAAATGCTCTCAGGCACATGGTGTGACTCCTGGGGATGGTCCTGTGCAGGGTAAGGAGTTGGACTCAATGATCCTTATGGGTCCCTTCAAATTCAGCATGTTCTGTGATTCTGTGAATTAAAGGCTGATCTTGTGATGAAGGAAAGAGAGAGGCATTTAATTGTTATCCTCTTGGAGAACTGTATTCAGCTTTCAAATCTGGGTTATTTAGGCAGACACAAGATGTATGATACAATGCTCTGTAACAGGTAAAGAGCAGAGGAGCTTTAAAACATTTATTTCGAAGTCATGCATTCAGCTCTTCTGGAGGAACAGAATGCAGACCAATCTTTAAGAAGTCATTGATGTGAATAACATTTTCTTACCATCACAACACTGAAACTAATGGTAACTGAATTGAAGATGTAAATATTTTTCTCCGTATCTACCCATAAGATCTCCTTGTAACACATATCTTTCTGTCCCAATAATGAGTGTAGTACTGGGGCCTCAAGAAAGACCCATCTCTAGTAACAGGGCATGACAGAGTATGGCTGACATAGCAGGACTGAAACTGCTCCAAAATAAACTTTAGCTTTGGGGATCAGAGATAAACTGAGTCTAACCTGTGCCTGGTACCCTTTCTTATCACTCTGCTGAAATGCTAATGTTAACTGAGACAAACAAAAATTATAATGATGACTGTTTACCCAAGAGAACTTTTGCCATTTCCTAACACCTTCCAAACAGTTCCACTTCAGAAACAGAACCTGGCACACTCAGTACTTTCTGTACCTTGCTGGCCTTGCTCCAGAGAGTTAAACAGACCCTTTTGGTAGCAGGGACCACTGAAGACCTCATGGACATGTGCAATGGTGTGTGATGTGCAAATGTTAAAGCTAGAAATAACCCACACCATACAACTGCCTAACATTACTCAGGGGTACAGACCTCATCCCAGAGAAGTACAGGGTCACTTGCATGATGCTGTCTCTGAAATACTCTGTTCTTTTCTGCAGAAGGCTAATTAGTCCCACTTTCCTAACCAGACTGTATGATCTCCTGTGCCACTGTTACCCTTAGATCATCTCTCATTGCCTGGAGCATACTGGCCTAATTCAGGTAAGAAAAAGTCTTCTCAAGAGAGAAAGGGCTAATGCAAAGCCTTTTAATGTCTGTTCACTTCAATGAACATTGTGTCCTAATAACAGTAACAGATATCCACCTGAGGGAGCTCTGAAAAAGAAGTGGAGTGATCCAAAGAGAAAAGGATACACCTTTTATAAGAGCCATTTGGAATATAGATGTGAATACCTATGGGAATATTACTGTAAGCCCTTAGGATAAAGATATGTATGTGAAAGCAGAATATCTCTGAAAACATCTCCAGGAGACTGGCAGAGGAAGGGATTCCTTTGGAATTAAATGGAATTGCATTGTAGTAAAATGATGAAAAACCTGAAAATAGTCGAACAGCATGTCTGGTGGTGTGCCTGTAACTTCTTTTCACTCAACTGTAAGCTGGGCATAGAACATCTTAATTCACAGGGGTGATTTTTCAAAGTAGAAAATTACTACATGATTTGGGGCAGCAAGACTGAACAGTGTGTCAAACACTTATCATTGTGCAAATCTGATAGTGCAGTCTTGTCTCAGCTTAAATGCAGCCTTCCTCAGCTTTTTAAGAATACTGTAGCATTTAAAAATGTGCTATATCTACTTAGTAAAGTGTGTGAAAAACCCTAAACAGTTTGTTTAAACACTGTTGTATTATTAAGGCCTGTGAACTACAACCATCCTGCACTGCAGATGAAGTCTGAGGGAAGCAATTGATCAAGAGCATTAAAATATGTTGATGCCTGTAGTTATCAATTTATCATATCTACCCCCCGCTCTTTTTTGTGGTGAAATGAATGATGAACCTATTCCGAATCATCAATTCCCATAAAATGTATAACTCCAAATAGGAACACGCTAAAGAATTTATAAAGAGCACAGTGGGCCTGGATACATTATCTTGTTTGACATTGCTTATACAAGAAACCTGAAATACACAAATTGATTGATTTGTGTATTTCATCAAAGCTTGATTTAATTTATCAAGGGGAGAATGCCAATTTTCATTCATCAACAGATAAAGTCAAGTTAGAGTCAAGCTGCTGGCTCAAACCCTGTTTTCATATTGCCTTTGTTATACTCCCTACTCTCTTTGTTTAGTTTTAAAGGAACAGGTGTGAGACCCTTCTTCGTTATTTTTTAATGTTTTCTGAAATGTTCTGGGGAATAAGACAGTAATAACACTTACTCTGTGTTCAGAACTTGTTCATTTGGTGAAGGGGAAGGTTGGCAAGGTTTTTGACCTCACACTGTAGTACTGACCTTTTCACAACCCTAGAGAAGTCTGCCTGATATGTCTGTAAGCTGAATTAAGGTGGAATTTGGGGTTTTTTATAGCAGATAGGAGACCTAACGCCTGTGCCATCTCCCAGCTGTGCACACAGCCTGAGATATGCAGCCCACAACAAAATACTTGTGCATCTAAATTATATACTAAGCTTTTAAAGTTTATGTTACTTTTATTCCTGTCCCTTCTTTTGACTGATATTTGTCCCCTTCATTTGTCCTCCAAATCCCTCTGTTCTTTAGGCCAGTAACTCTTTCTACCAGCATCCCATGAAATCCTTTCTAGTTCTGTCCCTACTCCTCTGCATTGAGCCTGAGCCTTTGTCAGCTCAGGAACAGTTCAGGAAATCCTTGCTGGAGGGAGGGACCCAGTCCTTACTCATCTCCCTGACTATCAGATAAGGGTGATATTTCTACTGACATCTCTCAGCTGAAAGCCTCATGCAGCTCATGGGGGTTATTCTCTGATCTGGCTCCCACTCACTGCACAAAGACAGGTCAGCAGTCACGTTCACCTGCAAAATAAGATGTCCAAATTCAAGACAGGCCGCCAAGTCAGCTTAGTTTCAACACCTGTGTTTTCCACTGACTTTAATGAAACTTCAAAAGAGCTATGCTCTTACAAATGGCATTCCACCTTCCATTAAGTGTCTCCATAAGTGAGAAGTTGCATAATTCTGAGCCTAATTTCAGGTTGATTTAAAAATGCTGCTCTTTTGGCAGCTTTATTGGCAAAATACCTTTTTGAGCTATGTTCTCTTGCTTTTTCATATATAATTAATTACAACAGAGGCTTATTACTTAGAGGATAAGATACTCTAGTGTAAAGATGTCACATCTGTTAGATAAGGGGACAGTGAAACCACAAGCATTACCTCGGGTTGAGCTGAATGCCAATATTCAGTGGCTCTGATGTAATTAAACAGTACATTGCTCAATCTAGTCAGGAACACAGGAACAAAGAAACACTATTTAGAAGAGACTGTAATGTTATTACAGAGCCTGATTCAAAAAAGTACTTGAACATGAGCTTCAGATTAAGCACACATTTAATTCTTCTTCTACTGAAAAACAAGTTTAAATGACCATATGCACAGTTGCCTTGCAGAATATATTAATTATGCTCAGAGAAGAATCTTGCAGGGACCACTTCACTGAGACCATCTCACAATCTCTAATTTATCTATCTATACTGACAATCCTTCTGTGACTATAAAACCTGCTATTATCTTCATAAAAAAATAAAAATACAAGCAAGGACCTGAAAGACTGGAGAAAAAAGACTAAGCCCATGAAATGATTTAGCCCTTTAGTACCAAAATGGTTTTGGTAATGTGAAAGCACCTAATACACTTGTACAATTTTGTAAGTACACTAAATTATTTTAGCAAATATGGGCCAAAAAATCATAATCCTGAAAAGTGCTTTGTGATCTTTTGGAATCCCAGTCATCCCAATAGTAGATGCATGGCAAAGCAGCTGAGTTTTCATCTTCAAACAGATATGAAATGAAAATTAAATTCACATTTCCTGGTGAAGAGCAGGACACTATAACCATGCCTCTGGCACAGCCATGTATACCAAGGTTATGGTAAACAAAACATTCTTAACATCTGAGCTTTTGGGACTGTCTATCCCCAAGGTTCACAGACCATCAGGTGCTTAGATGTCAGTCTGAACTTAGTCCAGAAAAATACACCAAGAAAATTATACACAGATTCACTCATCACATTGCCAAAATATCTCACACTCCACTTAAATGTGTACAGTTGGTTTGTTTCATTAAAAGGAAAACAGAATTAAAACATCTAGGAACTTTGGGAGAAAAATATGTACCATTTGTTTAAAAATGTAGTACTACAACTGAAGATCCAATATTTTTTTCTCTGGAGTTGAAGAAATTTAACAAGACAAAAATGAGTCAGGGAGAGTTTCAAAAGTGCACTGATACCACAGTGGAAATGGATAGGAAAAAAAATGGAGGAAAATGTTGAGCTGATTAATATGCTAAACTCCTAAATGAGATGAGTCTTGTTAACGAATTAATTCTAAAATTCCACTTGCTTAAATCTTGTTAAAATTCCCTTATATGAATCACTTTTCTGCAGTAGTTGAAATCAATCAAAGTTTCAGAGATGAAATTGCTGAAAATTCTTAGGGATTTACTTTAAATGCATCATTACAACAGGGCACTTTCCAATTTCGTTCTAAGTTCCAAGAAACCTGCCAGAGGGCAGGAAAATACTTGTGACTTCCATTAGCCTTTTCAGCAGGACTGTCATAAATTTCTTCCCTATCCAAGGGTACATCAACAGGAAGACAGACCACTGTATGCACAAAATAAAACTATCTATTACACAGAAGAGAGGTGATTTGATACCAGTTCATCATCTGTGTGCATAATTCATTATATTATATGATGTGTTTGGCATGAAGAAAAAGGTAAAGGGTTGACTAAAAATAATATCAACCACGTTCTAAAAGCTGAAAGTTTTCACTTCCTAATGAGATCATCTATTCCAGGTAGATGACTCTGCTCTTTGATAAAACAATTGAAAAATAAATTGCATTTGCAAAAGCCGGCTTGTACAAATCCACATAGAAGAGGATTATTTTCCAATGAAAATATGTGAAGCATATAACTGCAATAACAAGAACACAATAAAGCAAAATAATATCATGAGTAAATACAAAAAGCTTTGTGATGAAACGCTGAAGAATGACCTCAATGGCTATCTCCAGAGTTACTTTCATTACATGAAGTTGATTTTAGGACTGAGAAATATTTAGTTGCAGATGATGCCTTCTAGCATTGTTAAGAACTGAGACATCAGCAAAAGGATTAAATCATAACACAAGGATTGTATGGCTAAACAAGCAGAGACACTTGATGCAGTCCTTTTAGTTATTATTATTATTACTATGACAATACTTGTAGATCCTGTCAATCTAAGTATTGTGATTAGATTGGTTCTGCTCAAGAAACCATAGATGAAATAAAGCAGGAATTGCAAAATGTAGTTTTGTAGAAATAGAATTTATATCTGCTCAGAATTACCTCATACCCTGTTCAGCTGAGATTTCACTGGGGAAGGTTTGGTAATATGTAATGGAAATGTGTGACAAAGCTTCTTTGATTTTTCATTTCAAACTGAATTGTAGGCATATATTCCACAAATTTGAAATGTAAGAGCAAATGCTGAAATAACTTGTGATTTTTTTCTTTGCATTTTTAAATCCATCCAAGCATAACACAATTTTCCTCCTTTGTCCTCAGGGTTTTCTGGTTTTAGTCTTGATTAGAAGAAAAGTAAATGTCATTCCCTCAAAACCCTACTTCCTGACATGTTTGTATCGGTGCTGCTCAGTCCTTCCCTCTGGAAGATTAGGCAGAGGTGGGGTGTGGGTGAGGATGGGTTACATGTGCACCCTGTGGGTGAAGAGCAGAAACAGAACTAGAATTCAAAAAGCCAGTGGTGTTTACTCATTTTTGTCTTCAAACACACAGGGACACACTCCTAATCTAAATACACATTGAAAACAATGCCTTGCACTGCATCTAAACAAAAGAAAGCATCCATCTTTTATGGACCTACAATGATATACATGATGCAAAGTAGAGCAATACCAGTTTTTTAGTGTTAATCTAGATGTAAGTCTTGGCTACTAAAAGCACCTGAATCCCCATTAAAAATACTAAAAATATTATGTGTATTCCCCTATTAAATTTTTTTAAAAGAATCCAAATATTCAGTATTAAACAACAGCCTCATGTTACTTATGGCAATTCTTTAACAGTCTTGCAATTAAAAGAAATAAACAAACAAAACCAACCAACATCCCCTCCCCCCTAAAAAAACCCCAAACAACTAAAAATAACGCCAAATTTATTAGAGTGCCAAGAAAAAGAAAAACAAAAGTAAATGTCAGTGTGCTCAGAGATAGTCAATGGGGTGGAATGGAATACCTTTTCAAGAACAGGCTCAAAATTTCTGCCCGTCCTCCTGGACACCTTAGCACCAAGAAAGACCAGGATGACTGTGCTCCTACCTGAATCCATGCCAAGACCATCAGTAAGGCTGTCAGTAAGACAGAAGGCAGCTGGGAATAGCTAATAGGGCAAGAAGCTCTTTGCCTGAGACAGAAGCTCTCCCTGTGTGCACTTGAACTCGGATGCTGAGGAGCTGCTATGTGCTCAAGGTAATAAGGCTGCATGAAGTAAGGTTTCAGGGTGCCACTTCCCAAAAGCTGCTGCTGATTTGGACAGCTTTTCAAAGTATTTAGAGCACAGACAAAGAATAAAATATCTGTCTGGGATAAAACCCAAACAAAACAGGCAGGGGATCCTTGAAAGCAGCCATAACCCCAGTTGCTTGAGTAGGAAGTATTGGAACGGCAGAAAATCCTGTCCTTGCACTGTACCATGGATCAGTAAAGGTTTTGCATTCCCTGCAGTTTAAAGAGAAAGAATCTCACTGGAAATTAAAGCAGAGTCAGACGAAAACCTAACTGATATCAGCAGGGGAAGCCAAACAAAGGCAAGGCAACAGCTCTGTTTGTTTAAAGGCTGTAGGGATGCAAAAGGAAATTCATTTGTCCCAAGGCAGGTCAAGAACTTACAAAAGAGTATTCACACTTCTCCTTTGTGTGTAACTTGGTATAATTACTGCAGTAAGAAGAAGAAAGAAAATTTCAAAGAACTCTTTGTTGCCAAATTTTTGAACTTGTTCAAAGCACTAAAACTGCTATTTATTATACAGTTGCACATCAGATAAATTTCCCAAAGCTTAGTGGGCTGGGCAGCAGGCACAGTTGCTGCCTTTCTGTGCCAGCTCAGCAGCAGTGATGGTTTTGTAGTGTGGGGTTACCCAGCCTCAGGCTGGGCTGCAAGTTCCATGTTCAACTCAGCAACTTGGCTGTCACCCTGTGCATCTCGGGGTGGGACGGGAGGTGCAGCTTCTCAGGCAAGTTGCTGGGACCTGTGCACCTGCAAGAAGTTTGGTAGTGTTTTGGGACCTAAACAATTCCAAATAAATGTGACTGTACTGATGTTACCTGTCTATACATGGATGCCCCACCCCTGGAAATGTTCAAGGCTGGGTTGGATGGGGTTTTGAGCAACATGGTCTAGTGGAAGATGTCCCTGTCCATGGCTGGGAGTTGGAATCAGATGATTTTTGAAGTTGCTTCCAACACAAACCATTCTATGATTCTATACTTCTGGCACTAAACCCAGTACTGTTGGCTCTAATAAGTTATGAAGGTATGAAGGGTGTTTGTTATCATATCCTTGCCTTCCATGCCTTTCATGGAAAGAAGTGGAGTAGGGCTCTTAACAGAGGAGAATTTTGAGAGCAGCAATTTTTTTGTATCTTTGGAAGGGCCACCACAGTTGAAGATTTAACAGTGAGATCAAGGACTGGACTGCCTGTTAACCCCTCACTGACTGCAAACATAGGCTCTTAGCAAGAAGGTGAGCATGGTCCATCCATGGCCAGAAGGACCATCCACCACCCCCTAAAACCTAACGTTAACTGTCTCCCTCAAACCACATGCATGCAGTGCAACCCAGACCTGATCTCTGCCTTCCCTTTTCCAGGCTTTACTTTCTTCCCCGAGGCATCCCAATGCCTGTGCCAGCCCATCCAAACTGCCAGGCTGATGCTGAAGGACACAGCTCTGCAAGGGAGCATCATGGCAGAGGATCCATGTCACTTTGATTTACCCATGGGTGCTTTCTGCAGCCAGCTGGGCTTCAGGGCGTGAGGCTCCCCTCCTCACTGCTGGCCAAGGGAAGGATTTGAGGGGCTGGACACGTCGTAGCACAATGCATTTGCCAGTGGTGGCCATGCCTGCTTGGCTACTGGAATTACCCTCCTGCTGATAGCAGGGTAAGTGAAGGGGCAAGTCACCCCCTGAGAAAACTTCACCCTTTCTGAGTGATTGGAAGTATGCTGTGGCCACACAGTGGAAGAAAATTTCACAGATTCTCTGACTGCTTTCTTCCCTTAGGCAACAACATATAGAGTGGAAATCAGTAGGAATTATTTTGAGAAGAGAAAAACCAAGCAACCAACCAAAAACCCAAGACCCAAAAATCCAAAAAGGAATTTGAAGAAGGCAAGGCAAGTAAGGAACCCTCTTGATCAATCTACAGGTGTTTTTCTGTCAAATTATGGTGAACACTTATTATATTCCTCCAGGAGCCCTAAAGAACTTTGATGTGACATGGCAAAAAAACTAGTTATAAGCTAACAAATACCAGTTATGTCAGGCAATTTGGTAAGAGAAGCAGCACCTATGGATTACAGGCAGAGAGTAGAGGCCATTCCTCGCTGTCCAAGTCACAATCCCCTTTTCCCATTCAGAGAATAAGTATCTTTCAGTTTGCCACATGGTCAGAAAAGAATTAGATTAACTAGGTAAAATCAACTGGTTGACCTGGTCAACAGGTTACAAAGACAAAAAACTGCTGAATGTCTCCAAGATGAGACAGATCATTGGGATATCAGATCATGAGGAAAATCCTTCTCCTGAAAAGGACCCTTCAAGTTACATTTCCAAAGCTGGGAACGACAAAAATCTAGAAAGTTCTTAAATGCAGAAGTTTGGTACAAAAATGAACTACTTATGTACACTTCTTAATTCTGTTCTTTCATAAAGATTTTGTGAAAACATTCAGTGGCTTCCACTCCAGAGATGGCTGCATTTCACAGGTGAGTGAAACCATCACTGCAGGCAATATCTGTAGAGCACTTGCTGAATTTCTGTAAGCTTTATTATTACTGATTCAATCTGTGTAAGAGGAAAAAGGGCATCCAAATGGCACTTAAGATGGAATAAGGAGCCCTTCATAAAGCTATTAAGAAATTAATAATTACAGGAAGACAGATGTAATTACATCGAGAAGATCAATGCAACTTTTAATGAGGAAGAATTTCAGGACCCTAAATACAAATTGAGATAGGAAACTTCTGAGGCTCTCCCACATACCCCTGCTAGATAAATGGGACCAAAGAACAAAGGAATTACAGTGCTCTTATACAAAACAAAATCATTCTGGGATCTTACTGAAAACCTTGAGGAAGCTGGTTTGAGCTGTGAAGCCATGTCTTCTCTGATATATGATTTTGTTAGATGTTTACAAATGGTCCGAGTAAAAAAATATTTAGTGTTTGCACTGCAAATGGGGCAGATGACATGAAAAGTTGCCTCCTCTTAAAAAACTTGTGTTTTCAATAGAGATGAAAAACCTTAAGACTCCCACAGACTTAAGCAGCTATAAAGAAATCCTTCTCTGCCACCCTGCAGAAATCTCTAAGCACTGGCATGACAGAGAAGAGAAGTCATTGTCCCTTGCTTGTGGTTGAGGCCAGGAGACGTGGCAGGACACCTGCACAGGGAGGGTCTGTGTTAGGGCTGTGGCTTGGCCAAGGAGGAGCAGGGAGAATGTCATAGCTCCTTTGCCTCCTACATCTGATTCCTTTAGATTTAGAATGGACAAACAAACACGATCGAAAGAGCAATTCCACTGAGCAGGAACTTTACCTCCTGTCTGCTATGAGGAAAATACACGAAGACGAACAATAATACCTGACTCCTGTAGTGACAAATTTTATTGGAAATAAGCACAGGGGAAAACAAACTGAATTAGCAAGTCCATGTATCATTTAAAATAAGCCAACAAACCCCAGCCTCTCCATGTACATTCGACTATAAAGCAGATGCCCTTCACGCAGGCAAATACACGCTGCTGCAAATGGAGTGTTTTTTCAAAACACCATAGAAGAAAAAAAGTCCCTAAACATACCCAAGGCATCCAAAAAGCAGAGCAAGGGAGAATAAGCTGCTGCTAAAATCCTGAGGCCCTAAGAGCTGAAAATGGTGTTACATGGAAAGAATGTAAGCATCAGCTTTCACAAAAAGGTAAACACTAAAATAAAATGTTTTTGCCAATAAACTCTAGAAAGGAATTTCTGTCTTGATCTTCTCTCTTTTCTCTGAGGCATGTCAGTACATTTCTGTGCTGTGCTTTCGTTATGACTGCCTCCAAATCCCATACATTTGCACCTCATCAGGAGAAATAACAAACTATGCTACATTTGCTACATATCTCTAGTAGATACCAAACTTAATTACAACCAACACTTTGTCTGATCAATGGGGGAATTGAAGGAAAAAAACCCAACAAACTAATCTTAGCATAAAATGGACATTGAAGAATAGTTGCAGCTAAAACGTTGCAGAACACACTGTGGAGAACAATTCTTCATTCACTAGGAGCTAGTTCTGCTCTGGATTTGCAGCTGTTACAGCTCTGCAAGCTTTGCAGGAAGCATATCCATTTGTACCAGCCAAAAATACAGCTCACAGTGAAGCACATTTGAAAGAATTTCCTGGTCAATACCTGCCTGAAGTTTGTTTCCAACACTTATCAGAAAAGTTCATTTGTTATAATGGCAAAAATAGAACACTCTGAAGAGAAAGAAAATCCTCAATTATCAAACTACTGGCTTCAGCAGTATTTTTTGAGAGAGAAGGTAAAAAAGGACAAAGTCTCAAGAGATTTTGAGGATTAGTGGGGATTTAATAGGAAATGCACTGCAGACAGCAACTTTTGTCAGTAATTCTGAAGACCTGGATGGTCTGATTCAACAAGATGGAAAAGTCGAAAATTTGACACTGAAAAGTTTACCAACAACCAAATCGTAACATTATGAAACAACAAGCCCCAGCTCTTTTCATAGTCAGTACATAGTATCTTTCTCAATCTGCTTCAAATCACAGTTACAGTATTACTTCTGAGTGTACATTTGTCAATTGATAAACAGCTAATATGTTGAATTAGTTATGATATGCTGAATACCTAGCTATGGGGTTCAGCTTTGAAAAACTTGCTGTTCTTAAAGTGGAATAGACTAAAAAATCAAAAACGTTCACTGGAAACGAAGAGAAGGAGTGCTTAGGACCATACCACATGCAGTCACAAGGAAAGGGGAAAGAGACGTGCAATGCCTACCCAGACAAAAAGGATGTCTGGGATCTTTCCTAGTCCCACAGAAGGTCTTGCAAATTATGGGTCCAGCCCTCAATAGTTAAGATAGACAAGATGATTATTGGTAACAATCTGAAATGTAAAATTGCAAAGACACAAGGAATATAGAAGACATAGCAATTTAATTACATGGTTTTCAATCCACCTATATGAGTTTCCTTTTATTAGTGAGCTCTTCCCATTTTATTTTGAGAGAGGCCTTTGCCTGGCCACAGGTTTTCAAACAGGACTCAGAAACAGCTTGTCTATCATAAATAAAATGTTATCACATTTGATAGCTCCTGCCTGTAGTGTTCCCAGGTAGGAATGGGGAAGGATTAAACCCAGGAACAGTCACTTGCAATGTGACTGTAGTAGCCACTGTGTTACCCGGTCAGAAAATTCCAATGGATTATTAATACACAAAAAAATTACTTTAGGTTTCTTTACAAGCATAGGATAAGAAAGTGATGTGTCTTAGAAAATGTTCTGTTCAATCTGAAACAGAAATGTTTTTCTGTTTGTTTCAGTAATAACCTTCCCCAATTAAATGTTACTAGAGCTGATTTTCCCTTTGATTTGTTGGTGTGCGCATAGGATGAAAAATCGATTATTTATTTCAGCACACAAGTAAATGTACTTAGAAAGATATGAACTTCAATGACAAGATCGTTGTAGGGGGTTTGGTTTTTTTTTTTCAGTTTGGTTTTCTTTTTTCATAATTAATTTAAACATGTATGATGTATGAGGCTTAGGAGAAATGTAAGCATCTCAGCCTGCTGCACACTGCTATCAGAAACATGCCTGATGTGTTTCTGAGAAGCAGTTGGAAAAATCCCCTCTGAATTTCTTTGATTTCCATTGTTCTGTTCCTCTTTTAGGCCCTTCTCCTAAAAAAAACCCCACAAAACAAACAACAAACAAACAAACAAACCACAAAACCCCAAAAACAACAAAAAACAAAAACAAAAAGCCCAACAACAAACAAACAAAAACCAAACCAAAACAAACAAAAAAAACTCAGCAAAAAACCTGGTGCTGTTTGGACAGCACTCATGCCAAACCAAAGTTGTTCACTAACAGTGAAATGTACTTCTCTTGAGCAGCCTCACCCATACAAACTTCAGAGGAAAGGGTAGAAAAAGTTGGCCATGGACCTCTAGTGCTCTGTTTTCTGAGTTATGGGGCAAGAAGAGCAAAGGAATCAGGCAAATCCAATTCAACTTTGGAACTGCTACAGGTTGATGTGTTATGATGGAAGCCGAAGAAATCCATCTGTTCTATGGGCAAAGCTGGACAGGTATTTCACACAGATCCACTTTGTTCTATTTGTAGCCCTAAAAAGCATTGGCTTGAAGTAGCCAAAACCATTCTGAGAAGCATTCGAGCATGTCAGAGACAGTGTCTGGGAGCTCAGTTCATGTTACTGGAACAGGACTGAAATGCACGAACCATGGCTGGCAGTGAAGAGGCAAGTGTGCTCTTCACTTTTAGTGTTACAAAGATTACTCTTCACTGCTCATAAAGCCTTCATATATAGCAGAAGACATCCTATTGACAAGCATTATTAGCCATACACAGCCCTAAAAAAATTAAACTGGTTAAGCAGCTGGAGTTTCTTTGCCAGTGAACATTATTTTTTTCTCACTCATATCAGAAGTGAGTATGATCATCTCCTTGCTTTTTCCCCTCCACCAGGCACTTCAGGACCTCTTAAAATTTCTCTTACCTCACTCCCAAAGCAGTAATATACTAGTTCCCACAAGGTAGCTTAAATGGGTACATCATATGCACCATAACCCATTCTGATTCCCCATAAAATAAAACATTGTTTTACTCCCATTTCCTTTCTCCCTCTTTCTCCAACGTCCCTCTCACTCCCTGCTCCCTTCCACATTGGGAGCACTTTAAAAACAGAATTAATTAGTCAAGCCAGCTACTCTGGCTTCATAACTCATTCCCCTTGTTATTCACTATTGAGTCATGAGGCAGAGGGTGGGTGTCTTGATCTTGAAGGTAGGACAAAGATACAAAATATTTCCATCAGGTGCTGGAAGAAAGGTCACAACCATCTTCGTACAGAATTCAATTAGGAATCACAGACAGGGGAAGCAAGTTTGTATTAATTCCTACAGATGCCAGAATTCTTTCAATCTATTTCTGTTTCAGCTCTTTCCTCTAAAAGATTTTTAAGTAATCACAACATTAGATTAGATCTTTTAAAACAGTAGGTGTTCAGTTGAATTTCAATGCCCAAGGAAAGAAATTTAAAGATTCCCAGGTGTTTCATGGAAATCATCAAAAAAGATTAAATTGAGAAGTAATTCTGACACTAACTGAATTATTTACCCAAGTATTTCTATTGCACTGCTATCTGGGTATTTTTTTATCATGAGGAATTTTTTAAGTGTTCACCAGGAAGAGTGGACAGGCTCAAGCAGGCAGGCTTTAACTTGTCTGTGTAAATGAAGGGCTATAACAAATTAGTGTTTGGTATAGCCCATGTGTCTTTTAGTTCTAAAAGTCTGAAGGAAAAGTCCTTACCAAAAAAATTATTTGACACCTCTGGTCTTTATGTCAGTGAATCCTAGGAGGAAAATGAGGTGATCTTCTGTTGGAAATTATCAGCTGCTTCCATAGAGGAGGGACAGATGCTGATCTAATACTATGTTAAAGCAGAAAGTGATTTTCTTCTACCTGGAAACATTCTGACCTGTCACTATTTTATTTTCTCTACTATTTGAAACTTGTAGGAAATAAGCTTTTCTTTCTTTTCTGATTTGTGTGTATGCATATGTGTGTGGGTATAAAAACTGAAGAACCTGTGCAAAGCTGATAAATACATATTTAGAAAAGATATGTATGGAAATTTAAAAAACAAACAAACAAACAAACCCCACACATAAAAAAAAAAACCAACCAGAAAAACCAGTTCTACCAAAGAAATTCAAGCTTTCTGATATTCCCAAATCTAGACATGTTATTTAAATTTGCCATTCCAACAAACTAACCTTTGAGGCAATTTGACATTTAACTGACAGCCTATTTTGCAAACTATATCAGCTTGGAGTGGTAGCCTGATTTTCTGATACCACCATTTTTCCTGATGAGTCAGGAACCATCTGGAAGAAAACCAATGTTTTGATGCTTGAAGATAATTTCTTGTGCATGGATTTATACCACGTATTTATGTTAATGTTATCAGATCCTCCAGTTGTTTTCCATAAGTTTCAGGTTCCAGAAGTTCATAAGGGGCATGGCTGAATAATTGAACCCATGGCCTTCTTGTGTCAGTCAACAATGTTCTTGCTCTAGCTTCAAATTCATTGCTGCTGTAAGGAGAGTTAATGAGAAAATAAAGTTGAAGCCTCATCCTCTGCAGATGGCACATATTTGATGGGTCAGATTCTCTCGCATGAGATGCTTATTGCTTTACTCATTTCATCTACTGTCTGAGTCATGTCATTATTCTAAAGTGCAAGATCTTCACTTTAGGAGTTATTTGAACTGCTTGGAGAAGGATGGGCTCATGATAGATGCACTCAACAAAGTAGGTATTTATTTCCCTCCTACTATTTCAGAGATTATTGAGAGAACAGCAACGAATTCAAATGCCCTAGCTGGTGGGTGTATGAATAGACACAGGCAAGTGACCAGAACAACCACAAAACTATGGCTGAAGTGCAAAGAGTAAATTTATTTACTCTTGCAAAGAGGATGATCCTGAAAGAACACCCAGGCAGAAGAGACACACAAGTGGGAACATCGTCACCATCAGAAATTCTACTTCTCAAAAGAGAGGATAAATGGCAGCAGGCATAATATAGGGTTTCTCACACTGATATTCTCCAATATTCCGAACTGTAAAGTCACTTGAGGGAATCTACCCCCTTCTCACCAATCTTCAGCTTTTACCCCTCTCCTCCCAGCAGTGGGTGTCTTCAAGAACAGTGTTGTAGATTGTAGTCTGAGAGGAGGCTTCTCAGCCAGCAGATTTGCTTGAAAAGAGTTTTCAGGCTGCATCCCAAGGACCGCTTCATAAACTTGAGGTCAAGACCCAGAGAGAAGACATATCGTTTAAGAAAGCAGTGAGAGAAATTCCGTGCAATGACTTGACCGAAAGTCTTCTGTAAAGTATCTGATGCAGATTTGAATTCAGACTTGCAGCTTCTGGAGGCTGGCACAGAAACAATGCACGAGAGAAGTGCTCACTGCTGCCCACTCTGCCTTCTCACCAGACTTCATCACCCTCTTCACTGAGGCAGCAGAATGTATGGTGTGTCCAGCCCTGCACCACTGCAATTCAAAGCTTGATGTAATTTGGGGTCCACCTGGAGAGGTGCCCGAATCTGCCGTCCATCCCTCCAACAGACAGTGCAGGGCTCACAAAGCCAGCTCAAGTTTTCTCAGCAGTGGAAGGAAAAGCAAGTGTCACCCCTCTGGGCTAAGGATGGATGCCCCTGCCGTGGTGAGAAGGCAGGCTCAGCACACACAGGGGTCCGTGTGCCCCAGTCCTGCCCAGTGCCCAGGGGCACCTCTGGAGCTGTGCTGCAGCGCTGCACCCACAGCCTGCCCAGCCCACCCTGCAGCCTCTGCCTGCCGAGCCACCACCTGGCCCCTCATGCTGTGGTTGTAGGGTCTGCCACACCACAGCCAGCTTTGAAGTAGCTGACAAATACTGCAAGAGTGATAACAGAGGCAGCAGGAGCCCAGCAGAGAGCAGCTACAGAAATCCTCATCTCCCTCCTCAGCTCCTCTAAGCTGTGTGGGGCTGCATTTGGCCTGGGTGCATCAGCACTCCCCCACTGGGACTGCAGGCAGAGGAAGAGAGGAATTTAGCCCCTTTGGTTACAATATGTAAATTAATATAATTCTTTTCCTTGTTCAAGGTGGAGGTATATATGTTCCTAGGCAACCATGGCTTTTGGGGGAATTTTGAAATTCTCTTGATTATCTCCCATAAGGCATAGACTGAGGCCTGATCATTTCAGTTTTCTACTGAATATTTATTACTATTTTCTATATGGTGAGGTCTAGCGCTCGGTACAACTGGTTCTGAGTTCAGCAAGGAGCTTTATGTACAACCACTAACACAACCTATGCCTTAGCAATGCTAATGATGGATTCACACTGATAGGAAGTGGATAATTCCAGCTAAATCATAAGAAATTCATTAAACCTAAACCTGGGTAATCTACCATGCATTCAATTAGAATGCTTGCCTGCCATGAAAAGCAGAAATATGAAAACCTGCTTATTAAAAACACCCACCCACCTCTCCCAAAAAAAACCCCAAGCTGTCGTTCCGAGGAAGTTGCTCCTTCTTTCTGCCTCCCCCACTGTCACTATTAGGCTGAGAGCAGAGAGCATACATAAGAATTCCTTGGAGGGATGCAAAGGACAATCCAATGAATAATGCTGTAGGAGTGATTTGTAGCTTTCCCCAAAGCGTGAGCTCATTTGTTATGAATAGAACGCAGCCTGCTGCTCTGTTGAAAGCCAAATCTATGTGACTGATTTTCTTTTAATGCATTTATGGTAAAGAATGATCCTGCATTTGATTGTGTGACCGATCACCCCGACACATGCGGCTGATATTCTACCTGTGCAATCATAATTCTACACGTACAGACAAAAGAAAAAGCAGAAAAAAAGAGATGTGTTTTAGCTGACTGCCTTACTTTCTCATTCCACTAGTGCAAAGGCCATCTGATTTAAATTCTTCAAAGACACATCTGCTGGAAAGAAGCATTTCAGGTTATAATTTTAAGATTGTATTTGCAGTGTGGTTTAAAAGGACAGCATATGTGGATTTTGACTGGGGAGACCATTCATTGGAAAAGTAAAATGTGGCAAAAAACGTGTGGGAATACATAATTGATTTTTGGATATTCTTGCTAATTAATGAAGTTTAAAAAAAACTTGTAATTTACCTTGAGTAAGCAGATATAAACAAGATCTACCTTTGAGGGCAGAAACTTATTGTCCCTGTAGGACTAGGTGAATGAAATCTTTATGCAGAGTGCTTAAACACAGCCATATATCAGGAACTGAATGGAAATTATTTGGCATAATATACTGAATATAAACCTTATATTGTCCCTGTCTGTGCTGGTGTGCTGCTGTAGAAGACTGTTTTATAACAGAAAGAGCCCACAAAAAAGGAATGTTGGCAAGTCTCCGTTTTGCAGGGGGATATCAAAGTTATTTCATAATAACTTTGCTGTATCCTCTGCAGAGTGGGAGAAAATCCACTGGAATTTGTGCTTTTAGACACCTGGCAGAAAGGATATTGGATAACTCCCCCAGAGACTGACCCAGGACTGGAAGAGGGAGGTATTTAAACAGATGAAAATGGCAATGGCTAGAGAGTACAGCATAATAATATTGCCTCCTATTTTCTATTCATTAAACTGAGATATCACCTTGGTTTTCTCTTCTGAGAAATATCATTACCCAGTTCCATGCCATCACTTTTCCAAAACAGAGATAACACTGGGAAAAATGTAGCCTCTAAAACTGTCCAGAGGAGACCAGTGACTAAATCTTAGCAATGTTGTGTACATATACTCATGCTCAGAGAAAAATCAAAATCAGCCACCACCTGAAATACTTCCTCATACATTTATTTTTGTTCTATTTTCTGCATCACTACTACCTGAATAAACTATCCATCACACTCAAAAGATACTACTCCCCACTCATCATCATTTGTACAAACTACTCTGCTATCAGTCATTTCAGATACAGAGTCTCATCTGAAAATGTTATTTAAACGACGTTGTTTCTGATTTTTAACGAGGGATGATAACATCATTATCATGAGCAAAACATAAGCATTACATTAAAACAGACAGTGACGGCTTTAACGGTGGTTCTGCAGCAAATCTAGAAGGAAGAGTAGCGTGAAGTTATACTGATCTGTGAACAAAGGCCCTGATTGTAATTTCCTAGGGATTTGTTTATAATGACACAAAGACGTGAGCCAAGCACTTAAGTTACATCTAAGGTACCTGACAGCAAATTGCCACTGCTACACCTACTGCCAACAATATTGTTGGGAGTGGATTTTACACAGGACATCACACTGCTTCTGGCTATGAACTCAGACTGTTCACCCACACCCAAGTCTGCTGTCAAATTCATACTTCAGGCAAATATTACCTATTAATTTCAAAGGCACATTTAGACATTAAAAAAAAGAATTAGAGGTTCTGACTTATAAATGAGATGAGGCTAGAATTGGATGTGACTCTTTCTCTCAGGTAGCCATTTGCCTGCTGAGCAGTGAAATGGTTAATTGGTGATAAGTGGGTCAGGTGTAAAAAGAAACATGCAGTCAACACTTGCAAATTTTTTTTTAAGGGGGAAAAAATCCTTTGGCATTAATTCTCAGGATTCCTAAGAAATGGGGACAGGCTGGCAAAGTTTAAGTGACTTTAAATGATGCCCATGGCCTTCTGCAAAATCTGATTTCAATTCCAATGGTTGATGGGTTGCCATTAGTAGAAGAAAAAAAGTTCAGAAATTGAGCCAAGTAAATCAAGAAAGACCTTTTGAGTTTACAATGAACACTTCAACACGATTCAAAAAGTGTTTTAACCAAGATTTCATTTTCTGTAAATATATGTTGCCTTCAGAATATGAGCTATTCATTTCCATGAGTCTCTTTTGAGCCAGATTTTCACTTGGCCTGAAAAGATGCCCAACATTCCCTGCCAGCTTTTCAAGGCTTTATTTGATTTATTTCAATGACATTGAGGGACTTCAGCTTCTGCATGAGATCTGGCAGAAACTTTCCTCTTTTTAGCTATAGGTGGCTCAGATACATGAAACTTTGAAGTTCTCACTACACATTTGTTGAATTCCTTTTCTTAATAGCTGAAAAAATTTTCTTTTTAGTTAAAAAAATAAAAAGCAGAATACTTTCAGGTTCATGAAAATATGCTACAAATTCCTGTCATGACTGGCCAGCCCACTCCACTGCAAGATACAAAGCAAACTGAAAAATAACTGAAAATGAAATTGTTCCAACATTATAAACGGTGAAGTAAAAGGTACAAGTGGTTCACTGTCTCAATGGAGTGAGAAAACTGCTTTAACATTAGGACAGTATTTAATTCTTTTTTTTAATCAGAAATTTAAAAATAGGGCTTTTTATTTTATCCCAAGTGAAATACTTCCTTTTGATTTTAAGCTTTCAAATATGGAACATTTATTTTTATTTTTTTCTTTAGAATGGAGCATGTTTCAAAAAAAAAACAAAACAGTCTTCTGATTCAAAAATGTACTCATTTTATTTGACAAGAAAAATATATTTGTTTACTGAGAGAAGAGGGACATTCTGGAAATTACACTACCCAAGAGAGAAATGGTCTCATCCAAAATTACAGCTCATCTGTGAATTTTCCTCCTAGCCTCAAATCAAGACACAGCTGTACCATTTTGAATTTTCTTGTAACACCAGCCTCTCACGACTTTTCTCTCAAGAGCTCAGGCTGAACCCTCTGCTCTGACACAGATTCCCTGTGCAAACCAGGGCCAATTCTGGTGGTTTTTTGGGTTTTGGGGTTATTTTTTTGCACTTCAGAAAAAATTATCTGCAATTTGCAAACCAAATCTTCAGAGTTACACTGAATGCCCCTTTCTTGGAGCTTTTCCCCCGAGACCAGAGAACTTTGCTGGTGACCAGAACTGCCCTGACGTGTCAGACAAATCACGTGAATTTTTAGCACACTTGACTCTACTGCCAAAGCCTAGACAATGTTGTTGCCATTTTTACCATGGAATATGTATCCATACATGACAAGAAAGTACATGTTTCATAACTAAGGTAGTATTTGAGAATTTTTAAATTAAACCAATTAATGTAAAGCAAACAGAAAAGTAACAGACAACCTCTTCATTTACTAGGCCTCTTAGAGAGCTCTGTGACATAAATAAATGAGTTACAGGTAAGCTGATTTCAGTTTGGCTTTACTCATAGAGTGTAATGTAGTTTTTTGTTAATTAAGAAACAGAGCATGACCTGACACTACTTGAGGAATAGGATTATAAAGATGTAATTTTATGTTAGACTGCTGTGTAAATAGGCTCATTCCCAGATTTTTAGAGCAGTGAGCATTTTGATAAGATACCTGGAAAGCCTGACTATATTAACAGTATAACCTTCATAATTATCTTATCGTTGAATGATGGCAACATGAATTCACTATGGATCAGAAGAAATGGCAGAATACAAAAGTGCACATAAGCATAAAGGTTTAAGACTGAAAGTAAATGAATAAAATTGAGCATTTAAGTAGCATCCCTTGCAACTCCATATGCAAATCCTTGTGATATTCTCTCCCAGAAAAACCAGCCTGGGTTTATGGCCAGAAAAGGAATGGCCCATTCCAGAGATTTTAAGGGCTATTGTGAGCCCCCTTCTCTTTGCCTGTTCACAGCACGTTGTAAATCCCTCTCTTGCCCAAAACGATCTCAAGCTGATGCTTTTAAACTGCTCCTCCCCATGAGGATGATGACCCAGGCTTGATATGGCACCAAAACCAAATTCCATGTGACAGCCCTTCCCTGTCTCCCTCCCAGTGCCTCACAACAAGAGCATCCTTTGCTGCATTTCTGGCAAGGATTCAAAGTGGTGTTTACAGGTTCAGAGCAATTTGTTTGCTCATTCCTGCAGAAGGGCCTCTGGGCATGGGGACTGACTTCTCCATGAGATGGCTCCTCCTGCAGGGAAGCCACCAGAGGGAGCGATACCATCAGAGCTGCCCTTTAAACAAACCTATTTAGGATTGCTGGAGCAGCTTGGTGTCAGCTCACTGGGAGATAAGTGCTGCTTGTTGAGTGCTATTTTTAATTAAGCAAAGATAGCACTCCAGCAATCATGGGACTGATGATGCAGCTACTTCCCAGCTTCATTATAACAGAAAACATATTCCTAGGTCTTTCCTGGATGGCTCTTCAAGCACCTGTGTACCACCATCATTCCCCCTCTTTTCCAAGGAGCCTGGGATCCAATTCTCCTTTGACCCACAAAAGCTCCTGTGCAAGAAGTTTCGGCACAGTCGGGACCTTTAGCTAACTGTGCAGGACTGGTGTTTTCTGGACTGTCACCACAGACTTCTGCAACAATTTCTGGGGCATGGCAGTGCCCCACTGTGGCACTGCTCGGTCGAGGCTCTCTTGTTCCTGCTGTGCTGCTCCAGTACGAGCCTCTCCCCCGGCACGCAGCAATGTCACAAAGCAGAGTGTGTAACAGGCAGTGGAGCCTGCATTTTCCAGCAGCAAGAACCAAGCACTATTTCTGATGCTGCTGCTGATCTCCAACACAAACTTGGCAGACCCCTGCACCTCCCCTTTTCCTTCACTTAAGGAGCTGTAGCAACTACACTTGCCTCCTCTATGGACTGTTTTGAAAGATCCTGAATAAATTGTACTACAGCCAAGTATGATATTCTCCCACACTATTTCTGCTCAAACTTACCGTCCATATACTACATGTAAATACAACCCCAATTTGTACTTAATGCAAATGCTTTCTCCTCTCCTAGCATAATGGATTCCATCAACTGAAGAAAAAAATTAGGACATTTGTTATTAGGGCTTTAAAGAGGCTCCACTATTGCGATAACCCATCCCCCATCTCCTTTAATTTAAAACCTGCTTAAAACCCATTCTCAAGTTTCCAAAGCAGCTATAAGGTGCTTTAACACACATGAAGCAAATGAAATTATTTTGTAATGAAAGCCTTGTCATGCATCATTAGGATTTTCTTCCTACCTATAGGGCCATTTAGGAAGCTGAATAAATCTATCCAGCTTTATAGCTGTAAGAGATGGTACATTAACTTTGCTGGCCCCAGAGTGCCTGAAGAAATCCAAACACCAGTATTCTTCAAGTCCAGGAGATTTTATATTCCTGCTTCCAAATGTTGTTTGGCAGAGGTCTCCAACAGCAAATCCTCACTTGGCAGCTGTGAACAGAGGTCTACAAGCTTTAAAGAGACATATTTATCACAAAGCACACCAAGAGGTGTGGGCACTGTATTTCTGGCGTACAATAACCTATTGCCTCCTCACATCTGTGTTGTTGGTCTTTTCAAGACACAGGAACAGGGTATTCTGGACCCTTTTTTAGTCACAATCTCCTGCAGTCCTGGAGCTTACTGCAAACTGCAGCAGCTCCAGTCAGCTCTCAGAGCCTGGGATATTGGACCCCCATCACTCTGGCCAGGGGAGTGACACTACAGCATTTATTGCCCCTCCAGATGTGAGAGCACCACCCCTGCCAGGGCTGCAGCTACGCCAGGGCCACTGAATTGCTCCTAATTAAGAGGCTGGCAATGGTATTCAGGCAAGCACATGTAAAGAAATACTAGAGCTTTTGAACACACAGATTTGAAAAGAAAAATCATAAAACCCAGACACATTTAATAAAAATATGCATGATAAAAATCTTTTTTTTTTCCTTAAGACACACCCTTTGGAATTACTTTCTAGCATCCCCAGCTGTATCATAATTTGAGCCAGAATGAAAGTATTTTAATTCCTGTTATGCTAGTATCATTTTCTATTATCCCAGTGGAAAGTATGTAATCAAACTAATGCATTTATCCATTTTCATGCAGGTTCTGTGACATTTTGCTTTTTGCTCTGCTGGAAAACAGACAGTTGCTTGGTTTCCATTTGTATTTCTACTACAGCTGGATGAATAATACATTTTTTTAAAACAATCTGACTCTTTTTGTTAGGTGGAGGTCGGGGGTGGGGAAGGCGGATTTCAAGTGGAATAAGTTTTGTTTCATTTTTGTAACTGAGGAAAAAAAAAGCCAAATAAGTGACCCACTCTTTGCAGTCAATTGAAATGGATGGGTTGCCTGCCCTGGTAAGTGGTGTCTGCATGGGGGCCAAAACCACAAGCTGGCTCACTTTTAAACTGCAGGGAGACATTGATCAAAGACCTCAACTTTTAGGGAGACCGATAACAGAAATAATATTAATTAGGTTTCCATTTATGATTTCCATCTAGCATTCATTGCATCTTTTCCTCACACTTAAGTTTAGTGTCTGGTGACTTGCATGAATGCAGGTTGTCTAAAAAACACTAGGGCAAAATCAAGAAAAAGGCTCATTTCAACAGTGGATTCCACCATAACCTGGTTTTTTGCTGTTCTAAACTATTCCATCCTTTTCTTTGTGTGTGGGGTCTATAGGGCTAACTCCAGTATGTTTGCTAAGTCACTAACATGAAGGGGGGAAAAAAAAATAAAAAAGTTTTAAGGCTTTTTTTCATTCTCTACAGTTAAAGGAGTTTGGAGAACCCACTCATCACCCCCACAGAGACTGCATCAGTACCAGGCCATGATAACCTTCTAACACTCTCCACAGTAAATTTTTGACCACAGTAATCAATCTAGCTGTCTTTTTGCCTCAGCTCTGGAGATGAAATCAGATTTAAACACCGTTGATAAACAGCTACAAACATATGGTCATTAAAAGGAGGGATCTCTGTTCCTAAGCCCTGCTGGAGGAAGGTCTGGATGCTACCACAGGAAGACTTTCCCTTTTTCCAAAGTCAGCTGCAAGGGATCCTGATCAGGACGTACTTGATAAAAGAGGGAGTAGAAGCTTCCCAAGGGAAATACCTCTCGTTCATCACTATGTCACCTCTCTCTGCAGCCTTTTATGTTTGTTTTCCATTGACAAACACTATGTAAAGCAAACCTCCCCAAAGATCACACTACAGAAATAATTACAATGCTTTCACATGAGAGACCAATAATAAAAGCTAAATTTGCCTTTAAAATATGAAACTAGTACTATTCTCCCATTCCCTGCCTGTTAAATATATATTAAATTGGCCAGAAGCTACGTCAGAAGTGGCTGCTAGACATTTATTGTGTGTTACACACTGTTGCTCAATTTTATGTTCTCTAGTAGGGCGAACACACACACTTGAAATGCACTTAATGTGCAGAGGGGGCAGAGTGAAGGCCCCAGGGCTGCGGTTACCTAATGGAGCATTGTATGTTCTAGTGGAATAGAGAAATGCAAATGTTCTCTCTGATCAGACTTGCAAATTTCTCTGGACCAACCTGGCAGCTTGACTTGAGGTTTAAAAGCCTCCTTCAATTTTTAAAATATCAGGTAACACTCCCCCTAAACAGACTATAGAAACCCCTACAAATTAAAGCAATCTCCATAACAACCACAAATGGATGAAAATTCAGGGAAAGCATAAGCTCTGAAAATAGAGTGGAACATAAAGTCCAAGCCTCTGCTATTATGCTCCCTGCCTTGCTATGCTGTGCTTCATGGACACCACTGTGCTGAGCAGTTTCTGAGATGGAGCACCAGCAGAAAGCATCTGTCCCAAAGGCAAACCAACAGAAACAACCAGTGCAAGGAATACAGGACAAGAATTAAGAAAGACTTCATCATAATCAATACCTGAATTTCTGTAAGGGCTAAAGAACTGCTTGTGCACCCCAAAGTTTGTCTCTTTTTTCAAATATACCAGCTAGTCTTCTATCTACTTCCCTCTACTGACAGACTTCGTTTGCCTCTACCATTGCATGATCTTGGCTATAATAACACTACTATTTAGGCTCCTAGAATATTTATATTCACCTAAACTTTAAGCTAAGTTAAGCAAATCTTGAGAAGGAAAATGCTCCTGAGAAGAAAGATTGTCTCATCACAAAACAGAAAGTCTGAGGTACCAGTACATTATAGCCTGAAAAAATGGTCAAAGCAAGGACAAAGAGGTAAAGCTCACTTAAAGGTCGCATTGAAAATTTGCATAGGTTTTTCTGAGTCTTGGTATTGTATTAGTTGAATAAAAGGCAACTATCATCACCCTGCTCTCCAGAGAGGTAATGTGTTTACTTTTCCTGAGTGCTGCCTTTGAAATCTTATTACTTATTGTTTTAATAAAAACATAGCATTTAAAACATTAAACCTTAGAAGAATCCAGTTAGCAGACTTACAATAGCAACACAAATAAAGAGGAATCTTTTCCAGAAGGGAAGCTTTAAGAGATACAGGAAACGAAAGATGAGAACATACCTTTCTTGTCACACCCAAATGTCATGTGGGAGTAAAGCTATTGAAGTCCTCATCTGAAAAAAACCCAACCAACCCATAAATCAAGTCCTCCAAACTCCCAAAACCAAGTACAGCAGAGCAGCTAGAGGAAGGCTGTCTCACAGGGACCAGGAGTGTGAGAGGGGTTCAGTCAGAGAGCACCAAAACAAATCAGGAAAAACACTGTCCCTTTTCCTAGTTTTTATAGAACCCTTCCACAACTGTTTCTTCTAGCCAAGCTAATGGAAGGAGAGAGAGACAAGAGCAGGTAAAGAGGAATAAATAAATAAATAATCATTGCTCAAGTGTTTTAGTGCAGCTCTGGCAACAAACACTATCTGTAAATCTAGAGTCACTGTGATATAATAAAACAGGCTTCTTATGAAGATCTGGGAACTAAACCTTTTATATTGTTGTTTAAAAATCAAGAAGAAAGGATTAGGAAAGAGCCTGGGGAAGGTTAACAGCACAATTTTGCAAATGTTTATTAGGAGCTCCTCCTAAGCAAGGACTGTATCTGTTTGATTATCAAACAAACTACAACCAGTCTGCAGCTGCAGCACATTAGGCTTTTAACCAAGCTAGTCTATAGTAACAGATGAGAAACCTTCATCCAGAATGAGGAGTGCCTAACAGCTGATTGCTTACCTGGTCGTCTGAAATGTATGTCCTGGGGTGACTGTATGGTCAGGTGCTTTTCTCAAACTGGGACAATGTGCTTTTCTAAAACACTTGCTACATTTAATTTTTAGTGTCTGTCATTACCAAGCTGCTTGCTAGGGGCTGAGGCTCCCTGTTATCAGTCTGGAATGCAAATTCATTGCCTTAGTGATGGTTTTTCCAAACACACACCTGTGGAACTGTTCAATGCAGCTGCAGGAAATGTCTGTGTAGGATTGTACCCACCTCTTACAATGTTGGTTTACTGTGGTCAGCATTCCAAGTGAAGAGTTGGTGTGTTAAATTTACTGAAACAGGTCATAATTAAAGTTTATTTCCCATGGTACCAGAGAAATAGCTCAGAAAAGCAGGCCACAGTGTTATGGGGAATTCTGAGCATTAAGTATTGGCTAGCAGCTCCAGCAGCAATGAAAAGTTGGAAATGAATCAACATTTGCTCAACTCCTTCCACTATTATTGGGACTTGTGTGAACATTCCTTCCTCTGAGCTGTCTAAAGGACACAAGACAACATGAAAAGGTTCTGTTTCTCGTCAGGGCTCCCTTGTGTGGGGAGGAAGAAGAGGTATAAAGAAAAAGAATCTCCTCCCAGGTTTTCTCTTGTAAGAAGTTAACAATGCCACATAATTGTATCAGTCAACACAGAGAAGGTAAAAGTCTCAGCCTTCACCAGGTCACTGTGACAATCTTCTGATTGTCCCTTCTGCAGGGCTGCAGACAATGACATGGTTCCCAAGCCCAGATGTAACCTTGCCAAGGAATTGCAGCAAGCCTAGAGCCACTGGCAGGTGCATGAAAGACAAATGAGCCTAATAAAACACTAAGAGAATCAGTGCTAGGCTATTAAGCCCAGGTCCCTGGTGGTATCGAGGTATTTAAAAATCAGAGGGAATTAGGACTCTAAATATATGTGCAGCTTTGCTCCTACAGGTTAGATTGTTATACTGGAAGTTTCAAAGCCATCAGATGGGTGCTGGATTTCCCTTGGAAAATCAAATGAGAAAATAAAACTGAAACTCTTCAGGGCTTTTCTTGCTTCTCCCTTTGCCTTGGCAATAAAACTTTCACAGCAGTTGTCTTGCAGCTCTGAGATTCCAGTCATCCCAAATACTCTCACCAGCAATTCCAGGCTTCATCCTTTTCTAGAACAGTACCAATTATTCTGACCTGATCCTTTACTTTCTATCCAGATTTTGGCTATTCAGAGGAACAGTAAGAAAAAACTATTAGTATTTCATGAAGAATTTAGAATTTCATCTATGCAGATCAACAAATATTCCAGAAAATGTGTGTAGCCATTTCTGTAGCCTCCTACCAGAGGAAGAGTTGGAGAAAAGATTATGTAAATACCAAAAAATAATAATAAAAAAAACCAAGTTAGGTGACCCAGGTCAAGTCTATTTCCTTATTTATTTCCCTGTATTGTGCTAGTGTTTATTCCAGGAGGGGGAAAAATAAAGGGAGAGGGGGAGAGATAGAATAAACAGAAGTAGTTTATAAAAATGTTGTAAGAATAATGTTGTTCCCATTATATCACAGAGAACATCTGTCAACTCTATCCATTTCTTCTAGATGAGGTGGAGAGACCTCTGACATTTCAAATGCATCACCCTAATCAAATCCCTATCCTCTGAAATGTTTTCTGAGACTGCATTATAGGTCTGTAGAAAGCAATGAATGAATAATACTTCGGAGAACAATAAGCTAAGTAGCAGAAACAGAGCTGAAATAACTGGGTTCACAGGCATTAAAAAGTAAGGGAGCCTTTAATCCCTGAAGAAAAGGTATTTTCAGCTCTGCACTGCTGAGACCTGCAGGGCTCTGGGGAGAAGCTGCTCAGTGAGTTCCCATTTACCACAGGGGAGCAGGGATATTATCAGCACTTCGCACTCTGCTGCTCTGCCTGCCTGGAAAGCCAGACATCGAGATCCATGAAGGGATGAGGGGCCTTTAAAGGCAGTTGTCAGTCTCAGTTTTTTAGCCAGAGGATTTATTTCTTTTCTCAAAGCTCTCAGTGGCCACTTTTCAACCTCTCTCTCAATCATGAAGTGTCCCCTGTCCTTAGGCAGCTTTGCTGGAAATAGGTGTGAGATGATGTAAGTCATGGTCTGGTAGCTAAAACCACTTAAAAGTTACATTTTTTGGTTCAGTTACAAGCACTGTAACTGGCTTGTTGTGTGATTTGGTTTTTCTTTTCAGCCATCAAAACTGGGAATATCTAGTTTGAACCAGAGACCTGGTTCTACAAGCAATGAAAAGAGGGAAGCACATGCAGAAGGCAATTTTTCCTCTTCTAGGACTCAAAATGAAGTCATTTGACATTTATTCCCTTTGTTTGTCCCCACCATTAACTACAGAGAGAGTGCAGAGGATCAGTTTAGGATCAGTGGGGATTAGTTTCATCTAACCATTTGTGGTTAGATGAAGTTAAAGCCCAGTACTCCCCAGACAGAGTTGTAGATATCCCTACAGGGTAATTTGTTCTTTCTTAAACAAGGGCCTTATGAAGGAACAAGGCACACAAGAAAGCCCTTGTTTCTGACTTGCAACCTTCGAGGGAGCTCAGGAATAGGTTTCATAACAATAATTTTTGTGTGTTTACCACTCAGGGACTTTACATCTGTGTTAAAATTGATATAATTTATATAGAATAATATCAAGAAATGAAAGAAGGAAGGTAAGAAAGAAAAAAATAAGAAAGAAGAAGTTAAAAGGAAACTGAAAGTAGACTAGAACTACCAAAAAACCCCTAACTCACAGGGCTCTGAGAGGACAGTTGGTCCATCCCCATGAGCAAGCCTTGATCCACAGGAAGCAGTCCTGTAGCAATGAGGAATGTGTTTTTACTCAGCACTAGCACTGCAGTGCTATTATTCCAGCTGCTTAGATCCTCGGCATCTGGGACAAGAGTGCTCCAGACTTCAAATACAAGCAACAAGAGATAAGAGGGAGGATCCCAGCAAATGCCTCTGTGGACACATTGCTTTCATCTGCAGTACTATCAGGGGACCAAGGATTTAGGACAAATGCACTGAAATATTCTGGTCAAGGCATTTAATTGATGCTCTTGTTTCTGCAAAAGAGAAACAAGTGAAAACAAATTTCTGCAAAGAATTTAAAGCAAGAAGTATCATGTGTGACAGCAGGACACACATGCTCATGTGGCACACTTGAATTCATTAGCAAAATCCCAGCTGGAGTTACACTGATTTATCCAGGATTGGTTCAAAATATGTTCCCTAAATAAACAGTGTCAGAGCAAAATGAGTAATGCAACTTTCTCCAAAAAGAACCTGCAGTTGATTTGCAACTTTACAGCTGCTGAGCAAAGCTTAGGTAAAAGTTTAAATCATGAGCTTGAGCAATGGAACTTGCTGGAAAATTTGAGACACAATAAATTTTGATGGAAAAAGTTGTATGAGTAAGCAATTTCTTACAGAAAATTATTTGCTTATTTTTTTAAACTTAATCTACTAAACAAAATTAATGTATTTTCAGAGTTCTCAAAGGGTAATATTTTGATTAGCTGAACTGTACTGACACATTATGTACAGTTTCCAATCAAGAAAAGGCAATCTAAAATACCCCAAGGCCCCATAAGAGTCCTAGTGCTATATCAAATCAAATTCTTTCTGAGACGGAGATTTTACCACCTGAACTATATCTACCACAAAATGCAGCTTCTCCTCTGACTGCTTTGCAGTGTGGTATTCACATGATTGCAACTCTTCCCACCACCAAAACCTTGCCATACAAACCCAATACAACACTGAATTCCTCATTATAGCAAGGGCTAATACTCTTTATTTCCCAAATACTAAAAAAATAGAAGCTTATAGATCTACAACTCTTTCACTAGGAGAAGGAAATCTGGTTTTCTTACCTCTAGACATTTAATCTGTTCTCAGCCATTCCTTGTTCACTATGGCAAATGTACTTTTTCAAGACTAGAGTGGTGAAAGGAGCCCAATCGAACTCTCAATGTGACTCCTCAGCTGTGACATTTCTTTTGCTAATTCTCTGGGAGAACAACCCCGCAGCTCCTGACAATAATTAAACAGAACCCTGAACAAATTCCTGCTGTGAAAACAGGATCAAACTCTTCTCTTCACACTGTTAAGAAGCGTATTACAAGCTCTTGTCTTTATTTTTTAGATGTATTTATTTAAAGGTTGTCAGTAAGCTGTGATGTGAATATTGCCTCCCTTGAATTGTCACTGCACACTGAGAAAAATGGTGGCTGTCCTAATTATAAACTATTATTTTGCACAGGGAGGATGAATAGTTTTAGGAGTGGCTCACTCCTTCTACTTTCTCTTTTTACTGGCAAAAATTGCTCTTGTCTTTTCTGCTCTCTTTGGACCTTAGGTGAGGCAGAAGAAAGCAGGCAGACAGTTCATGGGGGCTTAGTCAGTGGCTGCTGTACTCTGCAAAAGCACTTGGTCTTAGTTTCCCTGGATGGAGCTCCAGTGGTCCAAGACGCAGGAGGTTTATGTTGGAAAGAGGTGATGATTGGAGGGAACCCTGAGTCATGAACACCATGAACTCCTGAGCTCCACTCTTTGCAGTACTCAGACTCTCCCACCCTCAGTTCTGGGAGAAAGCACAAAAGGAGCTCCATCCCCTGGAAGACCTGTTTTGTTTCCAGATCTGGCTGTTGAATATTCTTCATGCCCAGCCTGCTGGTGCTCCTGCTATGTAATATCTTCATTTGAAAACCCTTCACAGAGATGACTAGATTTGCTTTCATTTCTGCTTATAGTCACTGTAACTGAAAGGGGAGGAAAATGCTGTCAGAATGTAAATTTTTTCATGTCTCAAATGTTTTTGACTCAAAGAGAAAAAAACAAACCAGAATTCCACCAATCATGAAACTTCAAAAGTCAGAAAAAGAACAAGAAACATGGAGAGAAATGTTCCAGCAACATGGTTGAGCTGGAAGACTCCAGTGCCCTTGGGTTACCTATCTCTCACAGTATGTCAGATTTCCTCACAATCAGAATTCAGGTTTCTGAGATAGCACTGGTTTGCTGCTATGAGAAAGAGCCCTCAAGCCCAGCACTGCGTGACCTGGCGAGGTGTAATGACAGAGGAATATTGTCTTTGCCATCCCCTTCTGACATATCTGAAAGGAGAGCTCTGCATTAACATCATCTCTCGTGATGCTGGTTTTGCTGCAGGACACTGGAGTTCATTTAACATCTTATGCTGCATTGCTTCTCTCCTCTGTTGAGCAAGAGGAAAACAAAAAGTTTTCCACAGAATTTCAAAGATTTTCCAATGAAGCAGTGAAGTCATCACTTGTCACAGGATCACTCTCAGTAATAACTAATCCAATGCCTCTAGTTCAAGTTCAGACCAAAGTTGAACCTCTTTCACATATTGTGGAAAGTCAATTTATTTTACCATGGCTCAGAGAAGCAGCAGAGCTCCAGCTCTGCTCCAGCTTCCTGTGGCTTTAGCAGTTTGTCCTGTGTGTGAGGACAGAATTACACATCACACCCCTTTGCACTCCTCACTGCGCTCTCACATACACCTAACCATGCCATTGCTGCCAAGCTCAGAACTTGGTTCTGGTTTGCATTCCTTGCTTTGAGAGTGTACAGTAAATCCTATGATGCTTTGCTCTTCGTTTGTATGGCCTGCACTGGACATATCAGCCACCTGTGCTGCAGGACAGAAGGATTCAGGGCAAAAAGAACTGTAGGAAAAGCAAGTGCCCTGGCACCGCTGAGATGGAGAGAAAGCATCTCTGAAAGGAACACTGGGGCTAAAGGCATTTAGCCCATGGTCTTATGAAAGGTTTTGGCATTCCACAAGACCATAAAAAAACCAGCAGGACAGAGAGGAATTACTTCAAGGCTCCTCAGCATCTGAGCTATTTCTTTAAGTACTGTTTCTTAGTTTCCTCCTTAAAGTGGATGTCAACTATTGTAAGACTTTATTCAGGCTGATGAACAGGCCAGAGGAATCTGAACAAAAAGGAGATTGCAGGAATGTAGGCACCTCCAATTTTAGGCTGAAGCTGTCATTTCATTTCCTGCCTTTGCTCCTAGAACTTTTTTATTATAAATTTAAGGAGAGATTATACTGTAATAAAGAGGTTATTCAGTGGAATTAATGGCTAGGAAATTTAGAAGAGATTAACAGGAGAGCCTTGCTGTGCCATGTGTCATTGGATGGTGTAATAATTTGCTGTTGTCTCACAGGAGGTCAGCTAGTCAAACGCAGCAGCTCAAAGCTGGGAGGGGACTAATAATATATGACCCTAACCATAGTTTACAGCCATGCAGGCTTTGAGCATGAGCAATCGATTTTCACACTTTGGAGAAAAAGCTACCATCCCAAACACAAAGCATTTGAAACTGCCTCCTCCCTGCTACTGATGCTTAGAGCTGGGTGGAGTCACCCTTCCCCTTGTGGAGCAGTACCACAGACATGACCCGACCCTTCAAGAGCCACCAAAAGTTTCTGTTTTATTTTTCTCAAGCAGAAAGTCCTCTCACACATGCACATGTTTCTTTCAGGTGCTCGAAGGGTGAGGGTGATGCCAAACAGAAGGACAGAGTGAGAGAGAAGGAAAGGCCAATCTTTACTGTTTTGCCACCTTAGGAAAGGCACCTGTAAATGGCAAGAAATCAGACTTGATAAGCAGCTATTGCTGGTCCAATTTCCATAATTTCCATGGAAACCTGTCAGACTACATGCCAGTGTACATGAAAGTAGTGTATGAGAGAAGAATATTGCAGCAATCTGTTTTCCTAAGCTCTCCAGGGACTTGCTGGCCTTACCAGCCACCAGTACCTGCATCCTGATTACGCTCCCATGCAGCCAACAAACTCTAATGGCCATGAGAGGTGGACCGAGGTAAAGACTGCACAAAAATCGTGGGCTGTAGAAGTATGTATGAGACCAGTTCTTTGTCTGTAAGGAGAGCTGCACACACAAAATGCATCTGGGGCTGAGCCAGCCCTGTGTGCCACAGATGCACATTTAGGTGAACTGAGGTACCTCCTCTTCCTCAAGTGACAGAGCACTAGAAGAAAGGTCAAATTTATGAGTTTCTAACCTGGAAGGCTGCTTGTTGATAATTTAGCTGTCATATTTAGAATTAAAACCTTTGTCTAAAAGTTTTGGATATTGAAACAGGTAGAGAAAGTACAAATTTAATCTGCATGGGGAATAATTATTGTTATTGTTATTGCTGTTATTGATATTATTGTTTTTAATATTATTATTATCCTCATCATTATCATCATAATGACTTTCATTATTAATATTTTAACATGATAATAAATTCGAGAGGATATTCCACATTTTGGGTAGAACCAAAAAAAGAAAGATGATGAGGTAAGGAACAGCAGTTATTGGAACAGAACAACTGAAACCTGGTAGGGAAAATCAGTCAGTTTACAAGGGTGGCAGCTACTCAACCGGTGAATGGGCTCTCATGGCAACGAGTCCCAAGCAGTGATTGAATTCAGCACAGGATTTCTTTCTCACCTTTGAGTCCTAGTTTATAGACCTCAGGACAAAGTTTGTTATATTAGGCTATAATTCCTCCATTATAAAATGACATCTTAATGGTTCTGATCTTTTGGAAGACTTTTAGCAGATTAGGAGGTGATGGGATAGGGGAAAAGATTTATTGCAAGCTCAAAGCCATGTGGTAATCCCAAGGGATTTATAGACAGTACTCTTCACTACTTGTGCTGAACAAGGATGTGAATTATTTGATTCTGATAACATGAGAATCCTCTTACAATACAGTATGAGCTTGACAAAATGTGAATAATGCTAAAAAAATCATTCAGAAGTAGATTTTTCTCTTTTCCCCTTGAGTTATATTTAAAGGAGTAAAAACCTGGGTTTGTATAATTTTTAAGTCCCCTTAGACAGAAGCTCTGAATAAAAACTGCATTAAGTGTCTATGGATACAGCTGGTTGGAAAATTCCATTAGAAATATTTTTCTAGCTGCTGGAGTGTGTAAAGTCACAGAAGTTAAAACTTTGTGCAAGTTTTTAAATTTCAGTTTGGACGTGCAGGTTTCTTGGATTTGGGAGAGAATTTTAGGTCGGAGTAAGGAAAACCCAAATTCATGGCCTAGTTCAGCCTAGTTCAGACAAGACATTGGGCTTAAGGGTGCCCTCAGACACCCTGTCCAACTGCATCTGAGCGACTTTAATTAGTAGCTCTTCAGTTGCGTTCCACAGATAATCCATTGCAAAGAGAAAAGTGTCCTTTCCAAGACTTGTCAGTAAAACTGCATGTGTAGCCAACAGTTACACCAATTTCATCGGAATTACCAAGGCTATGAACAGACTGCAGTTTAAACAGCTTGTACATAATATTGTGCATACAATAACAGCTACTTGTTCATTTGAATCTGAAATATTCATGCACCTCTGATTAGATTCTCTTATGAGTCTCATTAATATATAGCTCTGGATTAATTACAGAAATGTTTTCATTTCAACTTCAGGATGTAGTGAAAAATTATCATCTTCACACACCAGAGGAGACAAAGGGATTATATGATCAATCCAAGGTTATAGATTATATCTGTGGGAGACCCAGTAAGAGAAGAGCTAAACCCTAATGCTTCATGCCTTCTTCAGTCTTCACACTTTGAAAATTTTCTTTCAAGAATTTTAGAAGAATTGAAAAAATTATTGATGTTCTTAGCTGGTGCAGTTGATATTCTTAGCTGTAAAAATTGATATTCTCAGCTGGAACAGTAGAGAAATCCCATAGCAGAGATATGAGCACAAGAACAAGTTCAGCTGGGAAACAAACAGTTGTTAGTTCAAGAATAATATAATAGGATTTTTTTTCCCCTTAATAAATTTCCAAATTTAGTTCCAAAAGGGTCTGCTCTTCAGACTGATCTGAACTGCTAGAGGAGCTAACCTGCCTTAAATGTTTGTCTGGTTTTGGTGCATCTGAGTGCTAGCTCACACAGTAAGTACCCAAGAAATTGAGCCACATACTGAGATGATATTTCTTATACCTGGGAGAATTCTAAGATACCCTGGAAAAGGCAGAACAAAAGTTGGAAGTGAAAGTGGGCAGTGAAAGCCTGACTAATTCACTCTCATAACAGACCTTGATTTTTTTAACAGACATGATAACTAATCATTTGCACAATTTACCATGGAACAAAGCAGATACTCCATCACTTGAAAATTTTAAATTGAGTGTTTTTTCAATGAGATGTATTTATTAAGTTGGCAGCACTATGCTTCAGTTGGGTGAGAGAGAGGAGAAAATGCCAGATGGAATTTGTTACTTTGCATCATGAAGGGAGATCACACAGGAGATTCTGCTACCTATCAGACCAAACAGCTTTCTTTAGTGGTATGCAGTGACAGGATTTCATTGCTGTTAAAATCTGATTTAACCCATTATGTGTTTTTGCAGAAAGGCAGGAAAAGACCCCAAAGAACTAAATAAGTAAAATTTGATGTACTTGCTCAGGTGAACATATAGTGAACCACACACAGAAGAGTGTGTATACACGCTGCTTTCTGTTTTTCTCAGAGATAAATCTTTGCAATTAATTGTATGTGTCCATCACAACTGACAGGTGCTGCATCTTTTTGTGATTTAACACAATTCTATACCAAAGGACTCCATTTGATGTCTTTATTCTTTTTTTTCCCCTCTGTGTTCCCCCTGTTGGAATCCAATTTGTGATGATAATTGAAAGCCAGTGCCATTTCAACTGGGGAAGATTCCTGCCCTTCTAAAATATGTGTGTTTATTTCCTTCAGATGTACAATTACTTTTCTCACACAATAGCTGCCACAGAGGATAAAATTACTTCAGTGCCAAGTTTAGCATTTAGAGTTACATCCTAGTTGTAATGCTTTTAATTAGCCATTACTCATTGGAATGGAAACTTGTTTAATAGTTCTTTCACTTGATGAGGCTGATTTTCCCTGGAAGGAAAAGCAGCTGTCTCCAACCATGCTAAAATTGAGACTATGACGAGCCATGGGAGTGGTAGCCAGGACATACAGAATGCTTTACCTCCCTCTGCTTGGCAGGAGCCAGTGCTCCAGACTGCACGGGATGGATTGCTCTGTAGTCTGGCTGTGGGGTACCTCCCAATCTGCAGTGAGCCATAACCAGAGGCTCCTTATCATGGTGGTTTTAAAGTCAAGTTCAGGAAATTCAACTGGGTTAAAAAATAAGAGACACTCACCTCCATGCAGTAATAGTGTCATATCTATTTGGAGCTCCATCTTATGGGCCGAATGGCATTGTTATGAAGGGGTGAAGTGTAACACATTGGAGGATCTGAGCTCTGCACAGCAACTGAGCAAGCTGCTGGCTGTTATTTGACTGGCTCGGGCCAAATGCCTGCCAGACAGCACACCTGGGAATGGCAGGTGCTCTCCTGTGCTTTCAGCCCTTGTTTTTGGGCTCGTGTCAATGAGTTTTACAGATCCCAAGTAGGAGTGATGGAGCAGGGCAGCAACATCAGCCTCCAGACTGAAGGGATGGCAGTGTAGCAGCTGCCATGCCAAGCAAGGCCCTGGCCACAGCTCTGCCTGTGGCAATGCCCCCAGAGCCCCTGCCTGCCGTCAGACACCACGCTTGGCTGGCTGCTCCTGCCTCGGTTTCTGGTCCCTGACTGCCCTGCTCACAGGTCCCCCTTCCTGCTGAGGCAAACCCACCTTCCTCCACTGCTGCCCTGGGCCTTCTCCCACTCTGGGCTGGGGCAGGAAGCTTCGGTGGACAGATTGGGGTTGTTGGCTCTAAGTCACCACCAGCTATGTCCCCTCTCACCCCAAGACCTAACAGCAGCCCCTGGCACCGCTCCACCACTGTTAGAGTAAGTCACTCTTTTTTTTCCTGTTTTTCTGATTTTGCAGAGATGCAGAAGACACCTTAGGCTTATTCAAGACCACCATAGGTCATGAAGGGGAATAAGACACTGGAAGAATTTGTCCGTGTCATGTTGACTGTCCACAGTAAAATATACAAGACTAAGCTGTAAAAATCAAAATGTACTTCCACTGCTTTTTTCCTTTCCTCACATAAATGTTCACACACCACCAGGCTACTGTTGGTTCCCTGAAATGTGATGTTTGCACCTGTACACAATAAACAACTGCAACCCTATAAAACAAGAGAGATCCTTGTCTCACTCCTACCCCAAGCACCTTAGGAATGCAATGCATTAGGCAGTGTTAGCTCAACAACTGTCTGGTTAAACAAAATGACCATCAGTCTCTCTGCAGTAGGAGCTCATGCAGCTTCCAGCCCGTTTTGCTGAGGAAGGAACCCTGTATCAGATAATGATATTTGTTTCAGCCTTATTTTGATTTACAGTGCTGCTCTTCACCTTGGTATTTCATGGTGAGTAATGTGAACATTCTGCAAGACAGTGGATAACAGTGGATAATCCTGTCTTGTTGGATTAGGAATTTTTCACCTAAAATCTGTTTTTATTTCAGTTGCCCAAACCTGATAAGGGTCATGGAATTAATAAGATTATATGGCAGGGCACCTGTTTCTGCTGTTCCTACCTAAGTTTGTTCAACTGGCCAGCTTCACCCTAATTTGATGAGACATAGGACTCCTACGCTCAGCCCTCCTGCAGGGTGCAGGTCAGGAATACCCTCAAGGGAGAATTGTGTGGGCTCTGAGCATCCCCACAAATCTGTTTTGTACAGGCAGGTTTTTTCATATCAAGTAGGGAAACCAAGGCATTCAAGTAGTCTTAAAGGAGATAAAGCTCCTGGCTTGGAGAGGATGTGGAGTTGTATAGGAGGTAGGAGGAAATCCAATGAAATACAATCAAATATAAAGCTCCTAGAAAAACAGACCTTGTTAGGCCTACAGCTTATAACAACTAGTTCATTACGAATGCTGGATTCTACAAAATTGCTGTTTAATTTTGGGCAGTGTTATTAGTTATAACTATTTTTAATTTTCCCCTTGGGCAGGAAAGCCAAATGGAAGCAAAAGATTTTTTTTTTATTTGGGGTAAATATGCCCAAATTTATGGAAACTGAATTACATGTAAATGCTTCTCACATTCTCCTTTATGCAACTGATTTTATGGCCATGGTACCTCTATCATAAAAAATCATTGCTGCTGAGATTTCCCCATACACTGCAGTTTTATAGTTAAGACAATTTAAATTTGGCCCTATTTCAAATAAAAATTAAACATTTTTAAATGGAATTATGTTCAAAAAAAATTTATTCCAGGAAAGAAGTTCTGTGCTTTGCCATTTCTACCCAATTAGAATCAAACATGAATCAAAATATTAGAATTGTATATGGAAGAAGAAATCCAGTTTATGAAGTAGACTATCTGTAATTCTATAGTTACTTAAAAATCACATCTTTGTATCTGCCTACTTATAATTTCATAATCTACATCATCCTCTTCAAATAAATCTATTTGTAAGGAAATATCAAGAAATGTATTTGTCATGCAAACTCATTGAAATATTTGGAAATTCTCTGAAGTCCAAAGGACTTCAATGACCTTTGGATCAGATCCCCGGTGTGTTTATCTAGCTTGAAATGTTCCCAAGGTTGTGCTGCTGTGAATAAGACATAAAGCAATTCAATTCTAGACCTTAGCTTAGCAGAAGAGGAAAAAAAATTGAGGTCACAGTGTGGTTATGATTTTTTTGTTTTTTCTTTGCTGCTTTTTCTCAGTGTGGAAGTAGGTAAAGCTTTTATCCCTTCTGGGCAGCAGTTATGAGGATTAGGTAACAGGAAGAATTTCATTTAATCAGTTCAATGAATTTTGCCTCATTAGAAATTCATACAAATTGTCAAGTTCTAAGCCTTCCCAAGATTGCCCTGGTTTGGTTGGTTTGTTGGTGGTGTGGTTTTTTTTGGTTTTTTTTTTTTTTTTTGAGACGTGCATAGAAAGGTTTTATCCATGGACTGTTGAGTTCAACTAATTACATTAAGAGCTAATACGATTTCCTTGTTTATGCTGTTTGTACAGGAAGATGATTGTCTAATCCTTTAAGCAGTACATTTAATTTTGGTTTCTATTTCAAGTCTTTAAATTGTGTCAACTGCTTCTAGTTCTCAAGGTAAATATAGTCTAAATTTTAAATGTTTACTTCTGAGTAGCTTCAAGGTTGAAGCTGCTCTGGTTTCATTTCAGACAGGAACATCATTTCATGCCCATTGGTTCTAAGCTGGAGGGCAACGGTGGAACAGGGGAGAGGGAACAAGAAAACTCCTTTTCTAAAGCAAGTTCAGGACTTAATCTGCAAAATTGTCTCACAGCAGGTGGCTGAAGTGTTCACTGCTATACTGTAGCCATTATTACTAATTATTAGTCTGTCTGTCATGTATGTCTAATCTGATCATCCACCTCTATCTCAGTATTTTAAATCTGCATATGGAAGTAGAATGGAGTTATACTTGGACTAGAAAATCTGTGTACATTAATTGCATTTCCTCTCTTTGGAAGTTATATTTCTGATGTATTTCTGAAATAATATTAAAAGGAAAGAAGAGTCAAAAAAGTCTTGAGAAACACACAAATAAATGTTACTGCCTAAAATTGTATCCAGACATTGTAGTTAGTCTTCTCTCTGTTTTCCTAGTTTTTATTAAAAACTAAAAATTAAATAAAATTAAGGATTCTGACAATTGCCAGTATGGAAGACCTGGAGCTTTGATGGGAGTTTTACACCTCTTGCTGTATTTCACCATTGACTCTTTTTCAGATTCTGTGGGTAGATTATAAAATTTTGTCCTGCAGTATAGACAAGTTTGATGTCAAGCACCTAAGAAGCAGTAATGCTCCACTCTCTTTGACGTTTCCTATAGGTCTTTAGAGAAAATTTCAGCGCACTATCCATTATTTCTAGGCAATTCTTGAAAGGTGATCTTGAAAACAAGTCCTTATAATTTCTCCAGTAATCTACCTAGAAGAATGTGCCCACAAATCTGAATCTCACCTAGAAAAATAACAGGAAGAATCTGTAAAACTCCCCGTCCTGAGGTGCAGTAGTTTCTGCTGTTACCTAAACAGGTGTACCTACCACACAATAAATAATGTACTACCTCCAGATATTGGTAATGGAGACATCTACACCTGAACTATCTGAGGATATAATTTCAGGACATGCTGTAAGGATAGAGACAGGTAAACAGAGAAATTAGGCTTGAGCAATCAGTTATGTCTTAGATGAATTAGTTTAAATCATTCCCTGTATTTCCATTTCTACAAATGAGAACTGGTGATGCCTCTTTCATTTATCTTAAACTCCTATTTAGCTGATAGAGTCTTAATATCAAAGGCATTTTTCTTTGGACAGTAATTCTTTATCTGAGTTACGACTGGAATCATAGAATATCTCAAGTTAGAAAGGACCTATAAAGATTATCAAGTCCACGATCCATTGAGCCTATTTAGTACATATTCCTTCTTCATTATGACTACAGGAAACACCCTGAAGGTCATATCCCTGGTGGCTTAAATTAAGCTCTTCAGTCCTCTACAAATTATTAAATTCTCTTGTATTAATTAAGAGAAGATTCAAGTGAATAAATATTATGCTAATTTTTGAAGGAGAGCACAGAAGTTACCATGGGATTCTCATCAGAATCTATACTGGGACTTTTATAGTTTAACAAGTGATCTGGAAAACGGAGTGAATAACGCAGGGGCAAAGTTTGCTGACAATGCAAAATTGGGACTGACAAGACTAAGGCAGCTAAAACTGGAGCAGGACATGAGGAACTATAGAGTATTTCGTGATATTGAGTAAGACAATGATAAAACATCCAGTGAAAGCCAACAGGAAATAATGCAGCTGGGGACACTAATTCTAGCTGTATTATTTGGTGATTGGCCCAGAAGGAAGCTTCTGATAAATTATCTTGGCTATTGCAAATCCGAGTGCCTTAAGCCTGTCACCAGCTCAACAGATCCACCTCATTTCTGTCAGTCTAAAAAAGCCCCTCTTCTCTTGTTTAATGACAGAAGGTTTGTGACTTTTTTTTTACCTTCCAAGTATTCCACAGACCTGGGTCAGAGTACAGAAAGAATAATTAAGGTGGCAAAAGAAGCAGGACGTAATTCCTAGTAGGGGGGAATCAAAGAGCTTATAAAGGGCTCATGAAGGGAGGAAAAAGACAGATTTGCTGAAGTGAAAATTGTTCATAATTCAGCAAAAAAGATTGTGGAGTCTGTGTGGACATTTCCCTAAACTAAACAGAAACCCCTATTAAGCCACTGTGTGCAGCTATGGTACATCACCATCCTGACTCCTGAGAGGAGCTCTTCTCATTCTGTGCCAAAAAAGGGCCCCTTGAGAAGGGCAGGGAACAGAATGACAGCTTAATCGGGAAAACTGGAATGACAGCTGTGCAAGGAGACAGGAAAGAGACTGAAAATTCTTGGCTTCCAAGACAGATGACAGGGATCATGAGTATACAGTCAATTCTCAAAAATCACATATTATGTAAAGAGAGTGAAAAAGAGATGATGAGTTGCTGTTTTCACAGTCTAGGAGCAGAGGACACAGAGTATTATTATTGGGTGTCAGAGCATATAAAACTCAGAAGAGAAAAACAATTCCCAGTAAGACATCTAAATTGTGGACCTTGTTGACACAGTATTTTATAGATGTTTAAAAGTATTGATGAATTAAAATAGAAGTTAAATATGATACAGACTTCCTGCTACCTGTTAAATTCTTTAATGGGGGTGTAACCTGTATTTTAAGTGTTTTAAGAAAATAGAGGGATATAACAAATATTTTTGAAAACATCCATCATCATCTGGAGCAATAAATATCCTCATTTCTGTCAGTCTAAAAACCACCCATATTTTCGTGGTTTTGATTTTTTTTTTTTTTTTTAACTTCCATGTTAACCTGATCGTTTCCATTACTGTGATGGACAGAAGAAGACAATCAACAGAAAGATGCTCATCTTCACAGAGGATCAGGCTGCCTGAGGTGAGGCTCAGGTTTTCCTGATAGACTACAGAGCAGATAAGGGAGGCCTCTGGCCTACTGCTAGCTCACCAGAAGGGTGATAACTTTCAAACTTCTGCCTTTTCCTCTGCTAATCGTGTTATAAAATCAGAATTTTGATGAGCCACAGTTTGTTGCAAAAGGCAACATAGGCAATTTACAACTTTGTAAATTCTTAAGGGCACGGTGTAACACAGCTGAAATGCTTCAGCCAATATTAAAATGCAGAATAAGTGATGCAGGAGGCTACCTGGGTGTTCTACAGGTGCAGTATGTTTTATCAAGGACACTACCTTTAGCCTAATATTTACCTTTATTTCCAAACTCTTTTGGACATGCAATTAAAAAATATTATTTTAATCTGGTCTTGAAGTTCAGGCCAAACAGTTCATTTGGACTTTATCAACATTTTTATATTTCATATTATTTTTAAATGGGGAAAAAATCCCCTCATTTACAGTCAAGTATTGTCTTGTATACTATTGATAAGACTTTTCACTTTGGTACTTAAATTACCAAAAATTGCATTGCATTTGTATGTAAATCATAAATTTGTAGCTGAAAAGTATGATGCCTAGTTTGCAAATTCAGGTCAATAACTGTTTAAATTCAAGATGTACTTTAAGCTGATTGCTTTCTCTTTACTACCTACATTACTAGAGTGGGTATTGATGCAGGAAGGAAATTCCTTAGAACTGCTTCTGCAATTGTTGTGATTTTTTCATTATTAAAATTATCTCCAAAGAAGTTTTTATTATCAACAATCTCTGAAGACATTTTCTTTCACATAAGATTGGCTTTGGGGTGAAGGGAAGGAGAGAAATTGTTGTGAGGGTTTTGATTGAAACTAGAAAAGTTTTAGCAAAAATTTGATTTATTAGAAAAGCAATCATCTGTTTTGTTTAAAATACATTTTCTTCAAAATCATTATCTTTTTATTGATCTGCTTCCATGGTTACATACCATATTTCAGTCCAGGGAACAGGACTCTATAACACATCATTACTTCAGGCACATGATATCTCTTTTGAACACAGGAATAGATTGATAACTTTAGCTCCTCACATTCCAGTGACAAGGCTTTTGGCAACCTTTCCTCAATATCTGTAGGACAAAATAAAAAAATAAAATAAAAATTAAGAGGCAGGCAGAATTCATGTCTGGATTGAAGATGGCCGATGGAAAAAGGCTTGTTCTGCATTTGGACACATTTTCCTTGCAAACCGGTCCCTCAGCAGCAGTGCTGTCTTAGTGTAAATTCAGAAGGTTATAATTTTCAAGGTAAATTAGACTGGATATGTACTCTAAATGTTAGGATTTTGCACATGTGCTTAGATAAAATATATTCTACGTGTCACCTGGAAAAAGCTGTAGAACTGTAATAGTCAAGGAGCTTTCTATCCAGTTGAATTCCTAAAACAAAAAAAAAAAATGGAAAAAATTTCACTGATCCTAAAAATATTGTTGGTTTCTCAACTGGATGCATCAAGAGTATAAGCCATTTTACTTTTATTTGCAGGAGCATTCCTGTGGTTTCCAAAGGACTCACTCCCTCATCTGGTAAGTACGACGTACGTGTTCTGATTATGGCCCCATGTTCAGGGTAAAATGTTGCCCAGAACTAGGCACACCAGAGTCCTGAGGTTAAAAGGAGTTCTATGATCCATGAAATCACAGTCCCCAGGTCAGGATCAATCCAGCTGTGATTTAGTTGCCCACAGACAGCAGCTTTTTTCAGCACCAGGAAGAATTTCTCTTCTGCAGAAGTGAAAAGGATAAATTCTCTCTTGTCAGACTTGGTGTCTCTCTGAAAGCCCAATTATTTTCAAATGCCTGTGCATGCTGGTGAATGATGGTCAGGCTGAGATGCCCATGGGGATGTGCATTCCTCAGCTGTGGCCAGCATCAGATCTCTGGCCTTGGTCCTCAGGAGCCAGAAAACCTGCATGGTCCCACTGAGTAAGGACACAGGAATGCACTTTTATCCTGGGAAGTGGCAAGGTCTCAAGTTTTCTCTCAAAGAAGTGAGTGACCTGCTAAGAGTAGTGTTAACCTTAAAAGAAGTTTAGCTTGCCCTGTCAGGCTCTGGTGTCTGTAAGCTGCTCGTTCCTGGGAAGCCCCAGGGCTGAACTCAGCATTAGTGCTTCCCTCACGACAGAGATCATGGCAGTGCCACGACCCTGCCCAGGGGAAGAGAAACTGTGTAAAATGGGGATCAGCCAGCACAAATTCCTACTCAGACCTGGATGGGCAGGAAGGAGGGATGTGCTTTTCCCATAAAGCTGTTCAGGCAGCCTCTGGCCTTGGTCCCAGGCCTGAGTGGCTGCCTGGTTCATCCTCATAAAACTGGGGATGAAGACATTCCTGGACAAAGCTAAGATTCAGGTAATCAGGAGTTCCAAATTCCCTGGATCCTCTCACAATTGCAATCAAAGTTACCAACTGAACAGTGCTGGAGCCTCAAATCCTCTTTCTACCCACTGAGCCATGTCCAGACACCAGACACTGCTACTAGCTTCTACTTGACACAGCATATTCAAGAACCAGCTTTACTGAAACCTTCTCAAAACATTCATTTGCTTTCTGGCAGAGCATTAAAAACTAAGCAGACTTTTAAAGGACCTTGTGGAAAACACTGTATTAAAATACTGTATTAAAATACTACTATTCATAGTAGGCAACAGTCTCTAACCTAGAAATGTAAATAAAGATGGGAATACGTGTGTATATCCATATGCACACAAACATATATGGATCTATATACACATAAATATATACACAGCCACCACGCCCAGATGTACACACATGACTTTTTCTTGATAATGGAGAAATTGGTGAGCTGGGGAACCAAGACCCATCTAAATCTGCAGAGATACGTGAGGACCTGTGCCTTTCTCCTGGGTCCTGAGTCAGTGAACCATGAAATGCTCCAGAGAGGTGACTCCCCCAGACCATCTCTCTCCCCAGGGAGCTGATGTAAGAGGGGCTGCAGTTTCAAGTCAGACCTCACCATACCTTTGTCCAGCCTGCTCCCTACTCCTTTGGGAATGGCCATCCCACACAATAGCTGAACAATCTTCCCTGCTGTCAGTTTTGTGCATCCTGGCATTTCCCTTCTTTTTTTCTTATCACCACAGAAAATACAACATTAAATCATCCTGGTGTGCCACTAGTTGCAATCTGAGACCCATGGATCAGCATGTCTTTCAGAATAGCTACATCATTCTTGATAAATAGATGCCTGCAGTAGCTGATGAAAAATGGATGGGCTTGCTTGATATAAACAGGCTTTTGGAGAGGGAACTTCTGACTGGCTAGCAGAATTCTCTCTTGGTTGAGGATTCTCTGGTTCACTCTATTAGCGCTGAGGTCTCCAATCGTCACACTACTGGTTTTCTTACGCAACTTTATTAATTTTGCCCACTCTCTCCTTTCTTCTTTGCCTTCCTGCCATCTCCACTTTCTGGTATCGGAATGTCTGAGAGCTAAAATTCAGTTTTTCCTTCCATCTATCAAGTCTTCAGGAGACTGAGACCTGCTCAGCCAGAATATTTTCAAAATACACCAGTGCTAACAAATCTTAATGAAATGTATTCCTCCCTGGCTGTGCTGCAAGTAACGTCCCCCCTCCCCTGTTTTGTGTGATTTTCATGAAAGTCATCAGCAAGAGCAATTTGAAAAGGTCATTTTCCACCTGGAATGAGGCAAAAATTAGGTGACTGGAGAGAGGCAAAGTAGCGTTTCATGAATGCAAACTTCCCCTTCTGTCTGAAAATAGCACCACCAGCCACAAACATACATACTAGAAAGTCCACCATCTCCCTCCTCTTGTGAAGGCATCACATAGTGTTTGTTGATTTGCTCTGAATGACAGTCAAATAAAACATCATGTATTCTGCTGAGCTCAAATGGAAAAAAAAACAACAAAACAAAACAAATTCACCAGCAAAGTCTGACATGAAGTAAGCTTAAATTCTTTTTTCTGTAGTTGCTCTGACTTCAGAGTTTCCACAGGAAATGTCATTATCACACTCTGCCCTTTGACAAACATCGTGGGAGCTGAATCCATAGGGAAAAATGTCCCTTTTCAGAAGGGTAGTGCCCAGTTTCATTATTTCCACACCTGCAGAGAACAGTTACAATTTCCTCTGTAGTGCCTTTTTCATGATATACATGACAAGAAAGAACACTGATTTTGAGTGGTGCTTGCAGGCAGTCAATACTAGTGATGAAACCTTTTAAAATCAGGTTTCCTGCTTCTACCACCGAGCTATAGTCTTTAGGGAAATTAATGCCTTTTTACACTCAAGTCTGAGAAAAACAGGGCTTCACTTCTGCCCACTGCAAAGTAAAAAGAGAGAAAAATAAAACCCAGTCCACAAAAACAAGATTTTTGTATAAAAGTAGGCTCCTAAGAGGAAGAACTGTCTTGTGGTTTGAGCAGAAGCCTGTGTTTTTGAGACAAGCACTAGCTCTCCTAATTGATCCGGGGTCTAAAGAGACTGGGAATGTCCTGGCCATAATGTTTAGGGACATTCATATTGCCAAATGATGGTATCCTTGATTTAGCCCCACGTGCTCTTGCCTGAAATGCTCACCATGCACAGGGGTTTGTTCATCTCTCCCAAAGACAGTGGAGATTGACTGTGGTTGTCAGTCTACTCGCTGCTGGGAAAGGAAAGGCAGCAAATGTGTTTTGGTCAGGCAGGAAAAATGAAATGCTTTCAGGACATATGAGAGGGAAGAGCCGGTGGTGTCCATGGGGAGAGCATGGTGCTCTCGATTCCACCGAGGTAATTTTCATCAGGAAATATCAGCACGGCTGTGCAGAGTGATAAAGAAGGTGAGAAAGAAAGGCAGAAAGATGTCAGTCAAAATGGGAGAGGTCTTGGAGCACAGTAGCCCCATGACTCAGCAAGGCCTCAGAAGAAATGTCCTGGATGTGTTACTTCTGTCTGTCTGTCTCTCTGTCTGTCTCAAAAGGGTCCTATGAAAACAGATGCATTTTAAGGGTGCCAAAGCACACTCCCAGAGGACAAACACACACACACACACACATATATATTTATACAAACACACATACATACAGTTGTTTGAAAGGAGAGTGTAATTTTCCAGAGTGATGCATTTTTTCAAGAGCTCTTTCTAAGCAGTAAAAGGAGAAGAGGCTGTTGCTGCATGATAAGGGTTTCTGAGTGATAATTTAAAGATAATCTTTTAAGATTTGGAGCAACCTCATTATGCACACTTCTAAGTGACTTAGATACAAGTTTTAATTATTCCTATCTCTATCTTGCAGTTTCCCCGAGAAGCCTTTTAAAAAAAAGCATACAGCTCATAGCTGAACTGGGGCCCTGCAATTCATAAACTGTACTTTAACTTTGGTTGACTGGAAATAGGTCTAATCCAATTGCATTCCAAACTTCAATGGAATAATAATACTGAACAAATAACCCCACAGGCAGTAGGACATTGCTTTTCCTGCCAATCTCAATTTTAACTTGATTGTTTCTTAATGCCATAGGCGATGTCAAGGTGACTCAGAACAATATGTTGTTGGAGAAGAATAGTCTGAAATATTACTCTTAATCCCATTTTAGAGGTGCCCGTAAATGTAAGTGGTAAACCATAGCCAGATACCTGTGGGGAGATTTAATAACAGGGCATTATAGCCAGAGGGGAAAAAATGGCAGCCGAGACCTTCTTTTTTCTGCTCCTCTGAGGATTTCTCACTTGTAGGAGTGAAATATATCGTACAAGGTGATAAAGTTTAGTTTAACACCAAAAACCTCAAACAATCCTTTTCCCTCACAGGATCAGCCGTTGTGAACTCAGCTGCGAAGGAGCCTCAGTGAGACAGCCCATTTCATTTGTTGAGTCACAGACGGGATGAAGGAAAAAAAGGCCCACAGTTTACTTTTATATTGCACAGGCAACAAAAAGGAAACCTGTGTCAACTGCTCTTTTCCTCCAGACTAGGGAGCAACCTCTGGATGATAACATTGAAACTTAGCTTGATACTTCCTTGGATTATTTGACTTTTTAATGTGTGGCACCACTTTGGTGAAGAGTCATACTTGATTTTTGAGTGCATCCATATTCTTCTTGTGTTGTTTCCAGCTGACAAACTCAATTATTTTATCATTCTTAGTCTCTAAACACATACATTATATATATATATACATATAT
>WEKY01025692.1:0-56769 GCA_013390045.1 Picathartes gymnocephalus
ATACGCAAAGACCTACTGCAACAAAAAGTCCTTTTGCCTTGTTCCCAAGTGTGACAACTGCTTGTGCTCAAAGCAGTTCTTGGGACAAACACGTGGAGATCCCTTTATATAAGGAAAGGGAAATGGGCAAAGTGCTCTGGCTGAGTCACTAGGGGTTTTTGTTTGTTTGTTTGTTTGGGGTTTTTTTGGTGCAAGGACCTTTTTCATTTTGTTGGCCTGCTGTTCATGATTGGAAATCTGCAATATTGTTGGTGCCAACGGCACCACGTCCCTTTTGCACCCCATCCCTGCAAGTGTCCAAGTCCAGGCTGGATGAGCCTTGGAGTAACCTGGGACACTGGAAGGTGTCTCTGCCCATGGCAGGGGCTTGGAACTGGCTGATCTTTAAGGTTCCTCCCAAACCAAACTGTTCTGTGATTCTGTGATTCTTCTGAGGACCTCCTCTGGTGGCTGTGTGTGCAAAGCCATTTCAACAAGGATTTCTTGCTCGGTGTCACTGCATGACTGACCCCACTGTTGTGCTGAACAAAGTTCTGGCTCTGTGAGTAACAGCACAAGGAAAAGAAAAAGGGAGGTGCTCTCAGTCTAATTAATTCAGGCCAGGTTTACAGCCCCAGTCCTGTGGCTGTGCTTAGCTCACCCCATAGATCAAGCAGGCACTTCAGATTCACTGTAGGAGTGTGCTGAACTTTGGATGTACTGTGTGATTTTATTGCATACAAGCTAGAATGGTTTTAAGACTCAAATCCCCATCCCACTTAAATTGGCAGGATGTTATAAATCGTTTCACAGTTTAATACTTTGAAGCTGCCTTCTTTATATTGATGGAAAAGGATGGTCACATTCCTGCAGAACCTGGTTCTGTTACTCAGTTCACTGCTGTTAACTGGGGCAAACCTCATTCTCACCCAGTGTGGGTACAGATTTCATTTGTTTGTAAAGCAGGCTGGAGAAATAGAAGAGAGACCTGTTTTGAAACTAGCTCACGCTGATGATACACTGTCTAATTTTTCCCTGGTCCAAAACACCTCTATTTGGCACTCCATGTTTGTTGGGGAATACCCCCCTTCCCCCCATCTTTTCCTTGTGGATTTCAGGGCGCATTTGCCAACTTTGAAATTTGCAGTGATTTGATGGGTGCCAACAGAGCATTCAAAAATAATAAATCAATATGTACGTTTCTTGTTTTCCCTGGAGTGCAGAGCACCAGCTACATCTCTGAGAGAAGCAATACACTTCCCTTATAATTAAATGTAAGTTACACTGCTCACGATACAACTTCTGAAATGTGCTTGGAAAAGGCTTCTGTGGGAAGTCTTTAAAGCTTAGTTTAAGCAGATGAGTATTGCTGTGGAAATAAAGAGGATTATTCATGTGCTTACAGATAAGTGCATGCATAAATTCTAGCAAGATTGAAGTCTTTGAGTTTATGTTAAAGTGAAAAAGAAAGTAACAAATATCACCTACTTTTTGTTTTGCTTACATTTTATGCCAAGCTGGTAAGCCCACTGTAAAAAAAGTAGTGTGTTTGAGTGAGCATATGGGATTAGTTATATTGCCTTTCTTAGACTTTTTAATTACTTCAAATAACATTAGGGTGCCGGTAATTCTTGGTTTAAATTCTCAAGTTAAAGAACTTTGGAAAACATTGCAGTTTGAATCCCAAATGTTCTCTATTCCTCAAGAAAATATCTTCCCAGGCCACATCTAGGATAAAATGCTTTATTTATGTTGATTGATCTTGGATAATTACAGAACATCCAGATTTATTCAAACTACATGGAATGCTTAAAGATGATTAGTGACCCAGATGAGAGCCCAATGAAACAATCTGAGAACAGTTTTCTTTCTTCCTTAAACACAAAAAGCATCTCTGCTGGTTCAAAATATGCTCAAAGTTTGATTTTGCTAACTACTGATCAGTCAGAGAGATTTGAAATTATCTGGGAAACACTGCTTTTGTTTATGTGCTGCTAAATAAATGGTGTGCCATTGCTTATAGTTATGTTCTTAATTTAAACTCAGATGTCATAGAAGGATGAAGGAAAGGATGAAAGTGAAAGCAAAGCTGTGAATCACAGAATGGTTTGGGTTGGAAGGGACTTTAAAAATCATCTCCTTCCAACCTCCTGCATGGGCAGGAACACCTTCCACGAGACCAGGTTTCTCAAAGTCCCACCCAAGCTGGCCTTGAACACTGAGAATTGACAAATGACCCCTTCTGCTCCCAAAATCCAGTGCCTGAACAAGGAACCTACCACTGAAGATAGTTTCTTGTTTGTGCCTGTTTTGTTTTGTTGTTTTGGTGTTTTTTCGCCATTCTCAGGAACCCTGATAATGGAATGTTGATTACAGTAATATTAGGACTTTTGAGTCTAGTCATTAAGGAAATGAACACTGAGACAGACATATAGGTATAGAGAATTTTATTACATATACAACACCTTCAAACCACTAAGCAGAAAACCCTGGACCAGCTATACTAAACCTCTCATTCCTTTACTCGTGGAAATGAAGTAATAAAATCTCTTTCAGAGAGAAAGCTCACATTAGCTATGCCATAGTGTGGGTAAATAGGTATGAGAGTGAAAATGACATTAAATCTAAATTCTGCTTCCCAACAGCACGATGTGCTGTACTGAAATCAACCATAGTGTTTGGAAAATGGAATGAAAACCCAAATGGAGAGCAGCATTCTGCAAGTTTAGTTCTAGATATAGAAAGGGTAAGATCATATTTTAATCAATAACCAGAGGACTACAGTCTCTCTGCAGTTTTATTTTGGTTATAAGAACACTTTATCTATGTCTTAAAGGGAAAGGAATGCTCCTTGGTCCTTTTTTCCCTCCCTGTACAATTCATTCCTATTCATAAAATAAGTGGCTCTGATTGAAGATTTTGACTTTTATTTCTGGTGTCTCTTGCTGCTTTCTTGGCTCTGAAAATGTCAATTTGTTGAGAATATAATTGGAAGAATTGTAGGCATGAAAGAATAAAATTTTGCAAGCACTACAGATATTTTGAAGACCTTTAAATTTGCCCAGTATCTGAATGTCCAACTTGATATTGAGTATTTCCCTTTATGTCTAGAATCACAAAAGTGACACATCATATCCTCCTATAAAAGATATTTTCCACGTTTGGCACCATCTTGATGTGGTCAGGTAAAAAACAACAGCAGTGAGAAAATCCTGGGGGCCCTCTGCATGACCTCTCTCTTCAGGGAGAGAGGTTTCTGCTTTATGGACAACAATTCCACAGTGTGATATGGTGTCCGTAACTGAAGCAAAATTACAATGACAGAAATAATATTAGAAAAAAACCTGAAAACATCTGACCGCACAGAAAACATCAGCACTCACTGGTGAGATGAAAATATTTTCGCCAGTGAAGAAGAAAATTCCACCCCAGGAATATTAAGGAAACCTTAAGAACCATCCTCATCCAAGAGGGCAGTTTTGGGCTAGTGCAGTCGCTTAGCTCCAAGCTACCAGGTTGTTTGGATACAATTATTGCCAAAATCCCAGGAGCTTTTTCTCCAAAAGAGCAGCCAGCGCTGAGGCTCGTCGTGCTCACGTGCCTGGGCTGCCAGGCATTTCTTTGCCAAAGCATCCACAGAGATGCTGTTTGTCCTGCTGGGGCTTTGCCTCCCAGCACAGCAGCCCACATTTCCACCCCGTGCCAGAGGCAGAGCCCTCCAAAGCTCGTGGAGAGACCACCAGAAGGAAGGGCTCCCTCAGTCCCCCTCAAAGGTCGTTGCATGCACAAGGATAAGGGGATGAAGATTTGACTTTTTCTCTGCCTCAGATGTCGGAGCAGCTGCTTTGAGGCTGTTCTATCCTCTGAAGGAACATTCTGTCTCAGCAAGCGAAGAAAGGAAAAGAGAGATCTTGCACCATGATAATTACTTGAGCAAAAATAAACACACATATGGTGTGACATTTTCCTAATGCTTGGATCCTATTTGGAAGCAAATGTATTAATTAAAGGGGGGAGTAGAAAGGGGAAAAATAAACAACAATCTCTGAGTCATGAGAACATGACAAGCTGTCCTTTGAAAATATTATTTTTATTTTTCATTGACACTGGTGTTAATTTATTAGGTGTAATAGTGTGTGCTTACTTATTTGTTGTTCAAAAGCCACAATTTTCTTCCTCGTTGCTTTTCTGTTTCATGTTTCAGTTTTGTTTATTTTTACAGACAGTGCTGAGCTAAGAAGAAAATTTACCCCCAGATAAGGGGCCATATCAATGTCTTTTTGTCCTTGAAGCTCTCAAAAGCTGCTGTTAAACTTTCCCTGGTCTCAGAAAAGATGTGATTCAGCTTTAGAGGCAGATATGAAATTCTCTTTGTTTCTCTTTGATGGTAAAATTCTCTTTTTATTTAAGACATGCTGCCCTTGTGCTTAGGCTTCAAATGAGAACACCTTTGACAATTGTCTTCAAGAATTAGAGGTAGAAATGCAGAGTGCAGTCCAGAAATGGCCATTCCAGCAAACACTCACAGTGTTGATGCAGCAGTAATTAAGCAGAAACAAATCTTTAAAGACTGAACTTCACATAGAAAAAGTAAAAAGAGAGATGGATAAAAATCACATGTTTCTTCCCATCAGGGCACATAAACAGGCACTCAAGGAGGTCCCCTGGGGTTTTCTTATTGCTGCTGTTCTTCACATGACTATCCTTCTCGTTGTACAGAAGAGGAAAGCCATATGCCAACCCAGTGAAAAAGCAGAGCTTTTACTACCCACAGCCTTTTATATTTTGTAAACTTTTATAACAGTTTTTGTAACTATTGGTCCACAATATTAAAATTAAAACCTTTGCAAAGAACACAGTAATAGCTTTTTTTTTTCTTTTTTTAATGTTCTTCAGTAGTTTCCTGCTCTCTTCTGTTAAGTTTTTCCATTTTCTACTTTGCCTTTCTATTTTCACCCCTGTCTTCTCTTCTCTCTCAAAAAAAAAATAAGGAGATGAAAATAAATAGTATTAAATCTGTAGATGCTGGAGGGAAAAACAAAATGCTAAAAAGCTATTTTGTTTTTTATTTAAATATGAAACCCCATTAGTAAATAATGACATTCTAGTGGAGAAACTTCCCTTCAGGAAAGTACAACTTTAAGCTGAAAATATTTTAGATTTAAGCTTTAATAGGTTCTTGATGTAAATGCCATGCTTCAGTCTAAAAGAATGTTTATTTTATTTCCATTCCCTTGTAATTTCAGAAAACGTACTAACTATAAGGCATTGTGAAATAAATCATGATATGTTTCAGTCAATTATATGTTGTAATAAAAACCCTGTAAGTGTTTTGAATCATGGCTCTTGTGTTCTTTCAGAAGATCTCTCAAACTTCTTGCCTAGTCTGTGGAGCTGTTCACTCCCAGCACATTTTTCCATCTATTCACTCCTGCAGAAGCCATCTGGTTCTCAACTCAGTCTTTCTCATATGCTTGGTTTCTTTTTTCTTCTTCTAAGAATCTTAGGCTAATAAAGACTTGTTAAAATATAGAGTTGGGCTGGTTAAAGGACAATGCATGTTCTTTATGGAAAAAAAATAATTAGTTGAAACAGTTTTTCAGATTTTCAACAGCTGGTTTCTCACACCCTTCTTTTCAAAAAAACCCCAACAAACCAAAAAACCCTCCAGTTTTCATTTGTATTTTCCCCCTATTTCTTCTTTATTATCTGTATTTTGTTCCCATTCCAGCTGGAATATATAGATGAAGATAAAATATAGAGAGGAGTGCTATTTTAGGTGCAAGTGACCTGGAACTTGGTTGTTTCCCTACCTTTGTTCTTGGACACTGCTTTAACCTCACTGACCTTCTGCCTGACATTGCCAAAAGCATCAGCATTAGCAATGGAAAGGAACAAATTTTGTCCATATGGGATTTGTTGGGACAGGAAAGAACTGAGAGTGTCCTGAAAAGGAGAGGAGGAGATTTCCTGGCAAGGAAAATGACAAAGTTGTTGTCCTCTGCTATTCAGCTCAAGATGCCATGAATGGCTCTTGCTCCTTGGATGGGACTTCACAGTTACTCTGCTGGATCATAACAAGGGGGGAATATGTTCTCTTCTGCTCCCATTTCTCACTTCTAATCAATTTTCTTCTTCCATTTCTAAACCTAAAAAGTCCTTGTGGGCTACACAGGGAGGGAGTGGCAAATGCTTACTCTCACAAAGAAGTACGGTCAAGAGGCAACTAATGCTCTTTATGTTAAATATATTGGGTCATCTTTATTTTAATAAAGAGGAATTAAAAAACCAAAAAAAAACCAGCTGAGGAGGAGATTTGGCTTTGAGTTTCTCTTCCTACATATTAAATGGATGTGATTAGGCTCCATGCTGGGTTATCATTCTAAAGAGCTTCCCTTCAGTGAGGTACCTGGGATGACAGCACAGTCCTGGCAGAAATGGCATAGGAATTTCAGGACACAAGTCATGAAGGAAATACTCAGCTTTACCTGGAACCATCCACAGAATTCATCAGTGAGATGAGACTGTAAAACCTGCAAATAGGAAGGGTTGCTTGCCAGTTATTCTAATTGCACCCCTTGTGTGTTGTTCACCCTTGCAATAGCCAACTGCTTTATAACAAAATGCCCCCAGGACCTTCTACAGTTGATTTTCTTTCCCTGTTGTTGAATTATTTATTACTTTTCCTCCACCTACAGTCCTTCACAATATATTTTATAATTTCTGTTTAAAAAAGGGTTAAAAAAATCCTCAAAAAAAAAAAAAAAGGCCGTTTGGGAGGTTAAGTTGGCATCTGCCTGTTCTCTCCAATTTCTGTGTCAACTTTCAGCATAAACCGATTGTTTAATATATATGAAGACATCTCTTTGGATTTCCAATGGAATTTTTAATTCTGAATGGAGATTGACAATTGAGGATCATAAACATTTTTCCAAGAGGCTTTTGTGGTCTTTTTATTTTGTGCTCAGCATAATTTTTTTTTTTTTTTAACATCAGATATAAAAAACACACAGAAGAGTTCAGATTAAATCCAATGACTCTCAAAAATGGAGGATCTTGAACAATCTGACCTTTTGGAAGAAATTTTTATCAGAGCCAAAGATAAAGCCAGATCTGTATATAATCAGGAGACTGACTTCTGTTTTGTCAAACACTTGCTGGCAACAGAAGGAGAACCAAGGGGGAAATCTGTTAGCAGGGGCTAAGGGTATATAAAGGAATAAATGAATTGCACAAGAAATGGCCAGCAGGGAAAGGAGAAACTGCTTTATTTTGTCTGTAATTGAAACTTCAACTCAAAGCACTATCAGCATGGGGTGATTAGGGTGGGGTGATTTAGATCTGCTATCCAATTTGACCTGTTGCCATAGGGTTAGAAGTAATACGTATAAAAACCCCCACAGGACACTGATAGATTGGTAGCTGGAAATGTTGGCTTAATTGGAACCCATAGCTCTGATATGACAGATAGCATCAAGCCAGAAAAGAGCAGAGGTGTTTGGTCAAAATTCCTGCCCCTACTCAAGCTGTTCACGTTGTCACTCTGGATTTACCCCTTGTTAGGAAGTGAGATTCACAAAGACTTCGCCATTTAAAATATAAGCTGCTCACCTCAGGAGGCTGATCATACCTAATTTTATATTTTTAGAGTTCTTACCATCTCAAAGGAGTTTTGTTTCTGGATTGAAAAAAGGGTCTGTTTAACTGCAAATTGATTAAACAACAAAAGGAAAATAAATTGCAATGCCAAGTATGAAAAATGACACATGAGTTGCATAACTGCAAAGATGAATAGCTGTGCCCGCAGGCAGCACCATTATAAACAGCATCCTCAAGCTGGTTTCACTGGACTCTGTGAATTTTCCCTGTACATGACTTCAGATTAATTAAATAAGGCAAAAAATGGTAGCTCTTTGGTATGAATAATTGTCATGTCTGCCGAAAGTAGCTGCTGGAAAAGAATTAATCATCTCTAGTTCAGTTCCTCTTCATCAGCAATTGGCTTTGTTATGAATGAAGTTCATGTGTATCATTGACTTACTCTTCTCAGTGATAATGAAGTCTCCTTCATTCAGACTAACAGACTTCTAAAATTCAATGAGGAAGCAGTATGCTAAAATTACAGCAAGATTGATTTGTGAAGTTTTCTGGAGGTGGTGGATACAGCTTCACTCGAGTGCCATCAGTCATATGTAGATGGAGGTTATGCACATTTGTTTGGAAAGATAATGAGGCTTTCCAAAAAGCACCCACAGTGACACTTACTCTGAGGACCAAATTCAAGAAAGAAACCTGGATAACCTGAGTCTCTCAAGGAACAAACACTTTAAAAGTCAAAACACTGAACACTTGAATCAATAAACACATCTACATATTTTGTTGTGCTATCTGTAAGAGGAAGAGACCTCTGCTCAATCCAGATATGAAGTGACCTACCCTTAAAACTTGGAGCATGACTATTCTCACTAGGAATATTGTTCAGTCAGACTGGCTAAACAGTGTTCTAAGGCCACTTTGGGCAAAAAAAAAACCAAAAAAACCCAATAGTGTCAAGAGGTTTTAGTAATATTTGCGGCAGCAGCCTTGATGAGCAAACTGTCCTGTCTTGTCATATAATGCAGTGCATGTTCAGCAAATGAGAAAAAATAGCATTCATTAGGAAGTTCTACATTCATCCTCAGTACTTGAGCTTTTTATAAGGCCTGAAGAGTGAATTTTGACTTCAAGATCTGTGTTAACCTGAGATATAATAATATTAACATTCTCACTGGGCATATAAACATGCATTCTTTTCAGATATTACACATGAAGTGGTCCTTAAAATCTTCTGCAATGGTGAGTTATACATCTGGATTGGCCAATAGTTTAAGGGCAAGACAGCTGATTTATGAAATGTCGTTAAATATATCCGGTTAACAACATGAGTGTGGTAAAGGCAAACCTTATTCTGGAATGTGCTCACAGAAGAACCTTGTGTCAGGTCCTGGAGGTCCCCTTTGGATAGGAACTCCTTTTCCCACAGCATCAGAGTCCCTGCAGTCAGACTGCTGTGTCCAGGGGATTTTTTGGTGCCACTTAAGAACTGGAACAAGAACTTGAGCAGGTATCACATAGAAGGGATTCTTGAGTCTCTCATTTACTGTAAGTTGGGGAAGACTTTGGTTCTACCTTCCTCAGTTGGTAGAACAACAATCCTCCAATGTGTACAGCTCTAAACACAAAGCAGAAGAGATTTTGCTAGATCCCATGCAAGGCAGGAAGATGAAAACTTGTTTTAGATTGCAGAAAAGAGGTGTGAGGTTTGCTGAATATTCAGGGACCCTTCCCAGCAGCAGTGGTGATGCAACACAAAACCAGGCATCTCGGGTGATGCTGCATAGTCTTCACCGGGACCTTTCTAATCACTTTAAAAAGACACCTGTCAGGGGTAATTTAAATATCATTATTCAGTCTAGAACAGATGATGATTTAGATGGACACATGGAGATGCTTCCAGAGTAAACAACAATTTTTTTTGGCTGAGCAGTTCTGGCTCCTGCCAAGGATATCTAATTGGGCAGCGAGGCCACTTCTCCATCGCCTGCGCGGTTTAGAAAACATTTCCAAAATGATGTGGCAACCACTGCACTTTGCCTAAAGAGAGCCATGGTCACCCTCCTCCCTTTCTGGGTTATGTGCCGTATGCACTCCTGTACTGCCAGGGAGATGGAAAAGGGGTGGAAAAATACCTCTAGGATTAGTACACCTAGAATTATAGAACAGTTTGGGTTGGAAGATCACCTAGTTCCAACCCCCCCACCATGGAACCTCTCCCACTGAGATCCAGGTTGCCCCAGCCCCAGACCCAGCTGGTTTGAATCTGGCAGTTTCACATTTCCAAAAGTTTTTGCCTTACGCTGCTGTAGCTTTGTCTCTTCCATTCTCTGAGCACCTTGGGCTCTGTCCTGCTCTTTCCCTACGCTAAGCAAAAGCTGTCCTCTCTTTGATACAAATCTCAGATTTCTTGTTTAGCTATCCAAAATCTTATCATAAATCTTCAGAAAATGTGTAGTAGGAATAAGGGGAAAAGTACCCATCTCTGATGGAGCTCTCATCAAAGAGTAAGATGCTTTTTAATTAACCCTAAGGAGTTTTAGCAAGACAAACCAATTTGTCTGTGTTACCATTTGTCTTGTTTCCACAGCATCCTTTGGGTGGCAGATGATAACAGGTCATGTTTATTTTAATTAACTTTGGGTGACTAAAAATGACAGACAAAATTTCTATCTTGTCCATCTTCTTTAATCTCGATATCTTTCTCATGTACATTTGAATCATAATATAACCATAAGTTCTTCAATTCATTAATTGTTCACAAAAGAGAGAAAGAAAAAAAATTTATAAAAGGAATTATGTTTCTTGTAGCCTACAAAGCATTCTAGTCCTTTATAATACATGGTTTAATCTGCTCTTAATTAAACAAAACATATTGAAAAAAACCTTTTTCTGAAATGCAATTAATTTCAGATTAAGCCTATTTTTATTCTTAGCACCTTAGCACATGGGGATCATGGACAGAGAGATGCATGTAAAGCTCTAACACTGGATATTAATAAAAGGGCAGGAGACAGGCCTAGGGATCTAGAAGAAAAGTCACCCAGTTTTCTGCCAGTTATTTTGCAGCTAAATGTTACTGCCATAAAATTTATGGGAGTAGGGATCTCTTTCCACTCCTGGTATTTGACATTTAGCACGATGCTGTGCTGACCTGCACAAGAAGCTCTCATGTCTATTGGAATATGACTGCTGCTCTGTTAAAGAAGAGATTTTTCCAGCATCATTTTTACCAGATCCCTGAAACACAGATCAGGTGCAGAAACAGCAGTTATTATTATTATTATTAGGTAAAATAAATGCATTATCATAAGATAAAATACTGCACAATACAGGGGAAAAGAATCAAGTGAGACTCATATAAAAAAAAGTTTTCTCATCAGTTTCCAGTCTGAACCACCAATTGGTGATGCTCTGAGTCCCCACAGGATCTTTCACCCCAACTCCAGCAGAGGCTGGTCTAAAAAAAAATTCATATGTCTCTGAAATTACCAGACTGAACTCCACATCTGCAGACTGAAGATGTGAGAGTCTTCCCCGTAAGCATCATCTGATCAGGAAATATTTTCTAATCAGCTTACTAACAGGAGCTTATTGTAGAGTTATATTACCTGTGAACTGTTTGCCATATTTATTGGGTGCACTGGATTAAGCCAAGATGAGTATTTGCTATATAGTGATTATCCAGTTTTTCTCATTATGTTAACATTCATCTTTCTTCAGGACTGTATTTGAATTCAGAGCCCTTTTTCTCAGCGTTACCTGTCAGTCTCAACATTTGTCATTTCTCACCTTTAAAATTTCCCACTACTGCTGTTAGATGGGTTTTGTTCATATGAAACTCATTTTCCCCCCTTTATGAAAAAAAGAAACAAGTTTTAAGAAAATTTGAGTCCCATTGCTTGAATTATTCATGGATTTTTTTCCCCCAGCAATTTATCTACTAGCTCAGTGATTTTCTTCTCACTGTATCTTTAGTTTATACTTTTGGTAATACGTAAACAATTCCACAAGTAATAAAGAAACAAGCAGTTGGCTGAGTGCTTTACTTGAGAAAAAAACCAAACACTGCAAATATGTCCTTTTCAATAAAGCAAAACAATTGGAGCTGGGTGCAACTCTGACACTGAGTCAAGCACAGCACTCTGAGCTTGCTTCTAACTTTCCTCTGGTATGAATTGTGGGTCTTTCCTTACTCTGGTTTGTCTGACTCCTCACCCCACTTCTCCACACTGGAAATCACAGGAATGAGAAGTGGTCTCTTCCGTCAAGCCCGGATGCTGAACAATAACCATAACTAACAGTGCTTAGTGGGTTTGGACGGAGACTTTCCAGGTGAGAGGAAAGACTTGAATTGATTTCAGCACACTCTGGAGGGGCTGCCAGCCTCCTTGCCTCAGGCAGCAGGAGAAGCTCAAGCCCTTGTTTGCCTGAGCACGAGGTCTGAGGTCAGAAATGGTGATTTCAGTGCATGTTTGGTGCCTGCCTGTCTGGGCTCTGTGCCTGTTCCTGTCTCCAGGTAAATCGCTGGGAACTGTTCCCCTAATTTATAGAGAAGATGGGTAATCTTTTAAAGGAGATTTAAAAGGCTTGGAATCATACCATAGAGTCATAGAATATTCTTAGATTGAAGGAATCAACAAAAAATCATCGAGTCCAACTCCTGGCCTTGCCCAGGACACTCCAGCAATCCCACCCTGTGCCTGAGAGCATTGTCCAAACACTCCTTGAGCCCTGTCAGGCTGGTGCTGTGAGCACTGCCCTGGGGAGCCTGTTCAGTGCCCAGCCACCCTCTGGGGGAAGAACCTTTTCCTAATATCCAACCTAAACCTCCCCTGACACAACTTCAGGCCATTCCTTGGGTCCTGTCACTGGCACCAGAGACTGAGTTCAGAACCTGACCCTGTACCTGTGTCCATCTGTCCCAGACAGCTTTGCAATCAACAATTAAGTTATTGTTCTTATTTTAAAAAACATTAAAACTTGTATGTGAAAATGTCTCCTTTTAATGGTAAAGGATGAAGAAAAATAATCCAGAGAATGCAGCCAGTCCAAGGCCTGAACTGCAGAAGCAGGAATGTGCCCCCTTCCCATCTGGAGACTTAATCGAGACCATTTCAATTATTGAGCTCATGAATGCAGCACCCTTGACATTGCTGTCAACATTTTAATTTCACATGAAATACAGTGCAATTATGAACTACTGGGAGAAATGACAGCACCGTTTATGTCACTCAGTAGAAAATTACAATCGGGTGGAACAATTACTGCAGTTTATTTTTGTTTATGAAGAAAATTATGCTTGTGGCTTCTTTCACACCCTGGGTACCTGATGGGCAGCTCATGACAGGAACACAATCCCACAAAGAAACGCAGAGTTATTGAGATAATTTCTCAAAACAATTTCCCCAAGGCAAAATGCTAAACTTCTCCCCATTTTTGTTTTATTTTTAATTTTAACATGACTAGTGGTGGAAAGTAGAATGATAAATTAATGGTATTTATATAGTTTTTAAGGCAAAGTTGGCACTTCCTGGGCATAAAAACGCTCTATGAAATACTACAGCGCTTTTCCTGGGGCTTCATCTCACTTTTTATCCATCACATCAGCACCTTGTAGCTCCCATCAAAGACATGAAGGTCTTTGTCATGGCATTGACAGTGCCCTTGCTTGCACCAGAAAAGTGCCAGGAATTTCAGAAAAATATTCCCAGCTTTTTTTTGTTATGGCCCTAGGAATCAGGATTCTCAGAGAACAATCATTATTTTTGTAATAATTGTCTTTTTTTTCCTCAAACAATAGCTGCTCAACTGGCTATTCACCAAAGGTTCTGAGCAATTTAAAGGGTTCTTCATAGTTCATCTGCTTATCTTTCCTTTTTCATATTTTTTTAATCTGTTAATTAATTTACAAAATGAAAGGAGAGAATAAAAGCCAGTAATACTGCCTGATAAATACCTGTTTGTTTTCTCGGGGGTCGGTGGAGATTTATTATTAAACAATTTGAGGTGTAATTATGAACTAATTACAAAAATATCCAGATTATGAACACATCTAACCTGGTTATCTCTAAATATTAGATCCCTTACATCTTGCCTTATTTGTCTACACCAGTCTACTTCAAAAGAGTCCTTGTCATTGATGCTAGTCCTTCTTCCTGAGGATTTCGGAGATGTCTGAGGAACTATCCTGAAGCAGCATAAAAAAGAGAGCTTCTCTTTTGCTTCAGTAATTCAATATTCCTTGAGCTGTTGTTTGCTTAGGGATGGGCAAAGTTTACCGTGGTTTCAGCCTAGGATTTGGGAGACACAGCACCTGGCCTCTGCTTCCTTCCCCACAATTCTGGGGAGATTACAACCCTCTTAAAGATTCAGAATTCACGTGGTAACATGGATTTGCAGAACCAGCTTTTTAATTATCTCTATTTTAATGATTCTTTTAGAATTGTAGTCCATTTGAATCACTTAATACTCTCAGAATTAATTTTTCTGTGGATCTTGGTATTTCCTTTGAGTGTTTCAGTGTCTTTGGATGAATTGTCTCCTCCTTAGCTCTCTACACAGATAGCTCTGAGCTCTGAAGAGGTCTTAGCAAAGATAAAGTGGCAAAGCAGAGATGTTTAGAGTCCAGTATGCACAAGGATTGATGTGCTTTTAATATATCTAATTGAAATGGTGATTTCAGATCTATTCAAAAAGTTACCTGATGCATCAAATCAGAGGTGTTCATTGTAGAGATGACCTCTGGGTTGTTCAAAATCGAAAAAAATCACATGCACGTGCTGAAAGAAATTGTCCCTTAGAGAGTCAACCTGTGAAGAGCTACAAATAAGCTAATTAGTAATCCCTCCTAACACTGTGATGCTTGAAGGCAGTGAGGAGCCTCAATTCTTCACACTCAAACTGTGCCTGTTAAGCACTGGGGAAAGAACCACATTCTGGAGAGACGGGACGAGAAATGAGGATATGAAAGGAACCTCTGGAGTCACGTGTAGACATTCCTTTTTAACAGAGTTTACACAAGTTCCTTTAATGCCAAGCAGTTCTGTGAGAGCCCCATCACATGCTGGTACATCCTGGCTAAATGAACAGCAAGCTATTAACTGAGAAATTTGTCTTTTGCATTGAGACTTCGCTAATGCACCATTGGGACAGTTTTTCATTACAGATGAATTGTTTTTTCCTTCAAGCACAGGTGAGATGTGTCTCATGTGGTACTGGCAGCCACACTTAACAGGTGTCTTTAAAAATACTTTGTCATTATTACATTATCACAGTTACTTTAAAAAATAATAATAATCTCATTAACCTTATTAAAACATCCACTGATGCATGATCATATTTCCTGGCTGTGAACTGCCAGGCAGCCTATGCTGCACTAACGAGTCCTTTGAAAACTGAGGTTTTACTGCAGGTACCTGCTTGTGCTACCCGAAGAATTTTTCTAAAAAATCTTTATTTTCAACTCCATCTCCTTGGATATCTGGCTGTTTCATTTAATAAGTTGTTATGATGCTTAGCACAGAATCCTTTGCTCCATAAAACAGATTCAGGGATGTGTTATTCCATGTTGAATGTAAAAAATTCATTTTAAAAGGTTGTTTTCTAAAGCTTTGTTCAGTTCAAGTCACCTCCTATTCCTGGCAAATATTCCCCTAAACAGAAAAAATGAGTAGAAAAATTTGTAGTTTCTGATTTACATGGAGCTTGCCAGAAGACAGAATTCAGAACAGCACATTCTCCTGTAATATATTCCTTGGGAACCAAATACCTTCTCATTGCTCACCTGCACTTTTAAAAAATTCATTTAGTGCCGCTGAAATGCCTCAGCTTAGCAGTTCTGGAGACAAACATCCTGTATCCACCCACAGAAAATGGGCTGCCTTAGGCAAAGCAATCCCACTGACTTCTTTGAGTCCACTTTGGCAGAGATGGCTGTTGGGCTCCTTCCCTCACTGAAATTGCTACTTTTATGGCCTTAATTCAGTGATACCATGGGAATCCGTCCATCCTGCTTCAAGAAGATTTAGGATTTCATCTTTATCCTTTAGAAAATCCAAGCTAAGAGGTTCCTGCCATGGGAATTATTTTGTCAGATCACACCAGAAAGCAGCACTCATATATTGGGTGGGGTGTGGGTCTCAATGGGTGAGAAAGGAAAGGAAGTTTATGCTCTGAAACGGGTTATTTTTGTCAAGGGAGGAAAAATTGGTGAGTCCTACTGGACAGAAGCACAACGTGGTTTTTGGGTTGCTTCCCAAGAGCCTGCTGCCCACTTCCCATGTTGCCTGGCTCCGTGGGAAGAAGGGAAAATCAGTGAGTACCAGGAGTCTCACTGAGAAGCAGAACTGCCGGCAGCAGCTTGTGAATGAGCCTCAGGCAGGTGTCTCTGGAACCTGGCAAATCCTGACCCCAGCTGAGCAGCTGTGGAGCCCAGCTCTGATGCAGATCAAAAGCCAAAGTGCAGGGACATCCTCAAGCAAGGTGTGTGAAAAGCCAGATGACTGGAAAGCCTGGGGTTTTACCTGCCAGCCAGCAGAGAAGGTGCTGAGCAGGTGGGCTGGCAGAAGATCAGGAGGATGGGGATGATATAGTGCTTCAAGTTATATTTAATTTTTTACAGGAGCCATGGAGAGCACTGCAGGAGCAGCAGAGTGGCAGAGAAACTCAAAGCAAATAGCAGGTTTGTTAATTTTTAATTGAACTCTGGGACAGAAGCCAGGGATCTGACAGAAACAAAGATATGATTCACAAAAGCAAGGCCACAGGTACTGGGGGATGAATAAGGTGAGTGATAAGCTCTTTGCCAAGAATAGAAAATGTGAGGCAAATACATGAGAAATGTATTGCCTGAAAAGAGACATTCATTAAAGTGTTTGAACAAAGGGTAAACATCCTCATGTTTGAGACACGCTGTGATGTCCTTGATGGCAGCAGAAGAATGCACTCAGCAGCGTGGTGTTGGACAAAATATTTGAGGCAGAGCTGGAGTGCCCTTCCTAATTGCAAACAAATGAAGCATGTGTTTGACAGAGACACTTGTGGCAGTTTTTATCCTGGTGTAGGACCATCAAGGCCAACCATTAACCCAGCACTGTCCCACCTGATTCCCTGCCCTGTTGGAGGTGCTCCCCAGGGGTTTCTTTTAGACGTGTGAGGGTGCTCCCGGCCCTGCCCAGGTCCCATCAGCTGAAATCAAATAGGTTGATCACAATAGGTATGCTGACATCCATGCTGTGTTTAAGCCAGGAGAGAAAAAATGAGTATAAAGATGGCTTGTAATAAAGATATGTGTGTCTAACTCATCTGCTCAAAGCAGTTATCTGAGAGCACTGTGGTGCTAAGACACCTAATGACAGTGAGGGATAAATCTTAACAGGATTTGGAAAATCTGGCAAAAGTAAATTCTAGAAATCCTTGTCCTAAAGAAGTCCTGGTGTAATTCCACTTTAACAACTTTACCTGCCTGAAAGTGTCATGTCTCGTCAAGTCAGTTCAGCTCAGGTTAATATAATAACTTCTGGTTTGGTCCAAGACAATTTTTTTCCCAATCTCTACATCTATTTTTGAAAAGGATGAATTTCTTGCTGTACATGCTCATCTTACACCACAGATGAAAAAAATTGCCAGTGGACAATAAAAGAAAAGAAGTGTTTTATTTTATTCCAAAGATTTAATCCTTTCAGGGATTTAATTATGAGATGATATTGTTAATTTGAAATGGCCATAAGCCGTTTGTTACTATGGGTGGGTGAGAGTGGCAAACACCACCACATACCTGAAAAAACGAAGCTGTGTGTCCTCCCCACTTACAAATGCATGCCTTGCAAATTGAATGCAAACTTGGGTTGCTGGTTTTATTCAGATGCTCCAGAGGATTTGACAAAATGCAGTGAAGCAAAGTCCAGATCAAGACCAGAAAAAAAGTAATAAGCAGGTATTAGCACAGGGTGAAACAGAAAATGCATTCCCTTTTCCCCACAGATTTTAAGGTGACATGTATTAATAAAAGGTCTCCAGGTTATTAATCTCTAGGTTATTAATCTTTAAAATGAAAATAATAAAAAATGAAAAAAGAAATTAAAAGATACCTGAACATAATGTATACTCTAAGAGCATTAGACACATTTTCTTCTGGCCTCAACAACTATTTCTCTGAAGAACTGTAACATCAAGGAAGCTGTTGGAGGATGCATGTCCTGAAAATTCTGGCCAACTTGAAAGACCCCTCTAAGGGCCTCGTGGAGAAGAATACACAGACATTTTTACTTTGCCTGAGTAGACAGCTCCCATTCACAGACCTGGGTTAGCTAAATAGGCAGTTGGTGAAACCAAATGTACCTTCGTTCAACGTGACGTGAATATCACGAAACACCCAACAAGTGGTCACACTCTAGAAGGCATGGAGTTAAATAAGGAGTCTGCATGGGCAAAGCTCAGCTGTGTGGTGTGAATCTCATTTGTCTCCAGTTAAGAGTCATTTATTAAATCCCAATAAAAGAGATTTGGAAGAAATGAGTGTCCAGTGGAGTTCAGGGAGGGCTCCAGGATCAGATCCCAGCAGCAGAAGACTCTTCTGAGTTGTTTTCTGATGCAATAACCACTGGGAGTGTCTGTCAGCTAAAGGAAGTTATTTGATATTTTTAACATCATTGCAGTTGCACCTTTTCATACTCTCACATTGAGGCAGTTTTACTGCCCTGTCTAAATGTTTTAATAGTTTGGCTGTTAAAATAAAGAGTATCCACTTTGTTAAAAACAAAAGTACGATTTCTGTAAGGGTACTCTGTAAATGAGCTGTCTGGGAACCGAGCTCAGAGCTTAGGGCAATATTTCTCATAACTATTCATTTAAAAAAAGAAAAAGAACACTCTAAGCTGTTATTCCAGGAAACAAAAGCAGTCTTTGACATGACCAGGTGAAAGCACAAAATTTTGATTTATTTACTGTTTTGAAGAACTTAAAATTTCTTACTTTTTATAGCACAAAGTATTGGCAAATTTTGAGGAATTTCACTGCCTTTGGTCATGAAGTTCAGCTGTTCTTGACTTACCTGTCACGTTTCTTTGCACAAGTCTATTAATTAATGCAGAAGTGTTGAATTAATTAGCCTTACACTCTTGCCCAGCAGTCTCACCTAAGGAGTCTTTCCTAACTAAGGCATTTTCTGGGTTGCCAGCCCCACTCTTGCCTCCAGCCCCTCTCTCTGTGGCAGCACTGGGCTGCTGTTCCCACAAACCTCCCTGCTCACAGGGCCTGACTCCTTAGGCATTTCTCATTGTATAAACCAATGGCAGCATTAAAGAGCTGCTGTCAGTGGAGTTATTAATTAGGAACCATGGTTTAATTACCCATTGGCTTTGAAACAGAAAAGAGAGTAGAACTTTAAAGGAAAGGAAATGAGAAACCTGAGATATTTTCAGGATGAATTGAAATAAAATCCCTTATTCTTCTATTATTATCATCAAACTATAAAAATAGCCTTTCACAAGTCTTTTATAATATAAAATCCTCATATCTCTAAGAAAATCCTCTGAATGCCTCAGCTGATGTATAGAATGGACTGTGAGAATGGCATCTCACAAGAAGAATGATGAGGAATCCCAAAAAAGGAAGCTTTTATTGATAAATGATTGTAATGTGGGCTCTTAAATACCCGATATGCAAAACTATGATTTATTAAGCATTTCTTTTTCTAAGCAAACTCTAGGTGGAGACATTTATCCATAAAATTATTTTCTTTAACAAAGTCTGTGAGATGAACAAACCACTCCCATTTGAAAAAAAAAATGCTTTGAGAATTCATTTTCAGACTCAAGCTTACTACAAAAATAATATAAATTATTAAGTGATAAAATTTAACACAAATGTCACTATAACAAAACCAAAACTTTGCAAATGTTAAACTAAATCTGTGAATAAATGATGGGGTATTACCTCATATCATACATATTTTTTTAAAAATTCAGATAAAGAATACTTTTTTCATGTATTTCCTTTTGATTTAAAATGTAGCCAGTGTTAAGATCAAATGAGTACTCAATTTTCTTTTCTTTCTTATTAAGTGACTGCCCTTAAAATGTTGGGAAGGCATATTACATTACATTTCTGAGGAAGATTCCCATAGTTATTTAATAAATAATGAGATCATTCTATTTAGCAAGCATTTTGTTTGCACCCTTCCTTAAAGAGCTGTGATCTGTGGAGCACTTAATCTAATTTATCTTCCAGGGCTTGTGTTGTCATTAAATACAACAGCTCCTGAGAGCCTTGTGTGGCTGTGGGTTGGCCCTGGCTGGACACCAGGTGCCCAGCAAAGCTGCTCCATCACTTCCCTCCACAGCTGGACAGGGGTGAGGAAAAATTAGGAAAGGCTCTTTCTTGGGTCAGATAAAGGCAGGGGGAGATCACTCACCAGTTGCTGTCATGGGGGAAATAAATTTATTCCCAGTCAAATCAGAGGAGGGTGTTGAGAAGTAAACCCAAATCTTAAATACACTTCCTTCCCACCCCTCTCTTCTTCACACAGGCTCAAATTCACTCCTGAATTGCCTATTTCCTCACCTCCAGTGGCACAGGGGAATGGGGAATGGGGACTGTGGTCAATTCATCACGTGTTGTCTCTGCTGCCCCTTGCCATGGAAATCTCATTATCCCTGCAAATATCCCTGGTACTTTCCCTATTGCCACAGGCTTCTCTAGAAAATAACTTCTTGGCTTTCTAACATGCAGTGGGTAAACACAACATGTTGTCCAGTTTGACTCTATTTCACTTTATTTAATGTGTAGTGGAAAGTGGAAGTCACCATGATTACATATATATAATTCCCTTTTGCATCATTTTCTACATTACATCTTCATTTATACATACAATGTTTAAAGAGAGAATTATTCCCTCTCCCTTTTTTTAATTGACTTAAACTCTCCCCACAATCTAAAGGAAGGCAGGACTGTTAAAACATAAAAAACCCATGAGAAATCATTGAATGCAGTAATGAATACACACCATTTGTTCTCCAGATGCTGACTGTAAAAATTCAGGTTTCTGATAGAAATCTTAAAATCCATTATGATAAAGAGGAGACGAATCTCCAGGAAAAAAAAAAAATCTAAAATCTGCATTAGGAATTTCATATCTCTCCTGGTCTCCGTCACCTCTGTGCAGGAATTAGTCACCTCTGGGTGTTTTTGGTTCTGTGGTCTGAAACCTTTGTTGTGTTTAAGGAACTTTTCTAAATTAAGAACATACAAGTTATTAAATGAGCCCTCTGTGGGCTACTGCACAAATCCATCATGAAAAAATCCCTTATGCAGCTGATTTACTCTGCCACTCAAACACTTGCAAGAAACACTTGCAAAGATGGCAAAAAATTCATAAAATATTTCAGGAAAAATCTTTGAGTAACTACTTTGTTTTATATTATATAAAATATTCAGTCATTATTCAACTTCACATTTCCTGTTTCTAAAAATACCCCAACAAACCAACCAACCGACCAACCAACAAAATGTGACACCTAAACCACTCCATGGCTTTAAATTCAGCACAGACAGGGCAGGTCTTGCATGTTTTCACCTCTCCCAAAATTGCTCAGGATAGCTGATAATGAGCAGTGACAGCATTGACTCTCATTTAGGGCAATGAATCCAGAAAGACAAAAATCAAGTTAAATTCTCAGGAAGCTGGCAACACCCAACAATGCAGGAAAAAAGTTTAAAAAAATCAGTTCTGTAAAGTCTCAGCATTTTTCAGGCACAGTTTTCATTCCTGGTCACTGTACTTAGCATTTTACAAGCAGATTGATATGTGTTTTCAAGATATTTAATAATGGGTCCTTAAAATTCAAAAAGCCCCATATTGCCAGCTTTTCTCTCACCTTCATCTGGATGTAATATCTGTTGTCTCCTGCATTCAGCACACCAGTACTACATGTTGTTGCATGGGGTTCTCATCAGACTGTTAATTAGTTCTGATATATTAACCCACTAGGCTGTGGAACAAGCCTTGGAGAGAAAACATGCTTTAGTTTCCTCTTTATGTTATTTTATAGCAGCAGAACCCTATCAATTTCCTGGTGTTGTTCCCAATAAACATGAATGAGAACCACAGAAGAGTTGAGGTTTGTGAAGAGGAGAGAGCAGCCAGGGCAGCTTGAGAAGCAGCAGCAATGAGTTGCAGAATCACAGAATATGCTGAGCTGGAAGGGATTCACCAGGATCATCGAGTCCAGCTCCTGGCCCTGCACAGCACCATTCCCCAGAGTCACACCCTGTGCCTGAGAGCATTGTCCAAAGACTCCTTGAGCTCTGTCAGGCTGGTGCTGTGAGCACTGCCCTGGGGAGCCTGTTCAGTGCCCAGCCACCCTCTGGGGGAAGAACCTTTTCCTGATATCCAACCTAAACCTCCCCTGACACAACTTCAGGCCATTGAATGAAAGGTGTTGTTACCACCTTGGCCAATAATAAAACACAGACTGTTCAGAGAGACATTGAGCTTCTCAGCTTCCTTGGAAAGGCTCAGTTCCTTCAGACTTCTCCTGTGTCTTGCAAATCAATCTAATTTTTAAAGAGTACAGCTCTGTTCCGAACAGCAATGCATATATTTCACTTAATGGATGCTTCATCTTTTCCTGTCTCCTAATTGGAACTGATGGATGCTTCTTGCCCAGTGTCTTGGCTCTCCAATGCACTCACATCACTGTGCAGGTTCATAGAAACACTTAATTACCAGTGTTACTGGAAAACGCATCTCTCTGCCATGCACAGGGGTAGGAAGATGCTGTGACTTCATTCAACAGTTCCCTTGTTCAGGCGTGGACCCTGGTGCTAAATGGAGTTTGCCAGTGTTTCCATGGAAACCAATCAAAATTCATGAAAGGGCCGATTTGACTGACTCCAAACAGCAATGTTTTATTTCATTTGAGGGCCCAATAGCAAAAGATATCACTTGCATCCACTTGAAAAAGAGAGTGGATTACATTGTTGCATCAGGGTTTAATGGTGGCAAAAAAAACCCAAAAAACAACTTCATCCAGCTGATTGCAGGGAGGTTTTCTGTTCATCCTTGATGGCAAACCCAGCTCCATAGCTCCATGCACATCCCAGTGCCTCTGGAGCACCTGCAGGAAAGCAGCACAGTGGAGACAGTCCCAAGTCCTCCCCTTGCCTGCCTCTTTGCCCTCTGTGCAAATTTACAATAAATTCTTACGCATCAGATCATAATATTCCATCTGGGAGAATTTGATATGTAATTATTCAGTTCTTACCTAGCCTCACTTTACCAGTCTTTTAACACCCAGTCTTGATTTGTATTATTTTTCTTCCAACTGGAGGAAGAAACTGCATAAAGTTTTATGCCAGACTTTATTTACTGTCTTGTACATTGTTGCAGTAATAAACTCGGCATGATTGCATGCATATATTAATTTAGAGCTTTGAAATGGGACCATTTACATGTGTGATGTATCCTCAGTTTGAAGCTTCTTACAGGCAATTCTGCCTGACCCAGAGAAAAGTTGTGCTGTGCAATGATTCAAAAGAACTGCATCCCAAAGTTCACTATAGAGTTCTGCTACTGGATGAGGAATAACAGCAGAGGGAAATGAAAAAGGATGGAGAAGAGAGGACAGAGGGGTTTAACAGAAAGCTCTTCATGATGCCCTAGGGAAAGGTCACCTCCCTGGCTCTGTGGAGAACCAAATGCAGTGAGGAGAACCACGTGTCCCCTGAACTGATGTGACAATTGACCCATATGGGTCATTCCTGCCCTGCACAGCTCTGAAGAGTTAGAGGCACTCTGTTGCTTTGACTAAAATGTTGGAAATAAGCAGCTGAAATCCATTTATATCTGGTTTATGCACCCAAATCCTGCTTTCTATCTGGGCTATTAGTCATCTTAACATCAAGTGAAGAGCTATTTGTTATTTAAATAGCTTAAACTCCTTGTAAAATAGCATGTCTGCCTCTATAATTCTTTCCCTTAATCTGCAGTTCTCACCTTTATGTTTATGATTTTTTAGCTATAAAAGGAGTTGCACCCAAACATCAGTTTAAAGTTTAGAAAAGTTTGCACTTCAGTCCCACTGTGATGCAACACACTTTCAAAGAATGTGCCTTCACTCCCACAACAAAGGCATATCCATTTTTTGTAGTCAAAGGACCTTTAAAGAAATTTCCTTTAATAAGGGTATACACTATGGAGTACAGACAAAAAGAAAGGAACCCTTAGGAAAATTTATCACTGGAATAATGGTAAAATGCCAAGGCTAACTCCTCCACAGGGTAAAAATATACCACCTCTGTCCCAGTTCTGCAAACATATTGGTGAATAACTCAGTATGGGGGGATGACCCCACTCAAGGCATTGGGACAAAAGTGATGTTTGAAGAAATAATCTCAGTTATGAGTCCTTGGAGAACCAGAGCATATTGACTAAAGAAGGTCTGGTATTTTGTCATGTTTCAAAGCACTTACTGAGCTTTTTCAATGCTGCTAAACCAGGGGGATACAATTACAAGTTTTCAAATATAGTCCAGGTTTCTTGGTGTATTGGTGGTACAAAAAGAAGGGACAAAAAGAAATGTACATAAAAGGCAGGGTGGGCAGGTCAAGGGAGGGGATTCTGCTCTCAGAGCCCACCTGCAGAGCTGCCCCAGCCCTGGGGCCCAGCACAGGGAGCACCTGGAGCTGCTGGAGAGAGCCCAGAGGAGGCACCAGGGTGAGCAGAGGGATGGAGCAGCTCTGCTGGGAGGAAAGGCTGGGAGAGCTGGAGTTGTCCAGCCTGGAAAGGAGAAGGCTTTGAGGTGACCTCTCTGTGGCCTTCCAGTGCCTGAAGGGAACCCAGAAGGGAGGTGGGGCAAGAATATTTACAAGAGCCTGGAGAGACAGGACAAGGGGTAATGGCTTCAAACTGAAAGAGGGCAGGTTTAGATTAGATATTAGAAAAAAAAAAAATTTCTCTGTGAGGCTGGTGAGGCCCTGGCACAGGGTGCTCAGAGAAGCTGTGGCTGCTCCTGGATTCCTGGAAGTGTCCCAGGCCAGGTTAGGCAGGGCTTGGAGCAACCTGGGACAGTGGAATGTGTCCCTGCCCATGAAATGAGATGGTTTTTAAGATCCCTTCCAACCCAAACCAGCTTCTGATTCTTTGATTCTGAGTACAACATGGGTCAATGCACATTTGGATTTACTGGGCTGGGGAAGGGGTTTAGGCCACGGACCACTCTGCCAGCTCAAAACCTCTGTCTCCATCACTGACATGGCAAGTGATGGCAAGTGAGTTACTCACTTGTGTCTGTGAGAAAATATCACAAAAAGCACACCTGGTCTGCCTCAGCCAGTACTTAATGGAAACTTAAAAATAAATCAGCACTTTACACATTTTCACAATGCCTAAAAAAATGCAGTCCTAAATTCCTCTGTACCTCTAACTGTTATATAAGTCATATTCTACTGCTTAGATTTATCTTATAATGAGTACAAAACCATATTCCCTGGTCAATGGGCACACAATTTGTTAATGTATTTGTTTCTTTAGCCTATTTATTCCTGTTTGATGTTTTGCTTTAAAAATTTGTATTGATAGGCATCACTTGTAAAAATGAGTTTTGATAATATTGATGACTAAACTTTCCAGCTTTTGGAACAGCAATGAAAATAGAAGGAGGAATAGTAATTTCAGAGAAAAAAAATATTCATTTTGGAAGCAAAGGCAGTCAGTTCTAATGGCTTTAAAATCTTTTCCTTCTACAATTAATAACCCAGTGACATGGATCTTTTCAGGCTATTACTGAAGAGCTGTGTGTTTGATACCACTGGCGTCACTTTAACAAATTGTTGTATGAAATAGCCCTTCAGAGCTTTTGTTGATTGATAACTGAGTTAAAGAAACTTCCTTTTGTGGAAAAAAGAGAGTGAGGTGGAGGGATGCAAATGACTTCTAACTGCAGATCAGAAAAGGGCCACTCCATCATTCTGTCTGCAGCTTGTCAACATAAATTTCAGAAAGTGTTCTTAAAAAAAAAAAAGAAAGAAAGAAAGAAAGAAAGGAAGAAAATGAAGGACTGAGAATGCCATTTTAAACCTCAATATTTCAAATAAGTTCCCACATAGTTTACACAGCAGGCTTAAGTTTTGCATAAATTAAGAGAGAGAACTTTTTTCAAACTCGTGGTACCATTGACTGATCTTCTCTAACAACTGCTGTGCATCATTTCTACTGTAAAGATTCCTCTAACGTGAAAACCATTGTAGCCATTAAAAAAAAAAAAAAGAAAATTATGCTTTGCTTTTCCTCCCCCTTCTAGCACTAGGACTCAGCTGTTGCTTTACAGACTTATGGCAGGGCACAGGTTTATGTGCTTACAGAAAGTTCAGCTCCATAAACCTGCTCTGGAGAGCAGAACCCATAAATGCTGACCTGCACAGACCACTGTGGGTTATACCTCTGTCATATTTACTGGGCAAGGAGGAGATGAATCATTAAAGCAGTGTCTGTAGGTAAAGGAAGAAGTTTTTGTTTTACAAATCCTCTTGTAGGGGAAGGACAGCTCACCTGGAGCAAGATTAAGTTAATACAGAAGGTTTCACCTCTGAAATAATGTTAAAATTTGAGGTCTGATGCAGCATGCTTTGATCTTCTTGGCTTTAATTTAGAACACATTTCTAGATGCTAAAATTATTTAATTTCCAGAAGATCAAAAAATGTCCCAGTCAGAGTAAGAGCCTTTGAAAAATCTTATTATTTAACTCTAAAGAGAGGGAGCAAGCATTAAATGTGGGCATCGCCCAGCATTTAAGTATCGTGAGAATTCACTTGCAGTCCTTTTGGAGTTGGTCATCTTTAACAGCAGAAGAGGAAAGCAAGCAAGGGGGCAGAATTTGAGAAAAAGCTGATTTAAATAATCTCAGTGTATAATTTTAGCCAGTAGAAGAGACACCTTTCTGATTTCTCCTGCTTTGGACAAAGCCATTACCAAAGAACACTCCAGCTCCGTGGATTGCTGCCCACTAAAACTTCACAGGTCAGTAATTATGAGACATAAGGTTGGAGAAAAAGAACTGTGTTTACAACAGGTACCACCTCTGGCTAAAGCACAAAAGCTGCCTGTCTGAAAGACTGGGAGGAAGTTTTACAGTGAGCACAGGTTGGGTTTTTTAATCTCTGTGATGAAATGATTGTTTCATTGAAAAGCTGCATTGCGGGCAGGCCGAGAGGTCTGTGTATTTAAGGTTGCCTGACACTTTCCATTACAAGGACCTTTTTCAGACACTCAACACCTTTGACAAATGTGAACTGTTTGGACTGAAATATCTCATGCCAGGTGTCTGCCTCAGAATTAATTCTGTGAGGAAATTATGTCAAGGAAAGTTTAATGTTTTTCAAGTATAAGACAAGGAAAAAATACTGTGTTTTATTCTTAGTGAAAATAGGGACAATTTTTTTAAACTCCTAAGCAGAAACACATCCATCTTGCATAAGAGTTACTCAAAGTTTGTTGGAAGGTCTTTTCTGTTCATCAGTGTTTTGTCATCAACCACTTAAAAGTGGTTGTTTTGCCTTTTTAAAGTCACAGTTTGGGATGGACTTGCAGAAAAGCAACTACCAAAATATCCACATCCTCCTGCTGAGAGTTGCTGTGGACAAGGAAATTATATCCTGAAATTTTAGTCTTAGATTGATTTTGAGTCTAGCAGGACATGCAAAGTACTTTTCCAGCCTAGTTCTGACACTACACTGAGGTCCAGGGAGGATCATTGCCATGGTTTAGGAATGGTATTCTCCAATTTAGTGCAGAGAAAATTTGACTTGCTTTAATTCTGATATTTCTTATTACTTGGAGGTTGCTTTTTATTATTATGAGTTTTTGTAAATCCAGTTATGGGAATATGTTGTACAGTATCTATCTGTCCATCCATCAATCCATCCACCCACCCATCTACATGAAGTATCCCTTGTTCCTAGCCAATTTCTAGTGTTTTTACCTTTATCTGTGCAGCAATATAGTGTCAGTTTGATCTTAATGAAATATTTTGTTTTTCTCCCAAGCCCAAGCTGTATATCCAGGGATGATCAATGTCTCTGCAGGATTTTGCAAATTCCTTCTGCCGAGGCAGCTGCCCTGGAAAGGCAGCAGTGTCAGATCAGACGGATGCAGGTGCTCTGTGACTCGTGTTTGAATGGACCTTGTGCCACTCACTTGGCCAAGGGATGCCAAAGGATTTCTGTTTTCCTGTTTTACTCCTGCAACTGGTGCTCAATCGGCTTCTGCAGTGGTGCTGTGAACCTGAACCTCTGACAGGTCTGGGTAAAAAAAAGCATCTTAAGTTGGTCATCAGGGCATTCAGATCACAACAGAACTCTATGTGAAAGAAGATTTTGGGGACTTATTTTCACATTTAGTATTTTTTGTAAAGGGAGGTTGGCTAAACATTGGTGAAAAATCTTGCAGGTGGGATTGAGCCCATGTCACAGGAGAAAAGGACAGGGTCATTCATCTTCCAAGAGCTCTTCCAGCCCTATTCCTTGGGATTCTGAGGTTCAGTGACCAGCACTCACACTGAATTTACATTGAATTTACATCCTGCTTGGTGCTATGGGCTGTTGTTTTACCGAATGGATGAGATTCCTTGCATGGAATTACATCAAAATTAAGACACAAATGTTTGCAGATAAACTGCTTGCCTGGACTCTCATTGTGACTGGCAGAGCCCTGGAGATGGGTTCACACGTTTGATGATAAGTGCCAAGTGCTGTTTTAGACATCAGTGACTTGTTTTGAAATCCAGTAGAGGTACAGGTGTCACTTTGCCATTGTAATTTTGAAAATGCAGTTTTAACTGTTTAAATTCTGCTCTGCCGATACGGTTATAATCAATCCAGCCCATTCAGGAGAAACCTTTATCCTAATGCTTCTAATTTACAAATATTTTGTTCTCAAAAGGGTAGCCTTTATTCAGAAAAGAAATTATATCCTTCCTTTGTGGCCATAAATGTTTTGTGGTTAAGCTTATGGAGGATTTCTCTTAGGAATTTTGCCTTTGTAGGGCTAAAGTTTTTTTGAAATCTTTGTTTCCTTTTTCTATTATTTTCATCTTTCTATTAAGAAGTATTAATGGAATGACAACTTTGTTCCTTTTTTTTTTTTTGTTCCCTCAAAGCATTCAAGAACCTTTCTATTCCTTGCTTTATAAAATGTAAATAAGCTGAAATAAATAAGAAACAGCGTGTCTTTGGAGATTGGCCTTTTTGAGTTTAAATGTCCCAATTAAAACCTAGTGCTTGCTTCAAAACATCTGGTGAGTTTATGAGATTTCATATATTCCAGAGATACGACAATTCATACGTACATATTTTATTGCACTGTTCCTGTGAAATACAGTGTAGACAGAAATATGGTCCCCTTGCCTCTGCAGGCTTGACAAAAGAGAAAAATAGGGCCACAAAAATTTCAAACAGGTTTGGAAATTTATCTGATCTGTGGAAGGTAGTCTAAGAGGAAGACAGATGTCCAGTGAGGAGATTTGGATCCAAGTTTTTAAAGATAAATAGATATTGGTCTTTGCAGGGGGAGTGAAGCTGAATGCTGGTTCCTGTGTATGGACTCCACAAGCATTTTGACCTGGGGATGTGGAAAGAGGTCTCTTTGTGGCAGATTTGGGACATATGGACTGGTGCCTCCCAGGGATGAGGTGAATTTGGTCCCTTGCTGTTCTGGGCTCCCAGTTAAAGCTGGGTCCCACTCCTTTCTCCTGCAGTTACAGGGTGCAAAGTGGTGGGGCTGCAGCCTTTGGTGAACTCACAGCTGTTGATGTGCAAGTATTTACACTGAGTTTTCTGGGGAGTGTAAGTGGGAAAATTCCTGAGCTGTTGGTCCTTTCCAGAGCCTCTCAGGGAACAGCTCTGAGAGCACATGGAAGGAGAAGGTCAGGACCCCACCAGACAGAGCAGGTGGCCTCTGGGCCAGGGGGGTCTGGGTGGGCACAGCCTGCTCACATTTTGTGATGGACACCTAAGAATTTCCATGGGTTTCACCCTGGGTTACAGATTCCTCAGAGAGGAAATTTCCTGGGCACAATTTTACTCTTCAGATCAGGCACTGGGGAACTTTTGAGGGTGCTGAGGAAATACTGAATTTTAGGCAGTCCTTAGCTGGTCACTGAAGTGTGACCAGTCTTGGTTGTGGGATTGGGAACTGACCTCAATATTGGTCCCATTTCCCATGTTTTGGAGCCTGTTCTCTGTCACTGCCTTTCTCTACAACTACAAATAAATAAATTGACGTTCCTGGGTCTCTTCGTCCCCAGCCCTTTTCTCTTCTGAGGCAGAGCCAGCCTGGCTCTGTGTAACACCTGCTCTGCTGAGATGTGGAAAAGAAGGTCAGGGGCTCATTTGGTGCTCCAGGAACACTGGTGTGACCAGGAAATCCCAATCCCTTATTACCTTGTTTAAGGCAAAATGCTTTAGCATTAGGATTTGATGGAAAACTCTGACTGCTATACTGCACTTGGGAAACCACAAAATGCCTTGGGATTCTTGTAGTCAATCTCTGCAGACTCATAAGTACCCATTTGCCCTAAATTTCATGTGCTACATATCCAAAAATATTTTTTTTTCCCCTGCACTTAATTCTGCTGTGATTCAAAGCTCTAAAATGTAATGCACTACAATTAGCCATTCCCACATCCCCAAAATATAAAACACATTTCTGTCTTTAAAAAAAATATTATTGCACGATTTTTCCTGTAGACCCAGAGAACTTAGAAAGAATGATAAATTAGTAAAAATGATCCTGTGGGTACATTTTTATCCCTACCCAGCTTATAAATACGTTGCATTAAAAAACCAAACAATTCCCAAAGTGCATTTTAGTTAGTAAAATAAAACTACTCAGATTTATTGCAGCTCAAGAAACAACAAACAAGCCAGCTGAAAAATAAAAGTGAAGAGTTTTACAATGTAATGAATGGCAAGGTAGGAGCTATTATTTGAATGAAACTTGTTTAAAAATCAGCATGCTGTTAGCAGGCTATATAACATTTTTCTACAGTGTACTACTTCCCAATTTGGAATTTTTTTAGTGAATGGGAAAATTGCTGTTATTTCCTAAAGCACTCTGATCAGGAATTGTTATATTGAGGCATCCAGCTGACTTACTAACTTGAAAACTAGAATGTAGGGAAGGAAAGGGAAAGCAAAAAGTAATCAATGGGTGCTAAATCATCCCAGCTGAAAAGAAAGCACATGTCACGGATGCATTTAAGCATGGCATGTCCAGGAGTAGTAGAAATTAGCATAACTGCTGCCATGGAAATCAGCAAGGGTTTAATCATCAAGTTCTATGGGTGATGACTCAGAAAAACGCTGAGCGCTTTTGAACAATCTCACTCCAATAATTTGACTTTTCCTTTTTTTCCCTACAATTTGGTAGTATTAAGAGAAGGGGGAAAGAATAAAAGGCTGTGCTCCATTTTGTCACATCTGGCATGGTGACAAATCCAGTTGTGCAGTGATCTCTATGCACCATTACAGAGTTAGAATTTGCTGACTGAGAGCACCGAACACTTGAGGGGTTACAGAGCTGAGCCTCATGACATTCTTGATTTGGTGAGTGAACTGCTTTGACACTTCTGAAATACACTGTCAGTTTTGTTTCATTCTAAACCCCATGGGTGGTTCAACCCTAAATCATAAATGGTTTAGGCTGTCCCAACATTGCGCTTTCAATAAATAAGTGACTTGTCCTTCCCAAAATCTCCTCATTTGCAGCTTGTAGTATGAGCTGGAAGAAACAGGCAGTTCCACAGCTCTTGTTAGTCCAGTAGAAGCCAAATGGCAAATCACTGCCTTTTGAGAAGCCCTGAGTGACAGAGATGGCAAAGCTGACAGTGAATGCAGACAGAATAAGTCAGCACATGGCAGGTTTTAAACTGAACGTATGAAGGAAGGACTGAACTGAACTGAGAACAGAGTATTTTTTTCACAGTCTTACCACTATGAAACTGCACCTTGTCAAGATAATTGAAAAAATGCTGATTTTTTTTTCCTGGTCTCTGAAAAAGAAATATGAAGCTTTTCATGAAAAAAATATTATAGTATTATTATGTTCCATGAGAAAATTTAAAGCAGGCAGAAAAGAAAGCTAACTCTTTGTAAAACGCATTGATTTAAAATATGAAAGGAGTATGTGGAGGCATGGGAAAGGAATATGGCATGTTGTTAATTACTGAAACACCTTTGATTTGTGTAGCCAATAAATCAGAATGAAATAGATGAGATGCTTTATATAATGTAAGATAAGTTTTGTCCCTATACCCTGGTAACAGATCAAGAAAAAGTGGTACTCACATTATTATGTTCTATTTGAGGTACCATTTCTGTCTCTGATGCTTTCCTATTGTTTATTTCTGTACATCACTGGAAGGACTTCATTCTTGAAAATCATGCATGTTTTACAAAGTAGGTAAATAAAATTAGTAACTTGTTGCCAGGAGAAAGGTCTGGCATTTGGATTGTGAAAGCAATTTCTGCCCTCTCATTTATTCGTTTCAGCACAAAAAAAAATTTCTTCTTTTAGTGACTTCCATTTCTTGTCATCTCCAAAACTTGGACCCGAGTCCTTTCACAAATGGGTGTTTTTCTTTTTGTTCTGCTGAGTTTCTCTGCTTTGCTCTCCCAGTTTTGTCCTAGGGGAAAGAGAACATTAGTGATGTTGACCTTTCCCTTAACTTTGATGAATGAAGAAGGCATCAGATATAATCTACTACACCAACTTCTCTGCACAGGCTGTAGAGGCAACTGAGTATTCTCCCAGGAAGGACATGAAGTTGGCATCCTTCACACCTGAGAGAGTAGCTATTACAGGACAAATAAGTACTCTCACCTTGCTTTCAGAGTCCCCATTATCTTGTTCTGCCTTGTGTGTCTCAGATTAAAAAAAGACACAAGTTCACATTTCGAGGTGTTTGTCCAACATCTTAAAAAGAAGGGGAAAAAATCCCTTTGATTTTAGCTAGTAAATGCAAACTTTGACTTCTCGTTTTTGTAGGGAAAAAAGTTGCTGTCAAATTTGACTCCAGAGGTTTGTATGGAACAAAAGCTTGGGTAACCTGACATGTCTTTCTTTTCTATTTTCAGTGACAGTTTTAAAGGAAATTCCTAAAAGTGAATTTTCATTCCTTCTCCTTAGGGTACATCAAACTCAGCAGGTGGCAGTATAAACTTCACCAGCTGACACGATGATTCTCACCCATACCACTTGGAAGAGCAATTCTTGAGGGGAATTATAAAGTTAACTTTTAAAAATACCCTTATGTGATATGATCAGAGAACATCAAGAAAACTGAAGTCAGCAGTTGCACAGATACTTTAAGGCATTTATTGCATACTTCTGTCTTAGAAACTGAATTCCTCTAGTTTCCCACTGGAGTCAGGGCATGAAGGAATGTTTTATCAGATGTTCTTGTGCTCGTCTTCATCCATCTCAGTGCTGGATCTCAGATCTTCAAATCCCAGTGATGACAAGGTCTCAAAATTTCAAAATCTAGAGTAATTATTCATTTATTACTACTGCCTCTTCCACCTTTGCCAACAAAGATACCTTTCATGAAGGAACATCTGAGATGATGGACCAGGCACTAGAGTGACCACAGTACTGGGCACCAGCGTCATCAAGAACCTTTTGACTCTTGAGAAAGCTTTCTGCTCTGCCTCTCACTCTGTCCCATGCTATTCTCATTCTCAATGCCCTCTACTCTCTTCCCAGCTCTGTTCTTCTCCACACTCTTCCCCACCAAAAATGATCACTATCCTTCTCTTCACATTCTCTTCTGCTTTTCATATCCTCTCTGCACTTCAAAGCATGTTTTGCAGTTACATGTTAAATAAACACAAATAATACATAAATACTTTTTATTCCCAATATCAGTGCCCTGTAGCACACTCATAATTTGAAATCCCTGCCCCTGACAGCTTCACTTGCATGATTGCTGTGTCTTCAGTGTGGTTTCTTGTGAAGCAATTCAGGCATGGAGAAACCCTTGTGGCATTATTTGTGCAACTGGGGCTTGAAGCCTGTCTGCTCTCAGCTGTCACATTTGCAATAATCCTTATGAACTTTTGTTCCAGCAACAGGGCCCACACGTTTCCAGGAGACTTGCAAAGAAGTCAGCACATGTTAGGTGAGGGAGAGTAATGTTTCCCATAGACACACTCTTACCTGATGGCAATAATTTAGTGTAATGCCCTTTTGTAACAGGCCAAACTAAACCCAGTATCAGATTTGGTGCAGGTAACAAGGATTCAGGAAAGTAATTTTCACAACTCCATCAGCACATGGCAGCTTGTTAAACTGTTGTAATCTCATTCTGTGCAAGACCTCTGAAAACATGGTCCAGTTTGCTTTTGCACTTTATCTAAAACTGCTACTAGGTAAGGAATTAAATAGTCAATAGCTTAGATAGGGATTTTAGAACCTTGAGTTCGATTACTGAACAGACATTTCTTGAGTGACCTTGGGTAAATTACAAATTGACCTGTGGTTCTGGTTTTTCATTGCTAAACCTGCTATGAGGGAAACTCCATGAAATACCAGGATTTTGTATCAAGAACAACTTCATGAATACTCTAAGGAGAAATGAAGTTGCAGCACATGATGTTTACATTCATAGGATGTCAATTTTGAATTACCTTAAAATATTGCCCATGCTGGGGAGGGAACCCTGGTGATCCACATCATATCAAGCTGTGCAAAATAAATTCCCAGCTAAAGAGTATTAAGTCCTACCTCATTTTTCACACCACATCTCTTTTGTGCAAACATTTAGAAATATAACTTTAATATCACTTTAATGGAAGGCAAATAATGTGCCCTTTCCATTCAATGGAAGATTAACCCTGGAAAAAAATAATTTACCGCCCATTGTTTTTGCCTTTTAAGTTAATGGAGCTTTTCAATTAATAACAATAAAGTAGGATTTTACATGGAATATTAATTTTATACAAGCAATATCCTCACCTTTTTTGTCCAGTTCACTGTTATAATTTTCCTGGGACTCTCTCCTAACTCGGGGATGCTACTAGGAGGTCCTGATAGCTGGCTATTGCTCATCTGTTATCTACAGTCAGTCAGAAACCATTGTTGTAAAACTCTTAATGGCTTTGAAAGTGCTTTCTGGAGCAGAAAGGACTCGGTGTAAATTGCAAATCTCTGTGTGTATTTCCCAAGTGTCTGCACTTACAGTGCCTTTAGTAGATACAGCAGATTTACACTGTGACAGGACAAGGAGGAATGGCTTTGAACTAAAGAGGAGAGATGCAGATTAGATGTTAGGAAGGAGTTCTTTGCTCAGACAGAGGTGAGCCCCTGGCACAGGTTGCCCAGAGAAGCCGTGGCTGCCCCATCCCTGGAATTGTTCAAGGCCAGGTTGGATGGGGCTCTGAACAACCTGGGATAGTGGGTGGCACCTCTGCCCATGGCAGGGGCTGGAACTGGATGATCTTTAAGGTCCACTTCCACCTAAGCATTTCAATGATCCTGTGATTTACCAGAGACCAGAGGACTTCAGCAGACATTGGTGGTTTCCAATGTCCTCGTGGCTCTGAGTTTCACCCATTTCTGGTTCAGTGCATGTGGATCTCCTCAGCAATCCTATTTCATGTACCAGAGATGTAGAGCAAAGCAGCCCATGCTGCCAAGGAATGAAGCACCTCTTCCCCTTGACTCCTGACATGAAATGATGCACAGGAGGCAGATTTGGTTCTGTTCCATCCACTGCTATCAAGAAAATCTCTTCCTTTGATTTTTGGCTTTCAAGCCATGCAATAAACAAAGGTCTTTATACAATACCATGAAGCCATTTCTGTGTTTTGAGTACAGATGGCTCCCAAAGGGAATGTCAGCCAGTGGATCCTCTCATTGAACAAATATTTAATTCTGCAGTCCAGAGTGACCATGAGCATATGTACCTTCCCTGCTCTGTCTCACGGCAAGCTTTCCTGAGGTGCACCTTGTCTCTGTGCTTGGGTTTGCTTGCAAGGGAATAGGAGAAAAGGAGATGATACCTATTGAATTGCCCTGACATTATGTCAGGACCTACCTGAACTGTGTGTCCCACCTCAGGAACTGCTGGAAGCATTACGGGTGAGAACTACCCTGCAATGGAGACACAAACATTGCACTCCTTTCTCTTTATCTCTTTGTTCCTGAACATGGAGCTGTGTATTGCCAGTCTATTTTAATTAGGGAGCTTCTGTCTCTTAACTTAGCCACACTGCCATGTCTCCTGCCAGTTCACTTGCCTCAAAATGCCATGAATTTGTCATGTAGTGAGCACCTCTCGGTGTCAGCTCAAGGGCTCAGGTCCACCTGAATTTGAGCCAGAAGAAATTTGGAAGTGGTTTTAAAGCTTCTCATCTCCACAGTCATTGAGAAGGGATTCACTTACAGTAGCTGATTCATTCTAGTTGTCTCAGGCATTCATTTTTGGGCATGTTGGAGTGCCCTGTAAAAAGCTCTCATTTCTACTGTCCACAGGGCATCTATTTAAAAAGCATCTCCTGTGAACTTTAGGTAGTTGCCCAGATCCTCATAAGAGATACAATATTCATCTCGTGTGGAGACACAGGGCAGACAAAGCAACCCCCCTATCTCACATGGGGACATCTCTGAGCAGGTTTGATTTCAAGCTGAATCTCACCCTCATGTCTTAATCATTAGTGGGCTGAAGGCAGGTGAGCTGTGCAATGCCTAGGTCACCTTTAAAGGAATTTATAATTGTTACTTTACTTTATTTTGGGAAATGCTGCAAGCCAGAAAGTGATATCAGAAACAAGACCATTTTCACAGAGTTCTAACACATCCTGCATTGTCCCAGGAAGAGCAAAGTCTATATTGCAGAGGATGGAAATTATTTACAGGCAAATTTCAGATCCTACAGTATTGGGAGTAGGTGGTGTTGGTAAAAGGAGGCTCTGGGAGAGGCCTCTGTGAGAAGAGGTCACGGGCTGCCCTGTGGCAAACACCACAGCCCACGGACACACTGCAGGACAAAGCTGAGCCCACCAGGGAATTTTGTGGTGCCTCTCTGGAAACGTATTTGAATAGGAGCAGAAAATACTGGGGGAGTGGGAGGGAATCACAGAGAAACAACAGAGGGAACACCAAGGTCAGAGGAGATGGAGATGACTCAGGGTGGGGCAGAAATCCCCACTGGAAAATCCCTGGGCTGCAGGTGAGGACCCACACCAGGGGAGAGGAAGAGTGAGAGGAAGGAGCAATACAAATTGTGGCAGGACAGCTGAAGGACCAAAAAGATATCCTAGAATATTTCAAATGCCACTAGATGCTTTCCAGTGTGCACCTGAGTTAATTATTGATAGTCTATGCACAGGAGTCTTAGAATCAGACAGGAGCCAATTCAAAGTAGCAACATGGACTCCCTTGGAATTCAAGGAAGCGTGATAAGGACTGGTCTATTTTAAAAAGAAAATACAGTATTGGGGAGCCAGGTCTCTGAATGTTTTAACAAGAAGAGGTATCAAGCCTAAATGGCAAATTAATAAAAACACAATCTCACTCAAATCCAACAGGATTTAAACTGATACAGTTGCCATAGTAACTTTGCTGTTGACAAGCAATACTTAAAAAATTTCCTGTGAATTCAAAGCACTGTTTGGTGCTGCTGAGAGGTACACAATGAAATGATTCCATTAAATGTCTCCTGGAGAAAGCACTTGAGTGCTTGGATGCATCTCAATTATGAGCACACACTCCACAGAGTCAGGTACATTACTGACCTTTCGGGTATCACAGGAGATCAGAGGATGTGTCAATTCACGACCAGTTTAAAAAGACTTTATTCAAATAAAAAAAAGAAGTGTGAGCTTGAAACATTAACTCTTGCAATGTATTAGGGCAATAATCACTTTATGTTACAATGGCCACATATGCAGCTTGGATCCCCACTGTTAGTAATCAGATAGTTCCACGCCATTATCTGTTAAAATCTGAATTTGTTTTCTACCTGCTTTTCTTGTACATCAACAAGCTCACAGTGTCTTTTTTTTTCTTTTCCTTCCTTTAGATGTAAAGGTTTTCTGCAAAAATCAATTTTATCTGTTGAATGAATGATGAATAATCCAGTGGCACTTCTGCAGACTTGATATCAGAAACCTATGACAGTGGTCTTCAAAAATGACTCTCTTTTTTGTGGCTTGTCTGTGAGGCAATTAGCCTGCAGCAAGTCCAGGTTTTCTCATTCACAGAACCTTCCTTTCAGCACTGCAAAAATAGGATACTTTTAATTTTTCTCTCCTCAAAATAAAAAATAATTCACGATGCTTTTAAAATAAAACTATGGAGAATGTCTTCCTGATATTTTTCTGGGAAAGCATATATGGTGTGCAGTCTTAAAAAAAATGCTCACACTTATTCAAAATAACACACAAGTAATATTATGGTTTTTGAACCTGTGACATTTATCTTTTCTGCCTTTGTTCATGTATGTTAAATCTCTGGAAAAAAACATTATTTATGGAAAATAAGAATTCACTACATGAAAGCACATGGAAAATAAAATGTATCCTCTCATATTGATGTGTCCATGATTCTCTCTAAAGATTCAGAGCGGTACAACAGTGTAAATACAGAATATATTGGTACACAACTTTTAAATTAGCACAGGTCAAACAATTTGTTCTTAAATCATATTGATAATTCCTATGGAATGAACTCCTCAGGTATTTCACTGTGTGGGGTAGAAACACTCAGTCAGTGTTGGTGTGAGTTTGCTGTTACCAGAACACTCCTGGGATCCAGGTAGGAAGTACCTGAGCTGAGCATCTTCTTCCAGACATCATCGTTCATTTGAAAGAACTTTGTAGTTTCACGAGCGAATAAAGACATTATTGACAAGACTGCAAATCAACTTGATGTAGTTCCAAGAGAGCCCTTGCAAAGAGTTTCCATTTGAAAGACGTGGGGTTTGATGTCATAATTACAGTCTTTAATATCTATTCAACAGACTTTTGAACAAACAAAAGCTTCAACTGAGTGAACTTTTCTGCTGTTACTCAGAAGTGCATCTGCTCTCAGTACAGACAGGAGGATTTAGGATAAAATACCTACACACCCCCTTTTTACAGGAATTTCATCACTGTTCAGGACCTATATCAAAGCCATTTGTTATCTTAAGTCTATTTCTACTGATTCCTGTTCTGATCTCAAGTTCTCTGAGGAGCTACTGTGAACACTTTTCTCTTGAAACACTCAGACATTTCCAATAGCCACACAGCACAGCCAGCAGGAGTTAAAATGCTGAATATATGATTGGGATTAGAACCAGGTTCAAAGTCATTCAGCTGACTGCTTTTAACCTCTTCCACTCTCTCTAAATCTTCTGGTACAAACTGGGAGGTCTCCTGCTGGAGCTAAGAAAGCTGCACTGATTTATACCAGCCAAGCATTACATGGCCATGGACTCTTTAGAGAATTTTATCTACAGCTTAGTTGTCACATAAACAGCTGAAACTTCTCTTACTTAAATAAAGTCTTCCTTGATTTATGCTGGTGCAGTGACAGTAGAATTTCATTCATGTTCCACTCCATGCTGCACTCAGTGGCATTTGTGAAGTTATAGAATGTCAGCTATATTACAGAGAAAAAGAGTTTCTTGCATTTAATGAAATTGCCCCTAGCAAAAAGCTACGGTGTTTTGTTTTTTTTTTTAAGGAAGCAGTAATGAGTTACTCATTTTTGGGATGCTTTCAGTTCTGAGAAGTTCTCAGCTACACACCACATTATGCCAGTTTAGGACTTGAAGCCTGTGATCATCCCTGTGTTAGGGTTAACTGCATCTAGTTAACCTCAGAACAATTGCACACTAGTTAGCTGAGGTGAATCATTATTTTGTCAAACCCCAGAGACCCTCTGCAATGAACTGATTCTCTTTCAAAAGTCACACCATAGATTGGCTGTCCCCTAAATCTGCCTGTGGGAATTGAGATGCTTTTAATAAGGCTGGGCTGCTTTATGTGATACAAGCCTTGTTCAGCAAACTCTGCTGCTTGATTACTTTAAAGAAAATGTTTTTTCTCTTTCCCCACTGCTGATATGACTCTAAACAACTGAAGTCTGTAGGCTAATATATAAATGCAAAATAAAATATTCTCTGGGCAAGCAACATGGGACTAAAAATCCCTTAAATAAATTAATCCAAAAGCAAACAGGCCAACGATTTTACCTCTATAAGACTTTGAAAATGTTCTATATATGTCCTTAACATCAATCTTCTCCTATGTGTCTGTCCACATGCACTTCTGTGCATTTTTCCTGGATGGGTGAACAGATTTTCATCAGTGAGATGTCAGTCCAAAGCCTGTGACTCAGAGGGTAATTTATCAGGCTCCATTTTGAGCTTGAGGGCTTGAAAGGTATTGAGAGGACTTGCAGCCTCTGACAAGCCAAGGATTTTCCAGAGGGTGCGTTCCTGGCAAATGCACGTGCAAGACTTTGCTCTATGGAAAGCAAGTGTTTAGGTGAACATTCATCTGTTGTATTAATCTTTTTCCACTCATTTTTCTTTGTGAGACGGATGTCTTCAAGAGATGTATCATTGACTGGTATGATTCCCTTTCAATGAGCTAAGATATCCAAACCAAGCTGCTCCTCTCCATGATGTCCCTGGGTAGGTTTAAGAATATCAGTGCTCTCACAAACCCACGCTCAATAATTACCAGGTGGAATTTACCAGGTCGTGTTACAGAGAAAAGTTGGAGGAAGAAAACCTGAGGGTCAGGGAGCAGTGTATGAAACAGCTGCAATTGCTGAGTGAGCTTGGTGCCATTTAAAACCCAAGGTGGGCACTCAAGGTGAATTGTTTAATACAATTTGGAGATGTACTCATACAAACAAACTGGTGAACTGAATCATCCTGGAAAGAGTTTAACACTCAGTAAGAGGTAGAAGGAATTTTCCTTTCCAATTTCATTGCTGGACTTGAAATTCTAAGTGTGTGTGCTGCCTTTGTCCCCATGGAAAAGGAGGCAGAGCTCTAACCTCTGCTAAAATCTGGACACAGTAAATGCTATAAAAATGTTGATAAGAAAGAAGATATGATCTGTACCGATACAAGAAACTCATAATGTTGTCAAAAATATGTCCATAAAAGTCTTTAAAATTGGCTTAATTTTTCAGTTCAAATGAAAGCAAATGTTTATTCATTTTTTTTTCCTTCAATGGATAGAGAGCAAAAAGAAATAAAAATAAGCTAAAAGAACATTTAGAGAAAGAAAAGAAAAAATTATAGATGAAAGGAAATGTAATACTAATTGATAACTTAAATAATGCCAAAACTTGGAGTTAATTCATTCCCTCTCAGGAAAAGCAGCATCCCCAGCTCCCTTTAGAAAAAAACCTCTAGATTTCCTTCTATCTGCTCTGTCAAAAACAATCTACGCTTTAGTCAAGCACAAAGTCCAGCATGAAGTAAAAGGTTAAAACTCAGAGGACCTGGGTGAAATTAAAGGGAAGGAAAATCATCTTTTTGAGCTACTGGTCTTTTGGGCCCTATAACTTAGAAAGTTTTAGGACTGAAGCAAACTAATTCAGAAGATTTCATTGTGACAGCTGGCACAGAGCGAGCTGAGTAGTGGCAAGCAACCTCATTCTAGCCTCAAAAATTGGCAGTAACTTGAATAATACACTTTTTAACTACCATTCAACTTGCAGTCCTGCCAGATCCTCAGTGCTTCACAAGTGCTCCTTGATGCCCTTTCAGTGGCTTATTAGGAGCCATCAAAACAACTACCCAGTTATTACAGTGTTAATGTGTTTTTAATCATAATTATTTACTGCATTTGTAATTTTGAGTCAATTACATACCAGGCTGCCCTTGTCAAATAATGTAAATTCCTCCAAAGCTGAAAACTTCCAGAAGAGATGCACTTAGAATAACCCATGGTATGCAAAGCATATGGCAGGTCTTAATAAGGCTTAATTAAGTGCTTGTTTAAATCAAAATGCTGCAAAAATATTTATTCTATTTTTATGTGTAATTAAAGTGCATTTGTAAAATTATGCTAATTGCTAGACACAGGAGGAAAAAGAACTCCCCTTCCAAATGCATTAAACAAGCCTAAAAACACTGTGCATTTACCTTACTTAATGTTAATGAGATAACACTTGCAAAGTATTTTAAAGCCTTGAAGGGCAACATTTTCTTTTTTTCACTATTGCTATTCCAATTGCTTTTTAAATAAATTGGTTATTCATTTAAACCATAGAGTCATAGAATGGTTTGGGTTGGAAGGGATCTTAAAGATCATCCAGTCCCACCCCCTGCCATGGGCAGAGACACCTCCCACTGCCCCAGTCTGATCCAAGCCCTGTCCAGCCTGGCCTTGGACACTTCCAGGGATCCAGGGGCAGCCACAGCTTCTCTGGGCATCCTGTGCCAGGGCCTCACCACTGTCACAGGGAATAATTTCTTCCTGATATCTAATCTAAATCTATTCTCCTTCATCTTAAAGCCATTTAATTTTAATTTTAATTTATTTTTATTTTTAATATTAATTTTAATCTTAATTTCATTTCATTTTGCAATGCCACATTTTCCACACATCTTCTCCTCTCCAGGCTGAACAACCCCACCTCTCTTAGCTTGTTTTCATAGGAGAGCTGCTCTAGCTCTATAATTTTTTGTTCATTTTCTTTTTCTTTTTTTTTTTCTCTGAAAGGCTTTGGCTCAAAAGGGCTCTGAGGAGTGGAGCAGGGAGGAGAGCACACAGAGATATCTGCAGGAACTCCATTCTTCTCCATCTACTCACCCTGCTGACATCCTATGTGACAAATATTCTGGTGGGTCAGCACGTCTGTGTCCAGGGAAGGCACAACTGCAGCCTGATCCCTCCCTGCAGCAACGAGGCCCTCGGTGAGAGGCCCCACAGGTGCCTCCATTCCACAGTTCCAAGGTCAGAGATGGGAAGAGTTATGCATGACATTTTTGTTTTCTGAGTGTCCACACCGGGCTCCAGAAGGCAGCTGCTCTCTGTGCATGCCCTTCCCTAACTGTTAGACACAAGCTGTACATCTGTGTACACAATTCCAAAGGGCTGAATTCAAAAGGCTAAAATCCCTTATTCTGTCAGAAGAATGTCAACTTTATGATTTGAGGAGAACAAAGGAGAGGAGAGAGAACATCCTCCTTTCTCCCCTGCTGTGAAAGGTGCTGTACTGCGGGAGGTTTGGGGATTTGTTTTTACCTCGCTGACAGCACCACCTCTGTCCTGGCCAGCCAACACAGTGTGACTGTGCTTTGGATTTCTAGTTGCCGTGAACAGCTCTCCCTTTGTGGCAGGGCTGAAGAGTCACACCAGATGTAATGGGCTGCTGTCTTTTCAGATTGCCCCCCAAAAGAATGGATAATTTCATCAATTTTCCAGCTACTTTAAAGCCAGGAGTTTGGTGCAGTGTGGGGTCACATTCTGTGCTTGCTTAGCTGGAAGTGCAGCAGTATTTTCTTTGACTTGAACAAATGAGTGCCCAATAACTCATAACAAGGCAGCTGCTGCACTGTTGTGCCTCGAAGTTTCCATCCATAAATGAGAATGGTTTTGAATTTGATGTGCTTTTATTGATGTGTAATATAAAACTAATGCATAAACTTCATACTGGGGCACTAATTCACCCTGGAACTGCAGGTAACCAGAGTGGATGCAGCAACTCTTTAAAGCCTATTTAGGGGTATAAAATAATACAAATGTGTACTCATATGAGTGTGCTGCTGATCTATCCACATTTCTGTATCCAAATGGGTATGCAGTGCAACTTTCTTTCATTTCTTCTCATTTTTGGAATGATTACTTCCAGCTTCTCAGAATCAATCCATGCTCAGGAAGATGTGTTAGAGGATGGGGCAGTTCTACAGTCCCTACACAACACAATCAACGAAATACAACAGAGAGAGTGAAAGGCACAAGAAAAATTATTAAAAGTCTGAAATTGGAGAGATTTCTGTGTAAGGCAAATCAAATAAGAAAATTCAGTTTAATCAGGACACACAAAGTGCCCAGTCAAAAATAAACCCTTAAGCTGAAGGGAAAGAACAGAGGTATATGGGTCTGGGAGAGATGTGAGACAGACATTAATTATTGAAATAAATGAACCTGACATCTGTGTTTACAGACAAAAACTATGCATTTTGAACAGACAGGATCATGCAGTCCCACTGAGTTCCCACTGTGAAACTGTGTTCTGCATGCAGTAACTCCATGGATGTCTGAGGGCTGGGGTAGGTTATAGGATCAAAAAAGTTTCTGCCTGTGGGTGTAGAGAAACAATGTGCCACCCACAGGCAATGTGGCCTGTGTGTTTTGAGAAATAAAATGTCTAATGACAAAGAAGAGAATTAAATAGAGAATTAAAATTAAATGGTCTCTCAGTGGTGCTATAGCCAGTGAGATATGCTCTGGGTGCTCCTCTCTGGGTGAGATACAAACATGTTTTAATCTGTATTTTTACCCAATGGAGGCCGATGATCTGACAATTTTCCAGTGGTTCATCTTAAGTATTATCCCTCTCCTTTTTTTGATTCACCTGACAAGAATAAGGAGGATGAGTGGGGGAAAACCTTTAAAAAGACTCAAACTTCCTGCCAGTAGTGCCCACTGCAGTCAGTGCTGATCTGCATTAATTGCAGTCTGCAAACTTTCCCACCACCTTTCCAGCTGCCCCAGACTGCCAGCCCCCCTCCAACATCAACGCCTTGCACATTGGTGAGACAGATAAATGGATAAATGGACAGTTCCAGCTTATCCCTTTGTGGGCTGTGTGTGAACCAGCTGGGCATTACCCCCTCAGGAGAGCACTGGAGGAAAAAATGCTTTGGTCCTGCCCCATACCTGGCTCCAAGACTCAGCACAACTGCTGTATTTTCTATCATGTTTTATCATATATTTTCCCTGTAACACATGAATCTATAACACCCATTTCTTTGCTTTTGTCCAGGGTTGAATGCAGGCATTAGAATATTTCATGGTCCAGCTCCAGAATGAAGCAGTGGTGAGGAAATACCATGAGCAGCAAACATCTTGTTCCACCCTTCAGATGGAATGAACAGGAGCCATCCCAGCCTGGCAAGCACAAGGCTCACAGTAAACACCTGTTTTAAAGCCTCTGCAGATACAGAGGGTCAGCAAAGGAAATAACCTGGGGGATTTCCTTGTCCCCTCCAGGAACTATTGGAATGGCTGAGATTTGCTTCAAGGGCTTTAGGCTATGAACAACTAATAGTAATTCTCCTTAAGCTTAGGCCCAGCAAATTCCCAAATATTATGACCTGCAGCAAAATAACAGGTGTGCAAGAACATGGCAGTTGTGGATTTGTTATAGTCTGTTATAAATAAGTCCCATCTCCAGTTGTTGCTCACATTAACCTGTACGTTCATTCCCTGGGTTTGATGTTTACTTCCAGCTTGATACCTAATTAAATATTGTCAAAATGAAGCCATTTCTGATGCCATGTGTTAATGTAAACACTGTGTTTAAGGTGTTCACTGATTGGGTGGGTTTAGATTGAGACACAGACCTCATACAGGACAAAAATACCCTTGGAGAACCCTCGGGGTGAGAATTGCAATGCAGCAAAGCTTGACCTTGGGTTACTGCTTTTCCAGTGGAGGGAAAGACCCACTGCCTGCATTTCAATGGACCCGTGCCTCATTCTGGGTAAGCTGCAAATCTGAGCCAGGGGAAGCCAGAGCCTTCAAAATGTCTCTGGAGTTCTGTGTACTCATGGCAAAGGATGAACCTTTGGGGTTAGTTAGGACACTGTCAGCACTTCATTAAGACTGCTTCCTATTTGGCTGGCATTTCCCTTGCACTGAAATACTTGTTATTACTTGCACCAGGAAGAGCAAACACACATTTGAATATTTTGGTATTCATTGATAGTCCTTTCCTCCTTCTGCATGTTGATACTTTATTTCCAAGACTATCAGGATTGTCCAAAGCCGTTAAAGTAGCAGATTCTGCCAGGAAATAAAAAAAACTGTGAGTGTTTGTTTTTTAAACTCCTATTTCACAATATTTTCTATCAGTTTAGCCATCTAAATGTGTCTGCTATACAGCCTCCTTCCCTTAGTCAGTCTGAGCCTACTGGGATTCCTAGACAAAGCCTTTTTTTGCAGAAGGAACTACAAGTTTAGATTGGAAGTCTGACTTTTGATGACAGTCAATGTGTTTGATAAGTATACCTCTAATGGCTGTCACAACAGGAACACACACTTCAATTCTAATTTTTATTCCCTTTCCCCTCAGAACTTTGCTGTCATCAGAGATGGAATTTTGGAAAGGAATTTTCTAGACGTTTTAGGACATCTACTCATTTCTTCACAGTAGCTTGTCAATCACAGGTAATGGGAAAGATGAAATCACTGTACAGACAGACAAGAATGCATTGCCTGAAGAAGCTTTGCCTTACAATTAATAATTTTACCTACAGTTTCTCACCAAACTTTTATATAACAGGAAGAAGTGCTGTGGCAATGAGATACATTGTGTTCATCATAAACTTGATTTATCTAACATTGTCTTTGAAGAATACCTGGAATAACATGGTCACACTTGGTCACACTGTTATAGCTGTCCCTAAACAGTTTTATTGCCTTTTCCACAACCCTTGTTACACAGGAAGGAAGACAGGATGTTTGAAGAAATGGACAACAGTGTGGAAAAAATGCAGTTCTGCAAGAAGCACCAAGTGTACTCCAGGTCTGAGACCCTTATCCCCTTTCTAGGTATTTTGTCCAGCTGAGTTCCCTTAGGCTCCAGTGTGAAAAAGAAATGTTTTAAAGTGTGATTTATCTGCCCAGGTTTAGATGCCTGTTTTAGCACAAGATGAATTGCACTGTGTCTCCTCCTCCTCTCTGTTGCCTATTAAGGGAGTGCAGGACAAGATTCAGTGCAGTTATCTACACCAGGAATGTCTGCTTTTGCTCAGATTAATCCCATTCCGGAGATCTGGATATCAAGTCACCAACATACTCTTCAACCTGACACCGGCGGTGCCATGAAGCATAAAATTGGGCCTAAGGCTAACACAAATGATGGATATTGTGTCTCAATATCCTGAAATAAATCAAGAGAACTGTGCTTACAGCTAAAGGCTGAGTTGGTGCAGGCTCACCTGTGCCTGGTCCATCTCAGGAGAAAGACACCAGGGATGAATGCTGTACCATTGCCGTTAGCATCCTTGTTCAAAGTTTTAAGTAATTGCTTTCAATGCATGAAGACAAGTTTAAGCTGGTGATGAATGGTTAGAAATGAGACTGTTTCCCAGCACAATTTCCCCTTTCCATTTTACTATTCACACAGAGAAAAAAACAGTTTATTTGCTTGACATTGTCACTGAATTTGCACAAATTTTGCGAATTTGTGTGAAGGTAAGGGAAGAAGAAGCTGAATGTCTCAACAAAGATCCTACACAGCTGTGAACCCTTGTTCTGACAGTGTGGAAATGGTTACAAAAAGAGACTGGTTTCCTTACTTAATTTGCTGAATGATCTGAAAGGAGAAAGTACAGGAATTACAGGAAAATTGGATGTAACAGTGGGTTGGCTGTCCAGGAACTCTTTTCCTTCTGTTTTAAGCTGTGCCCTCCAGAGGTTGCTGCAGGGTGCTCTGGTTTCCTTCTTATTTATTAGAATCTATTAGAAAAATGAAATAAAATTAATTTTGTCAGGGGAGAAATTCTTGCAGTAAATCTTTTAGTTTCCTACTAGATAGGAAAAAACCCAGAAGTGTACTAGTTACCTTGACAAGCTAAAAATGGATAAACTTCAGAAGCTGCTGGGTTGTGATTGTCTAAACAGGCTGTGCCCCAAGCCAGGCCAGCACAGCTGAGGTTTAGGATGCAGTGGTGGATCCAGGCACACCTGAGTTAGCTGGGACTGATAACCCAAGGGCTCAGCACCATTCACAAGCCTGCCTGCACACCTCAGCAATTACACTGAATTTTTCTGCCCAATTCCTCTACAATATCACTATTCCTCTCACCTGCCTGTTGCAGTTTCTTCCTGAATAGCAGCACAGATATACCCAAATTTTTTAGAGAGCGGTCACCTATGGCAAAACATACCAGCAGAATAAAGCAGCAGCACTACCTGCGTGCCTGATCATCTTCTAAATAAAGCCTCTGCATGCTCACTTCTGGCAGTTTCAAATTCAGCAAGAAAAACTGGTCTGATTAGCCTAATGTGGAGGTAAAGCTCTGCAAGAGAAGTACCCTCCAAGTAACAAGCTTTGAGGCCTTTTATTAGCAAAAAGGTCATTGATGGTTTAATGCCCATTTCCCAGATGCCACATCAATGAGAATAAACTCATTTAAAAGATTTGTGATAAGTAATTAAGCTACTGTAGGACTGCTTCAGCACATTCCCCATCACTCCAAGGGCAAGTAAGAATGAAAGGAATGTTTTCCTGTGTGAGCAATAATGAGAAAGGAAGGAGACTCGTTCTTTTCTGCCTGCCTGTGTTGGTGGGCTGGTTCCTTCCTCCACCACACCTGTTTGCTAAAGCTGAGTGCACTGTAAATGAGAACCAAGCTTTAGGAATGGCTCTTGCAGAGGCTTGCAGGGCCCTTGTGCTGGGTTAGTTGTGCTCCACTCAGAGAAACTGAGTGAGGCACTGGAAGCCACGGGAGCTGAGTGTCACCCATGTCTGTAGAGGAAGGACCTGTGTGTCCTACAATGAATCCAACAGGGGTGGGAACTCTTAAACAAATTAAATTAGAGTCCCTGGAACAGCACCTTTAGCCAAAGGAAGCTGCACAATCTCTCTATTTTTCCAGCTAATATATGCTCTGAGGACCCAGGTGCTTTTCTCTTCATGGCCCTTTGACCTACAATATCATGAATTTTTACCATATTAATTTCTTCCTTGTTGACATCTATCCTCCTGAATCTTTCACATTTTCTTAGTTTTCCATTTTATTCTATTTAGACACCACAGACTTTTCTGACTCTTCCTTCCCCACCCTTCAAGAAAAAAAAAATGCAGAAACCAAAGACTGAAGGGAAAGAAGCAAACCTCACACACCCTACACTTCTGTCTTTCAGTTTTACATCACAACTGGTTTAGCATATAGGAAATTAAATAAAAAATAAATAGACATAATGGGGAATTAAATTTAAAAAAGCTTAATTCAGACAAAAAATGAGTTTGAAAGGTTATTTGAAATCTAAGCCATTTAAATTGCTCAAAGTAATGTCTTCTTATACATTTTCATTTGCAAACAAAGTTTTCAACAAGATCAATTTTTCCCCCAGATATTTTGGGTGATTAAAGGACAAGAAGCTCTACTATTTCAACACAAAAAGCACCAGCATGACTTAACTTCACTCTCCCTTGGCCCAAGGAGCTGTGGATCAAAAGAAGCAATGTTTTCCTAGAATCCCAGTCTGCATTATTGTGGGTTTCACTCCACAAAAGCAATAATTTCCTCCACCAGCACTTTCTAAAGACAGCTGAGGTGAGGATTTTCTATTTTGAAAGAAATAATTCTCTGAGATACCTCAAGAACTGAATGCCAACCCTCATGGTCAGACCAAGAAAAGTAAGTTTGTAAATTGAACCCCTTTGATTTTGCCTCTGCCACTGATGAAAGGCAACAAAAATGTGCTGAGTGTGGAGGACCAAGCATAAGAATGCTTTGTCTCAAACATTCTGAATATTACATCAGGAAAACTGCAGTGAGAAGTAACTTTGGGTACCCTGTGGAAATGTGCTGTAATTTTTGAGAAGTTTGTAGGAGAAGTGTGGAACTTGATGAAGTTATTGTAAAATTAAGGTCTTATTGGCCAACATCCTTGAAATTAAATAGTAGGCTGGTTGCTGGAGTTAAGGCAACTTTATAGTAAAAGCATAAATGTTCCCTGGCAGTGGGCTGGAGTTTTTGTTCAGTCTTAGGATAATTTATAACGTGCCCCTTGTCCATGGGTCACTACACTGAGGCATTGAGTTGCTTGGAATATCTGGAATAAATCTGTTGGGTTGTCTCCACCTGCTTTGGGTGGTATCTGTACAGAATAACTGTGGGGTCAAGTGAGATTTGAGCCTCATTTGTGTTATGGCTGACTGGAGGCAGCTGTGGAGCATTTGGGCAGCTGAACTTCAGCTGAAGTGTTTACAGCTTGCAGAAAAATGGCTGGCATTTGGAAGGGATGTGCAGTGTTTAAAGATTGCTGATTTAATATGTTTTAAGAGATCCCTAGGTGTGGATGCTTTCAAGTTAAGATCCTGGGAGTTTTTAAGTCAGTGGATTTGTTTAGTTACTGGAGTGAGTTCTTTTGGGCTAAACATATGGGAACTTTTCAGCCTAATTGGTTTGCAGCTGTACATCACTTTCATGCTGGAGAGAGGTCTGGTCTCTCCAGGAGGCTATTTATTCTACTTTCCCAACAGCTCTCTCTATAAAGGAAGAAATGTCCAGTGGCTAGGATGTTAGCTTGATACTGAGTTCTGATTTAATTAATTCTTTGAAGGACTGGCTGGATGCTTCTCCAGGAAGCCACATGGAAATAAAATTTGCATCAGTCATAACTGAGTCCACAAAATATGCCTCTGACAGATTTTGGTCCCACTTTATTCTCAGGCTATGTTCATTAAATTACATGCCCATTTATATAATTCTGGCACTTTAAACCCCAGTGTTTGGAGTGTTTGTTTCAGGAAATGCACTGGAATGTCTGTGTTGAGTAATCCCTGAAGTTTTCTAACATACTGTATTTATGAACAAAGGTGTTGGAAACAATTTTCAGATCTAGTTACAGATACAGCTTTAGATGTCTATGGAATTAATATCAGAAAGAGGGAATGTGGTTTGTTCTTGGTACTTTCTCAATTATTTTGTAATTGCTGTTTTAGGATCTTTCTGGCCAGAGGTTACATTAGGACCGATGTAATACTTAACTTATCCAACTTTCATTATTCTCAATAATCATTTCTTAAACCCTGGCATATTTTTGGCCACTATGATTTGAGATGGGAATGCTCTAAACATGAAATATGGGGGCAATGAAAGTAGTTATTTTTTTCTTTATTTTTTTAATAGGTCCCATATTTTGAGATTTGATTGCGAGTGATTCCCTATTCCTTACATAGTCAATTTCTTCCATAATTTGTGTTTCTTATAGTATACCTTTTTCCCAGATTTATTCTTAATATTTCAAATTCTTGTTCCTGCTTTCCTCCACTCTTTGTTTACCATTATCTAACACATAATCTGTTTTGCTCTACTTTTATTTTGTCTCCAGGTTTTTTAACTTATTGTTTGATGTTTTATTCTATACACAGTTGAATCAAGAATCCACACATCTCCTATATAAATAAGCAACAAAACAATACAAACCACAAACCACACATAACACAACACAAAAAAAACACACACATTTATTTTGGAGAAAATATTAAAAAAAGTGTGGTTGTTGTCAATAACAAAGAGCATAAGTGACGGAAAATCCTGAGGGTTTTCAAAGCTTCCAATTCTGTCCTTTTACAGATTAATATAAGTATTAAAAATGCTGTGATGTAGAAATAAACATTTGGAAATTAGAGGCACTCGCCCTGGTCAATAGATGCACTAAAGGAAGGGTGGTGAGAATTTGCTGGCTGGACAAAGCAGCTTTTTGAAAGCAGAATGGTTGGAAATTCAGATGAAAGAAATGACCACAGAGTTCAAAATTACTAAAACATTCCGTTTTGAAACTGGTATGTGCTGTTGGTATCATTATAAAGTTTTCAGACTATTGGTTTCTATTGTCCAACCAAATTTAAGAACCTCTGGTTCTCACACAAAGAATAGGAAAAACAGGCAAAGCAGAGGATTGAAATTAAAAGGCTGAAGTAGAAGCTTGTAGAATACAGAGAGCAGCACAGTTAAAGACAAGATAGGTTCAGAAGATATGCACTGTACAATACAACAGATTTGTTTAGCAAAATGGCTTCTTTTGTTCTTAAAACCTGCAAATCTACTACCCTGCTCATGGAAGAAACCGACTATTGCTTGTGCATGCTGGATCAATGCTCTCTGAAGAGAAAACAGCACAGCTCCTCTGGAAATCTGAATAAAGCCAGATCTTCTGACAGAAGAAACAAAACCTCTGAAAAAAGAATGAAGTCTTGAGGAGCAACTTATGCTAATAGAACAAGCAAAATTAAATAAAGAATTGATATTCCCCAGGAATGGAAGTGGCATCAAGGAAAAGCAGCAAGAAAGAACTAAACCTTTCATTTAAGTATTTAGAATTGGGTGCTTTCCTCTTCCCTGTATTATAAAAATAACTGGGATATTAGGAGAAAGACCAATTGTTCTTTTAAGTGTTGTGTGACCAGCACAGGTGATGCATTCCTGTAGCTTACACCACCATTAAGCACTTATAAATAGGAGACTGTGGCAATAACTGCAAAAATAGGCTGTGTGACAAAGGGTTGATTTCCTCCAGAACATGACTTATGTGATGTTAGTTCTCATGCAGAAATATATGAAGAGGTAGAGCAAGGGAATCCCCTGTTTAAATCAAATTGACTGATTAGAATTCCCTTGGCATCTTACAGAACAATCATGTGAATAAATTGTTGTGAGCAGCACATGTAGCTAAGTATATTTAATATGGATTTTAACTTTTTAAAAATTTGTAGTAACATAGTGGTTCTGGTACTCTGCACCCAGAAGAGAACTGTAACAGATCAAAGATGAAGGTCCTGGGCTCCAGTGAAATTGCTCTCAGCAGTGTTGCACTGGTAAACTTCTCATGGTAGAATGTTTACCCACTGTCCTAACCTCAGTGGTGCTGATCTAGAACTACTTGGTGCTGAGTGTAATTCTTCCTTCCTTCTGAAAAGGAGGTGTGGATTGGAAGAAATAAGGTTTGCAGGTTCCATTAACTTATCTTTTATGTCACTCATTAGGGAAAACTGCTTTCGGCTGGTGATGAGCAGTGCTTTCAGAACAAGCATCTTTCTACTCATCAGAAGGACTGATCAAGAAATGCTCTGATCAGTATTCTGGACACCAGATTAATATTGTGAATACAGTTGTTATGTAAAACTAGCTGTGTCTGACAACTATAGTTGTATTTAATATTAATTTTTACCTCTGTGACAGATAGAGATACCACATAGTACATAGCAAAAACTTTACACTGAGGAATAATTTCAACACTATCTAGAATGTAGTTCAGAGCATCTGACTCTGTCAGTATCTTTCCTAGATTAGTGCCAATGAAACTCCTCTGTTACCAGTGTTTGCCAAATCTTGTCTTGTCACCAGTGAAACAAGGTTATTTCAGAGGAGGCACAGAGTTATTGTGTTCCTCTCACACTGTGAATTTTTTATATTATCACTTCCTCCAAGGATTTTCCTTATTTAAGCCCACAGAAACATTTTTGATGGTCTGTTTTTACAGAATCCATAGCAACAGAGTTTTCATGGCATCCAAAATGATTTCATTTCACTAAAGAAGTATTAAATATGAACAAGCTCAGTTTCTTTTATTAGGGAATTAGCTATTAGGAGGAAGCTCTTGGCTGTGAGGGTGGGGAGGCCCTGGCTTGCCCAGAGAAGTTGTGGCTGCCCCATCACTGGAAGTGTCCAAGACCAGGTTGGATGGGGCTCTGAGTAACCATGGCAGGGAGGTGGAACTAAATCATTTTTGAGGTCTCTTCCAACCCAAACAATTCCATGATTCTATTCTATGATTTTTATTCTACATTGCAATCTGTAGAAAACCTCCTAAAGCTTCTCCTGAAGGAACACAACAAAAAGTTCAAGCAGAGCTTTCTCTGCCTGTGTGTTCAAATCCAATAGTGAACATTTCGGGAACAGCACATTGTTCACATTGGCTCCACCTCTGTGCCTCCTAGTTTATCTCATCACATTAAGCCTCTTTTCATTTAATTTAAATGCTTACATTACATTTCCTGATTTCCTTTTTATTCATCATTGTCACTTGCAGAAGGCATCTTAAAAGCCCCCCAGAGGATTGGTGGGTCTAGCAATGGGCAGACACTTAGATAGAAACACCCAGGCTGGTCCAGGGCTGCCAACCAAAGCACAAAGGAGCAACCACCTGTGGGAAATCTCACGGTAAGCACAGTGGGCATTTGAGCTACTGCACCTGGAGATGAGGATCGACAGCAGCTCGTGCTGGAATTAACTGCAAGTGAAGCTGCAGAGCTGCTCGACAGCCGAACACCCTGTGGCTGTCAGCAATGTCCCACCCACCACGTGAACTCCCCGGGGACCTTGCAGGATCAACAGGCTGGGAAATGGCTTTGCACAGTGATGGCGAGCACCCCACACCACAGCTCTTCATGCAGGGCACAGCACACAATATTTAAGTTTTCCTGCTCTTCAGTTGACTGCTGCAGTAGTTTAACTCGTTCCACTCATTCACAAACGAGATGACCTAGATCCACCCTCCTGCCATGGGCAGGGACACTTTCCACTATCCCAGCTTTCTCAGAACCCCTTTCAACCTGGCCTTGGACACTTCCCGGGATGGGGAATCCATTGTCCTTCTCTGGACAATCTGTGCCACTGCCTCACCACCCCCACAGGGAAGAATTTCTCCCTAGTACCTGGTCAAAATTGCCCCTCTTTTATTCCAGTCTCTTTCCAACAGTTTTTGCACCTTTTCAATTTGCAGACTGATCCTTTCTTCATGCAGAAACACAATTATGATGATCAACCTTTCTGCAAAGTGGCTTTAATGACAGTAAGAATTTTTCTGATGAAGCGACAGGAGGGAATAAAACTTTCCTAAAACAAATCCTGCCTGTCTGGAGGAAAACCAGAGTGGAATTTGAGTTATCCTTGTATTCTAAAAAGCTTTTCAATTGCTGATGGAAATTACCCCCGTGGATTTGTTTAGCATCAGAATGGTGCACGTTGTGCACTCAGCTTTAAATAAGATCCTGCTGCCTCCTCATCCCTTTTTTTTTTTTTTTTTTTTAATGGACAGAGAAACAGGCGCTTTCAGGATTCGGATGTTTAAGATGGGTGATCTAAATGGTTTTCATGAAAGACCGGTTTCTCTCTACTGATTAGAAAGGGAGTTCGGAGATCAAGCTCAGTTGCAGGTGTTTATCCTCAGATTTCATGCGAAGAGAGAATCCCAACCCAGTCTGAGTTCCATGAGAACGCCTGGCACTGATGGCTGAATCAGCACACAAGGTAAACTGAATATTTCTCCCTTATATGTGGGCTCTTTGTCTTAATTGTTTTCCCTGTATCTTGTCCTGTTCACAGATGTTGTGAGCGTTGTTTTACAAGGTTTGTTTCAAAGTTTTTTAAAAAGGTTTTTCATCATCCTGTAAAAACCTGAGAAAATATTGATTTATTTAAGAAAGTTCATTTTCCCATGAATATCTCTAATGACTGTAACATTAAGCTTCATTTTGCACACCATGCTGGTGCAAAAGTCTAGTCTAGAATCGTCTTTTAAGATAATTTACTGTTCATTTACATAAAAAAACATTTTTATTAAAGCTGACAGTGTTGGCAGGGAGCAGAGAGGTAACATTAAACATCCGAGATGGAGGTGGCTTGTCAAGTTTAACTTTGTTCCTTGTGCACCCTGCTGAGTTTTTAAATACAACCAATGTCTTAAGAAAGGGAAGAAGAGGGGGTGAATCAATCACACCTTATGGTTCTTCTTGGACAGTTTGTTACATATCAAATGAAGACCAAGGCCTAGACACATCATTTACAGTGGGAAGCATGCTGGAGATATTAGAAGTTAGTGGGGGTCAATTTGTAAAGGTTGAAGAAACTGAGGAAAGTATTGAGAACTCTATACTAACTCCAAAAAAATCATGTGCTGAATAAAGATTAGCTCTGAAGTGTGGATGCTTCCCTTCGGTAATTACCATCTACAGCTTTTTAATATGGAATTAGCCTCTTCCCAGCTTTTAGAAAAGTCAGTGTAAGAGACACAACAAAAGCCACAACAAAACTCCAACCTGGTCTGTAAGAATCAAAAACTCATCAGAAATAAAGTGTTAAATATTCCAAAATATGTATTAAATTACGTGGGTATTCCACATTCCTGTGGTGCATTCTGGAAAATTTTTTTCGATTTTCAAATGCTTCCTGAGCAAAGTATAAGAAGCAGCTGAGATATTTTACCTGTTTCTATTGGATTATAAAAGTAAAACACCTAGAATTAACATTATTGCATTATATAACCAGAGTTTCATTATAATTAATATTGATTATAATTTTAAAATAGATTAGACCTACTCATTATTATGTCATCTTTATATGCCTGCTTCTGAAGTTGCTGCCATACTGTGGGCTTGTAAATGTTGGAAATGGGGCCACTTTATAAAACCTATGACATAAACCACATCATGGTTGTAATGCACACTTCTGCTGTGTCTTGGCATTTTATGAGCTGCAAAATCAAAGACCAAACACTGCCCCACCAACAGCCTTCCCCTTCTGTGGGGTTCTGTAGCTTAACTATGAATAACATACTCTGGGTTTTTTTGACCCAGGAAGTCTTCCTTGCTTCTGCCTTTGGTAACTGAAATTCCTCAGGTGCTTGACACAGGTGGTTTTGCAGACCAGCAGCTCATTGTACAGTGGGGCCACTCCATCCCCACCCTCTGATTGATTAAAAGCTATCTGCTCCCCTTGCCCAGCTCCAGACACAATAAATCAAGAGCAATCCAGGAGCAGAGGCCAGCAGGGAAGGGGCATCGATCTTGCCCAGTGTCAGCGGGTTGACAGGAGGATAATGCTGATCTCTGTGAGATGCCAAACTCCAATGATTAAAGAGGTCCATCCACCAGCAATGGCCACTGCCCAGATGTCCAATGCCAGAGGCATCCTGGCAGAAAGTCTTTAAAACAATAAAGAAAACAAGCACTTCAAAGGGCTCTGATTAATTGAGCATAATGACAACTTTTTGAGGTGCTGACGAATCGAAAGGGAAGAAGTGGATTGAAGCAGTTCATATCTAATGATATTACTGTGAAGACAGAAAATTCTAAGTGTTAAAGAGGCAAAGGTTGTAATTTACATGATAATTATATGTATCCATAATATCTACTATATGTATACCTTTCATATTATTATTATTATTATTATTACTATTTTTATTATTATTATCTACTGCTTTTTTTTCCCCCCCTCTCTAATTAT
>WEKY01025694.1:0-11100 GCA_013390045.1 Picathartes gymnocephalus
TCCTGAAAACTTTTATTTAATTATTTGCTTTTTTCCTTACAATTTCTAACAGATGTTTCAAAATCATTTTCCAGAAGTACCACGATCTTCACTTTGAGAATATCAACAACTTCAAGAATGCAAACCTCAGACCACAAATGCAGTGCCACTTTAAAAAGCACATGGATATAAAATTTGTACTGCTGTAACCAGTTGCTATTGTAACTAGTAACAAAATTTAGGTGGAAATAAAAATTACACCCCCCAAAAATATTTTTAAAATGTGGAATCTCTTGGGTCATTTCTTTTCCCTTCACTTAGGAGTTTCTGAGCTGCATTATTACCTATGTGTAGTTAGTATCCAGGATAAAATTAAAAGGGCAAAATACAGTTCACTGAGGTCATTCCCATACACACAGCATCTTGCCATTCTCAGGCCATTTCAAGATGGATTTGTTCTGTTAGACCGCTAAAATGCTGACAAACTATAAGAAATTGAGAGTACTTTTCTTATGAGCACTGGCACTTAGCATCAATTTAAAAATGACCAGCTAGGGTACATTAGATTAAAGGCCCGTCTGAGGACGGGGCTACTGGGGTTACTGAACCTCCATCCCATCTTAATACCACATTTTCTGAACAATACCCAACAGTTCAGTGAATGGCCGATGTCTTTGCCTAAGTGACATTACCTTAAAAACTGCTCTACACAATCTTTTACAAGTAAAAAAGTGCTTTTAATGTCCTCAGATTGATTTTCAGAGAACCACAGAATGGTTAAGTTTGGAAGGGACCACACTGGGTCATCTGGTCCAATGTCCCTGCTCAAGCAGGGTCATCCCAGAGCACATGGCACAGAATTGTGTCCAAACAGATCCTGAATGTCTCCAGTGAGAGAGAAAGAGTCACTTCAGAAGAAAAATCTAAGATGTTGACTTTGTGAGAAATGTAAAATCTCAACATGGATCATGCTAGATAACTACAGCTATTTATGCACAATGGATTGGTGAGCTTAAGAGCTCTGTACAGTTTAAAATTGTGTTCTGCTGAAAAAGATCACATGCACCCAGGGATCTACATATTCACATCTATCTTCCTTCATTTTGTAGGCATTTTATCACTTTACCTGGGCATCAATTTTCTGTCATCTATGTCTTGCAGTTCAATTTGAAAAAATGTAATTTCTTCAGACAATCCAGGAACAAAATGTTATCATTGCCCCCTTCCTTTCTTACAGCCTGATGAGGAGCTGATGGGCTTTGAACCTGCCTCCTGTTCCTCCCAAATGCCTGAAGATTGTAAAATTAAATTGTCCATCAAAAGTTATTAAACTGGGTATAGAGAAAAAATATTTGGTACCTTCTTCAGCTTAATTACACTTCACTGTACATCTACCGGAGCTCAGACAACATACATAGTCCCCAGATACCTGTATGGAAGTTGCTAGAAATACTGTTTTCTGTACATCACATACTGCATCAGATTAATTTTTTCTTAATCTGCTCCCTCTCTTATCTTCTATCCATTCTTGCAAATGAAGGAAAATAATTTAACATTTTAAGAAAACACTATAAAACGTTGAATAGGGTAGAAATAGTCACCATTACCCAAATACTGGAGGACACAAAACTTTCAGACTCACTTTTTCCAAAGCAAAGTAGAAAATACTTTTTTTAATGAAAAGTAAGTCACCTACTGTAAAAATTGTGAACATGAATGACATAAACTTCACAAATGCTTAAACTGTGCCCATATTCATTGGTATGTCAGAAAACCAAAATAAGCCCTCATTATTCATTCATGAATAACCACCACCAAAATAAAAGGACCATTAGGATGTTAGGAAGAGCAACCTTTGATAAAGTAAGTCCTTGGGTTGTAGGAAAACTGACACTTTACCAACTGTCAGAGTGAAAGAGACAGCAGTAAAATTTAAACTGTATGAATGAAGAATAAAACCACATGGCTAAAGGTGAAAAAGCAGACTGTGATTTCCAGCGATAAAATGCAAAAATACTGGGTTTTGGTATGATAACCACCCATATGTCTGGAACAAATAGAAACACTGGCTTCCCTATGGAGAGATACCTCCATAAGCTGTTCTGAAGTCTCATTTCATGGACTGGAACCATAATGTCCTGATATTGAATAAACTCTGTCCAAGTAGGTTTAATTATTAAATTATTTCAACTTTGCAAGACCATCGGTCAACCTCAGTGAACTCTCTACAGGTTGATTTTCATACTCATGATTTAAGACCTGCTTCATTAGGTTGTTCTACGACGTTCTATTGGTTGAGTATAACTGTATAACAACAAATAAATAAAAAGTCTAGGATTTGTTCCTCTATCACAGACCAGTTCTTAAGTACGTAACCAGCAACTTGTTCTCACAGTGTAGGAAAATGGTTTTCTACCTTTTAATGCATATTTTTGTAAATAAATTTTAATTAATAAATTCATTTCGGTAATTAGTTTCAGCTAGCTTGCCATTCTTTGTGACTTGATCTCCCAGTCTATCTTGTAATTTAAAAAAAATTTGCCATCACTGATCTCAAGACTTTCGCTCCAAAACTTCAGTTCTCAGAGTCTGCAGACGTCTGTGTAGCATCTATAGCTATGCGTGCCTGTTCCTATTCACAACTCTAATGTTAACCCAGGGCTGACATTACCAACTCCTTCTAGTCTGTTTACAGTCTTTTACTCTTTCTCTAAGAACATCCTGTAGTTTTCCATCCTCAATGATCTGTTTGAAATAATTTTGATGCCAGGGATATCTACATGTTGGCATGCAGGCTATGTATTTTTCCTCAGTATTTACCAAGTCTTTAAATTTCCCTGTGCAGAGTACAATTGTAGGTTGCAGAAATGAAAACTTAGCAGAAAATACCAGTTTAGATCACAGAGTGAAGCAGCTTCAGGTGTTTGAACAACCTGAATCCTGTACTTATAAGTCTGTCCCCAGGCCGATGTCACTGAGACAAGCGAGTATTTTTTGTTCTCTAGTAGGATAGCTATAATTATATTCTGCAACGCTTTCTTTAAACAAAATGCAAAGCAAAACTCTCCAAGCTCATTTTTAGCTGGCAATTTTTTACAGTAGACTAGAGCAGGTCCCGAGAAAGCTAAAGTATATTCACATACTTCTAAGTAAAAGTTACCAAACTGGACTATAAAGAACACAATGACTTCTGTTATCAGCATAAACAGTGCAACCTCCAAATATTTCAGTGAGACAAAGAGAATGCAGAAGTTAGAATGCAGTTCAGGAACATGTACATATTCTGTACATTTTTGTCTCTTTTTATTGTAAAACACAGCATAAAGGAGTGGGAGGTTGTCTATTAACAATCACTTCACAGTTTGTTAAAATCAGTTATGAATTATTAAATAAATGTAATTTACAACATAACTAGCATATTTATTAGCGTATCACCACTTAGTCTTTGGTTGAGTTTACTTCTTTGTGCCTTTGCTAAACTTCTGTGGTCTGCAAGGCTCCACTCAGGTATATTTGAGAAATCACATCAGACTCATACAGCCTTTCCTGCAAGAGCAATGTCCTGAACTGTTGGGAGTTGTACAAGAAATGGAGTCAGGTACCTGGTTAACAAATACACTTTTTCACACCTTATGACGTCTGATGCACTTTCAGTCTCCTAAAAAGTTTCTCTCAATATCTACGCAACTGATCGGTTTAACAAGGGCAAGAACAAAACTGCATCTTGGGAAAACCAGAAGTGCTTCATGAGTAAAAAAAAAAAAAAAAGAGTATTAGAAGTAGACTTACCAAACAAAACTGAATTCTTTTTGTTAAAAACTACAGACAGCCCCCTTACAGTTTTGTTAAGTAAAGTTAAGTAACCATTCATATAAGGTGCTGGAAAAAGACAAGAGAGGTGAAGACTGAAAGAGAAGTAAAGGCGAACAACATTCAGAAGTTCACATATTTGAATCACATACTTTTAAGCAACAGCAAGTTCTATGGGCAGCAGTAAGCTGGATAGGGTACCACCTATCCAAAATGCAGAAAGAGTATACCATGTAATCAAACAGCTCGCATACATTTTTGATATTTTTAAATCTGATTTTAAGGTTCACTCTTGTAAGATATATTAAGAAATAAATTTTTTCACCTATAACATGCAATGTAATTTTTCAAAACAAATGAATTCAACAACAAAAGTGTTCTCGTTCTTATGATCCTAGGTGGAAAATTGTCTTCTGCTGGTTTCATTGTGGTAATGTTACTGCAGGGAGAAGTATATTTTCATGCTATTGAAAACAGCAGTTGTTTTTCTGTAATAAATTTAATTATATCTATATTTTCACAAACCACATTAACTAATATTTTGCACAGAGATCTGTGTCCTGGCAACTCTTGAATTGTTTTTATAGCTTATTTTTCTGGTCAGCAAATACTAGAACCCAAACTGTATTCCTCTCTCCATATTTGCAGGAAGTAGTGTTGTAGACTCCAAATATACGATGGTTCATAGAATCTGCCTCACCTTTCAGTAGTTTCTTGTTTCAGCAGAATTACGTTTCATTTATTTAGATGACTGCCACTCCAACATGCTTAGCCATACTTTAACATTCCACAGCTCTAAAAAACATTTATTGAGCCAGGACCATATCAATAGCATTTACTAACCAGGGAATTTACCAACAGGGAAGAACAGTACATTTTATAGATGCTTACTTCAACGCATATCCTTAAAATGTGAATAGGGAAATGCAGAGTATTTTACTGCTCCCTATAGTAAGTGCTACATTCTCCACTTTTTTTTTGTACAAAATAACATAGCAATGAGATCACCAGTGTTAAAACAAGTACAGATTTTGTATGCGCATTTAAAATTGCTACATACGCCAGGAAGAAGAGAGTTCTCCTTTAAAGGACCAAACTCTGGAAACAGATATTTCATAAATTTAAATGAGCAGAGCCCAAGACCTGGAATTATATACAGACGGCTTTAACACTGTACTTTAACACTCCATTCAAGTCTCAAAACCTTTCTGTCAAACGAAAACAGCCAAATATTTTATTGCAGAAAGTCTCATTATTGTCTACCACTTAAAAGAGATTTTTTTCAATTTTATACAAGTTTTAATGCAGTCATTAATCATAAAAAGTCTTTGAAACACAACAAGAAACTGTCCCTAGGGCAAAGGAGTACAATTTCTTGCTCAAACCCTGGATCACTAACACTTAGCTGATTTATGCACGTGTGAAAAACCCCTCTACTCACTGTTGTGCTTCTAGCAAGCCCAAGTAAAAATGACATTTAAAATTCAAGATGGAGACTTAATCTTATGATTCTCATAGTCACAGTGGATGAAGTATGTACAGCATAATTACTAACCTTGTATTTTTTATTAAAGATACAGCAGACTTGAGGTTTTAGCAGACTGTCTTTTCAATGTCACTCCTCCTTCCCCAGTTCCCCAGTACCTCCCTTCCTCCTAAGCTTTGGCTGGCACCAAGGAGTGGAAGACAAGAGTAATTTCACCTGGGTTTTTAATAAATCTGCAAAGTCCTGTGGAACTGACCTGTCACACTGAAGCAGACTGATGATTTGTGAGCAGACCTGGACTCTTCAGAACTGCAGCTCTTGTCTACCACTCGAGGTAACTCTCTCAAAATGGCACTGCTTGCCCAATGTCTTCACAACAGCATCTGGAGAGGGGGATAAATGTTTTGCTGATGCTCAAGAAAGCTTTTTGCAAGGCGCAGGAATTTAACTACCTGTTCTCTAGGAAAGAGTATTCGAGCAGGTATAGACTCCTCTATTCTTCTGCTAGCTCTTACCAGACCTCTGATCAGGTCTGATGGACATCCTCCCCCTATTCCTTTGAAGATGACAGAGTCTACCCTTTAACCAAACACCAACATGTCAGCTAAACCATAGTACGGTTCCATCCATCCTGTTTTGAACACATCCAGGGATGGTGACTCCACCGCTTCACTAGGCAGCCTGTTCCAGTGTCTGACCACCCTTTCAGTGAAGAAATTCTACCTAATGTCCAACTGAACCTCCCCTGACACGTCCTGAGGCCATTTGCTCTCGTCCTGTCACTAACTGACTGCGAGAAGAGACCAAGCCCATCCCAGAGCTACACCCTCCTTTCAGGCAGCTCTAGAGAGTGATAAGGTCTCCCACAAGCCTCCTTTTCTCCAGGCCAAACAACCCCAGCTCCCTCAGCTGCTCCTCATATGACCCTGCTCTCTACACCCTTCACCAGCTCTGTTGCCCTTCTTGGACACACATTCCCACACCTCAATGGCCTTCTTGAAGTAGAGGGCCCAGAACTGAACACAGGACTTGAGCTGGGCCATCACCACTGCACAGGGGGACAAGCACTGCCCTGCTCCTGCTGGCCACACCATTTCTGATAAAGACCAGGACTGGCCTTCTTGGCCACCTGGGCACACTCTGCCTCATGTTCAGCCAGCTGTCAATCAGCACCCCCAGGTCCTTTTCTCCTGGGCCACTCTCCAGCCACTCTTCCCTCGGCCCGCGGTACTGCATGGGGTGGATGTGATCCAAGGGCAGGAACCAGCACTGGCCCTATTGAACCTCACACCACCGGCCTCGGCCCCGTGACTCGGCCTGTCAAGATCACTCTGCAGAGCCTGCCTACGCCCCNAACCAGCACTGGCCCTATTGAACCTCACACCACCGGCCTCGGCCCCGTGACTCGGCCTGTCAAGATCACTCTGCAGAGCCTGCCTACGCCCCAGCAGATCAACACTCCTGCCCAGTTTAGTGCTGTCTGCAAACTTATTGAGGCTACACTCATCCACACCATCAATAAAGACATTAAGCAGGACTGGTCCCAGTACCGTGCCTTGGGGAATCCCAGTAGTGACCACCAACTGCAGAACCGTTCACCACCATCCTCTGGGCCCAGCCATCCAGTCAGTTCTTAACCCAGTGAAGAGTGCACCTGCCCAAGCCATGGACTGCCAACTTGTCTTAGTTTAATACAATTATACAGAAGTGAGACTCAAAAATGAGTTACCTCCCCTCTAGTTTTAATCACTCCCCTTTCATCGATAAGGAAAGATGAACGTGGGAAGATCTAAGTGAAAAAATAAAAGCTTACTAAAAAGAAGAATAGCAACAACCAAGATACTATTTGTCCAAAACAAGTCAATGCTGCTGGGATTCTGGAAGAAGCTTCCCAGTTGCCGCAGTGCTGACCACCCTCAGGGGGTGGAATTCATGGAGAGATGGTCAAGCTTCCTGGCATGGCACAGCAGCTGCAGGCAGCAGCTGGAACTCGTGCAGTGGGTTTGATCTCTCCTAGCATGGCACGGCAGCTGGAAAGAAAGGTATTGTGAAATTCTCCAAAGACCGGGGAGAACAAAAGGAAACTACCTTGCCAAAGGACACAGCACAACGCGGCGGTCCCACGTGGCAACAGAGAAAAGTTGTTGCAAAATTCACTATGAAGAAGTTTTGGATTGCAAAATGTAGCTTCTTGGTTGTGACTCAGAGATCTGCCCCATGCCACCCCCAGGTAGCCAGAAGACAACAGAAGAAGAGCTCTGCGCACGTGTGTTTGTAAAGGGGTTCCCTATTCCCTCTTCTGTGAATCCGGTGTAAAACACACAAGTTCAGTTTCCTGGGTGGCTGAGTCTTAAAGTGACAGTAAAAACGGACTATGTAGAGAGAATATGGAATACACATTTTTTGGGTCAGCCAGGACACAGCTTCCCCAGAAGAATGCTGCAGGTGACTGAAGTCCAAGGTAGACAACAACCACAGCCTTTCATCATCCACTAGGCAGGTAACCTCATCATAAAAGGAGATCAGCTTGATCAAGCAGGATCTGCTCTTCCTAAATCCATGCTGGCTGGGCCTGCTTCCTTGGTTGTCCTATATGTGATGCATGACGGCACTCAAGATATCTGTTTCATAACCCTCCCAAATACCAAGGTCAGGTTGACAGCCCTCTAGCACCCCGAACCCTCCTTCCAACCCCTCTTGTAGGTGGGCATTACATTGGCCAACCTCCAGTTGTCTGGGACCTCCCCAGTTAACCAGAACTGATGATAAACGATGAAGAGTGGCTTGGCAAGCTCTCCTGCCAGATCTCTCAGTACCCTTTGGTGAATCCCATCCAGCCGCACAGACTTGTGTGTGTCTAAGTACCACAGCATGTCACTTCTCCCTCCTGCATTGCAGGGGGTCTGTTCTGCTCCCTGCCCCTGTCTATCAGTCGAGGGGACTGGCTGTCCTGAGGATAACAGGTCTTTATATTAAAGACAGATGCAAAGAAAGCATCATTATGTACCTCAGCCTTTCCCTCATCCTTGGTGACATGTTCCCCTACGTGCTCAATACAGAAGGAAGATTTTCCTTGGACCTCCCTTTGTTGTTCATGTATTATAAAACCACTTTTACTATTTATCACAGCAGTGGCCAGGCTGATTTCTACCTGAGCTTATGCCTCTTATTTTCTCTCTACACATCTTAACTATATCCTTGTACTTTCCCCGAGTTTCCTTCCCCTTCTTCCAAAGGTCATAAACTCTTTTATCCCAAGCTCCAGCAAAAGCCAGACCAGTCTTCTTCCCTGATAGCTTGACTTTCAACACATAGGGCATACTCCTGTGCTTTTAAGATTCCACCCTTCCTGATCCCTTTATCATCAAGTACTCTTTCCTAAGGGACTTTCTGTGTCCTGAACAGGCCAAATACTGCCCTTCAGAAATCAAAGGTAGGAGTTTGGTTAACCCCACTCCTTACTTCATCAAGAATCAAAAACTCTATCATTTCATGGTTGCTGTGCCCAGGATGGGCATTCTGACCACCTCATCTCCCCCCAGCTCCCCTCTGTTCATAAACAGCAGGTCTAGCAGGCACCACACCTGGTAGGCTCCCTTACCAGCTGTGAAAGAAAGTTCTCTTCCACTTACTCAGGAGCCTCCTAGACTGCCTCCTCTCCTCTGCTGTGTTGAGTTTCTAGCAAATATCTGGCAAGCTAAAGTCTTCCACAAGAAAAGGGCTGGCAACTATAAATTATCAGTCAGCTGCTTAGTGAATAGTTTACCTGCTTCTTCATCCTAGTTGGCTGGTCTGTAAGACTCCAACCAGGATATCTGCACTGGTAGCCTTCTCACTAATTCTCACTCAACCTTAACAACATTATCCTTCCTTCCCAAGAAGGTTCTAGCTTCAAATCAGGATCCTTATTCCTTTTCTTTAGCTGGAGAGGACAATAAAAATACATGGGATTGTGTAGTTAGCAGCTCCTGCATGTGGATCTCCCCCACCTAGGACCATCTGCAGCTCTTGGTGCTTCAGGATGGAGCATCAAGGCTGCTAGGAAAAAAAATCTACAGATGATGGCAGCAAGATGGACACATTGTACTGCTTTTGTGTGGCAAGGTTTTCGTAGTGGGGGGCTGCAGGTGTAGCTTCTGTGAGATGCTGCCAGAAGTTTCACTTGTGTCTAACCGAGTCAATGCTAGCCGGCTCCAGGAAGGACTCACCACTGGCCAAGGCTGAGCCCATCAGTGATGGTGGCAGCATCCCTGAGGTAATGTACTTCAGAGTGCGAAGAAGAAAACTGTACAACTACAGTCTGAGAAAAGAGAGAGAATATGTATATATGTAAGTATATGTAAATATACTCGGCAAAACACCCAGGTACATGAGAAAGCATGGGGAGCAGGTACTCCACTGTATCAGAGCAGAAATTCCCCTGCAGCCAACTGTAAGGCAGGCTGTTTTTGAAGTTCATGAAAGTCTGCAGTGGAGCAAATATCCACCATGGAGGACCCCACACCAGAGCACTTTGATACCCAGGGAAAGAATCCATGCTGGAGCAGCCTGTGCCTGAAGGACTGTACCTTGTGGAAGAGATCCACACTGGAGCAGTTTGTAAAGAACTGCAGTCCAACACCCTGTAGTGCACTGACCCTGGCTGGATGTCAGGCACCCACTGAAGCTGCTCTATCACTCCCTCTACAACTGGACAGGGGAGAGAAAATACAAAAAAAGGGTTCATGGGTTGAAACAAGGTCTGGGAGAGATTACTCACCAAATATCATCACAGGCAAAACAGATGCAGCATGCGGATATTAATGTACTTTGTTACTAACAAAATCAGAGTAGGATAATGGGAAGAAGAATAAATCTTAAAAACACTTTTCCCCACCCCTTCCTCCTTCCCAAGCTCCACCTCCTCCCCTTTAGCAGTGTAGGAAGATGGAGAATGGAGGTTGCAGCCAGTCCATCACAGGTTCTGCCACTGCGCTGGGAGAAGAATCTTTTTCCTGCTCCAGCATGGGGTCCCTCCCATAGGAGACAGTCCTCCACAAACTTCTCCAATGTGTGTCCTTCCCACATGCACCAGGTCTTCACAAACTGCTGCAGTGTGGGTCACTCTTCCACAGGGTCCAATTCTTCAGGCACAGCCCGCTCCAGCATGGGTCCTCCACAGGATCAGAATTCCTACCAGGAAACCTGCTCTAGTGCAAGTTCCTCTCTCCATGGGTCCCGAGCAGCTTTTCCCAGAAGCCACCTCTGTAGCCTGCCCACTATCAAAATCTGGCCATATCCAATACACTCACATTGGAGAAATTTGTGGACTGTCTGCTGTAGAAGGGGCCCCATGCTGGAGCAGAGGAGTGTGAGGAGTCTTCTGCTTAAGGAGGAAGGAGTAGGAGAAACAACATATTATGAAATGACTGCAGTCCCCACTTCCATCCCAGTGAAACACTGGAGAAGGAATCTGGGAGTGGAGTTGAGCCCATGGAGAAGGGAAGGGGCAGGAAAGTTTTTTTAAGATTTGCTTTTACTTCTCATTAACCTACTCTGATTTGATTGTCAATAAATTCAACTAATTTTAGACTCTAGTTGCCTGTGACAGTAATTGCTCAATGACGCTGACCCCTGAGCCTTTTTTTACATTCTGTGAGTCACAGAGGCAAAGGCAGGGCTTTTCTGCAGCTGAGGAGTGGGCTCCTTAAAATAGGCCTGTAGGGAGTGCGGCGACCTGGAGCAGGCAAACAGGGGTGCGGCACATCTCTGAGGGCCAGGCACGACAGTTTGTGAGGCAGTTCGAGCAGGCAGGGTTGAAGATTTTTCCTGCTAGTAAGGCTTTA
>WEKY01025697.1:0-25565 GCA_013390045.1 Picathartes gymnocephalus
AACCCCAAGGAAGCCACCTGAAAAGAAAAACAAGGAAGCCAGAAGGACAGTTATTTCTCTCATACTTCTTTAACTGTTTAGGCCTCAAAATATGTTTTATACTGAAACATAACAGGGGTATGGAAATACCAATTCACATAATAAAGCAGACTATTACAGAAAGAGCTAAACATGCACAGAAGTCAATTCTAGTAAGGACATGTTAAAATTGCAACTTTTGGGGGACTGCAGGGATTTAGGCCGCATGAGCAAATTCTGCAGTTTGAAAATATTTTCTATTACCCTCATAATTCCATAATATGTGTATGCATGAAAAAATGTCTAGTAATATTCATGCATTATATTTACCTATCAGCAGTAAAAGTTAAAACTAACTGCTGCTTAGCCCATTCTCCATATTTCAGTAATTTAGTCTCTTTTCTTTCTCCTATCAGCAGTGTCAATGGATGTCAAAGAAATGAAGATTAGTTTGTTTTGTGACTGAGATACTACATTAATGGTCTCTTTCAGAAAATACAATCATTTTCCATTGGATTGGCTTGATCTCAGTTCACCAACCTAGAAGTGAAAGGATTATACCCCTTTATTCATTCTTCCAAATTAGTTTGCATCACCTATTCACTTTAAGGCCAGAATAACAGTAACAGATTTATGGAAGACGTTCACTGGCTGTCATGTTCATCATATGGTGGATGAAATAAATTAGATTGTGTCATCCTCTGAAACAAAAGTGAAAAGAGACAATGGCTGAAAAGATGACAATATCTAGTACATGGGAAATGAGCAAATCCTTTTGTGTTCTGTTTCACATTTTGATAGCTACTGAAGCACTGGCTAGGTCACTGTCTTTCAAAGATGGAAACTTCGTTTACCCAGCATCCCAGGTGAGGAAAAACTCCTCATATTTCTGGCCATAAAAGCAATAGAAGATGGAAGCAGCACTCAATTGTAAACCACATGCAGCACAAGACCCGCGGACCAAAAACATCATGGATCTAGTAAGCAAATTAAAAATTAAACTCTCTCCCTTCAGTTAATTTATATTGCACTTCCAGTTCTTTCTGGGTGACCTACAAGAAGATATCTAATCCTTTGGTGTATCAACTGATGTAGACTATGACATGACTAAGAGCTCTTTGTAAACTGTCTTTTTATTGCTTCTCTCAGCTACACCAGCTACTCTGACCAGTCTCTTTAGACTGCTGGGACTTGAGCTATATTTACCTTTACAGGACTGTAGTGGGTGGTTTAGTAGGCTAATCTTGGTGAAAGCTTTAGAAAAACCTGTGTTTCAAATACAAGTGAGTGTGTAATGAAGAGGAAACAGTATATAGTAGCATTAAAAATCCTTTTTTTCACTTTTGGTCCAGGTCCTTCATCCTTTAGCCATTCTGCATCTATATCTAAGGTTCGTATTAATGTTTGCATGCTTCAGCAAAAATGATTAGTAGTATTATTCCCAAAACCATAAACTATTGCTCCTACCATAGTAGGTTACAGACTCTCTTCATTTTTCTTCATATTGAAGTATTTACTTCTAAATAATTCATAGATCACGTTAGGATCCAGGTTAAAAGCAGTGTTTACAAGCTCACACTCAAAGGCATACTAAGGATATGCTGAGCAAAGAAAGACAAGAAAGAACAGCACGATTCCCACATAGCCTGAAAGAATTACTTTCTTATTTTCCCATTCCAGCCTCCATTGAAATCTTTAATTCTGTCAAGATGTAGCTTAAACGAAGAAATCAGCACATGAAGCTGCCAAAACACTGAATTAAACAAAACTGCATGGTTCTATAGGCATTAATCCCAGAGAACACAGTTAAAAAGCAAAACAAGAACAACAAGTAGTTCCAGTTCATCTCACACTATTAAATACGTCAGCAATTCCTGTCCACAGAGTCATGGCCAACTTATCTTTTCTAGCTCAAAGAAGATGTGTTAATTGCAAAGTGAACAGTACATGATGTTTTACCATTTACTAAGGATTCTCTGGCCTGAATTTCACCTCTGTCTTAGACTACTGCAGCTTGAGCTGAAATGTCTGAAATTAACTGAGCCACAGAGATTTACAACAGAATTCCAACATCCAACCATGTAATAAATGTGTTTCAGCATCAGCACACAATGCGTATTTACATTTAATTTTAAAAAATGTATATGGGTTATGGCTTAGAAATCACATTAATATTTATGCAATTTCTTCACTGGGACAAGCTGTTGCATTAAGGTTATGTACAATTGCCATTAAATCAGTGGGTGACCACATATCTATGATGTAGGAGCAGTAATTGCCACACGCTTGCACCATCTCCCTTGGCCATCCTTCTATTGATTAAATGGTTCCTGGGGTGACTACACTCATCTCGTGTTTCTGAAGCAGAACAAGGAGAACTGCAGCAGTCAGTTGGGGACCACAAGTGCTCTTTTGCAGGCAGGATAAGTAACAAAGCATGCAAACGTGGGCTACCTGCGCTTGCCTGGCTATCAGTGCATGAATGCAGAGAGGATCACTGTGTGATGTAAATTGTTTCTGGGTTAAAAATAAACAATCCATGAACCAAATACAAAATTATAAGTTAATAATAGACCTACCTTGATTGAATAACTCCCCATTCTCCATAATTAAGTATTCCTCCTATTTAATGAGTACAATAATGAGTTGTATGCCTAGAAATGAACTTTTCAGATAGTTGAAGATGCTAATCTTGGCGGCCTGCACCTTCTGAGAAGAGCCTAGAGGAACTGATAATTGTTGAAGGAGCTCACTTTGGTCCTAAGTTCTGGTAAATGCAAGTTCTTGTGAAACAAAGGAGCATAAGAAATATGCCAAAAAAATTCACAGTGATAGAGTTTTTCTTTTATCATTTATATCAGTGTGTGAGAATAGAGGTGATCAGGGTATGTTTTGAGATGCTATGTCATAAGCATTTTTGTTGAATATAAATTGGACAGGGAGTGATGTGCTGAGATGGGGGACACGAAACTTTTGTTTAGTTACCAAACTTCCTATTCCTACCCAAACTGTTAAATTTTACCTTCATACTGGAGGAGTTTCACCTAGTGAAGCATCTTCCTTCACTAGTCATAGTGTAATTTCCTCATTACAGACAGCAGTTATTGAAAGATGAATCGTAATCATGTGACCACATGTTGAAAACTTGAGCAGGTGTTATACTGTGACAGTGATCCATTTAGCAAGATCAGCCTGAAGAAGTGAGTCAAAGGGGGATTTTAACATGGGGAAATGAGACAGCAGTGGAACTGATTGGTCTGTAACATTGAAAATCAGTTTTGAATCAGTGTGTTACCACTGAGAATGTTATTTCTCTGATTTCTAAACAAGTGCATAATCACAAGCACTTAGCATAAATTTCCATCTCTGTATGTATTTGGATGTAAATAAATGACTGGATTGTTCTCAGGCATTTTGGGAAAAAAGAAAAAACACAAAAATAGATAAAAATATAAATATAGAACACACTGATTTTTGTAAAAATAAGCCCTATAATTTTATGCATACCTTAGCTGAAATGCTGTTTAAATTATAAAGTAGGAAATGGTATACTGTGTATTCTCTTACCATACATTGGTAGGTGTGTGAATCGACATATACAGGTAACCAAAGGCAACCACCAAACCACAGCTGAAATGCTAAGAGTGGATTTGTTTCATTACCTCACTGACTACTCCAGGCAGCAGAGACACACAGGGACTCACAGGTTCCCTTAAGCTCAGCTCATCCTAGCAACCAAGGGGGCTCAAGCACGGCTGTGAGAGTGTGTTATCTCTACACAGGAATTCTACTTCTCAAAACAGGCAGAGGATTGACAACAGTAGGCAAAATAAATGGAGTTTTCGCACATGGACAGTGTTTAAGATCTAATTCATTTGTTCTGTTTAAAAATATACAATACTTTGAATACCATCACATAACAGCACAAAAGTACCGAGCAGTTAATGTCATATCCCTCTGTTCAATTTCACTAATGAAAAACTCCACATTTGTTACATTGCATCAGGAAGCCAGTTAATTAACCATGATTCATTTATCCTTATACGTATTTGATACAGTTGTAAAATCAATACATGAAACTACTTATTATTTTCTGATATTACAAAGAGAAACTATATCTAAATAGTATATTACTACTATATACTAGATGAGAATGTAAAGATAGGTGGACATTTGACTAGACAAAGTAATTTATTAGAGTTTTGTTTTATCTCGAAAGGCTGTCTTTGGGGATATGATACATTATCAGTTGTCCTCCATTTAATTTTTTCGTGTCCCCATAAATTAAGCATGCTAATTTATGCTGCATAATAAAAGATTAAATTAAAAACTGTAGTTCTGACCTATAATACCCTTCTATTTGCATGAATTTAATATATAATTCACTGTTCTGTACAGACTCATGAACATCTTTCATTTTCTTCACCTCAGTAATCTTTAATGGAATATAAAGGTAAACATATATCTCATTTAAGAATAGTATCCTAAGAAAACACTAAGGAGGCATCTCCTATATACAGTAAGTGGTTCTGTATTTCCTTGGATATTGAATAGAATATATTGAGCATAATGGGAATTACAAACCAGCAAACTTAGTAAACTTACTGGAAAAGTCTCAACTTACCTCAATGAGTTTAGACTGTTTAGACATTGATAAGTTATTTTCCCTGTCATTCAATAACACATGCAAAGTTTTAACATTTGTCTTAGTAGGAGGAGGAATATCTCTTCAAATCTTTCAAAATCATTTGAGAAAATCCCTAAATTAAGGATGAGTAGATCACAGATATCTCTTAGATGATGATTGCCACACACTAGTACTCTTAGCATAAAAATAAATGATACATTGGAAAAAGAACATTTCATTGTCTTTTAGAGGTTGAGAATTGAAACCAGCACAAGTTCTGGCTTTCTATAATTGTAAGTCTTCTGTATATTTTTCAGAGAGACTGGACCTTGGCAGTACTGGGTGTCAGACTTCAAAAACCTTAAATTCTTCATCCAAGTCAAAGTTGGTATTTGTGGCAGTGGTTTAATATCTCAGATGTAGTCTCACGTAACACTTCTCATATTCTGATTTATCTCAGTATTTGGCTTTCAGAATTTACTTCAGTTCAAACAACTACTGTGTTACGTTTCAGCAGGAATCCCCTTGCAGGACTGATACATTTTTTTACTGTGATCTCTGAGTGTTTTATTATGCACCACTTGGGTTAGCAATTGTACTGAAATTTTAAAATCTTTGTGCAGTTCTTCATCTGTGAATCTCATTTCTCATTTGATAATCAAAATTTCCAAGAATTTCTTTAGCTGACAGCCAGAGCCTTATTTCACTTCTGCTTTAAATCTGCTGTAGCACATGGCTTACTTGATTTTCTTTGTGTGTTTGGGGCTGCACAGAATTCCTGCTGAGGTTCTGATATGAGTGTAAAGCAAAGTCGGCTCCTAAAAGAAATTAACAGCCCTCTTATTGCTAATTAAAAGCTCTTTGCTTTCTCTCCACATGGCCATTGCAGCTGCTTCACATCCTCTCAATGTTTCGAAAACACATAAATTCAAAGACAATATTGTGAACAGCACCTGGCACTTGCTGCACCTGCAGTGATGAGACTATATTTCATTCTGTCAGTAAATTAAAATTCTCTAGAGCTGAAAAGGATGCTTTTTTCTCATTCAACCTCTTCCATTGTCCCCAGTGGTAAAGAGACAGTAGTTTTGCTTCCATTTTTGATACTAAATATATCATATTGTTGTTTGCTTCAGTGATGCAGACACCTGCCTCCTGCTGTAAATGTTGTGTTCCACTTTGGAAAGATTTCCCCAGGGCTCCACATTCAAGTATTGGCTTGTAACTATGGCTTAATATCATGTCAAAATCTCTTAAGGAAGATGCAGCTTGTCAAGTCATCTCAGGATTGAACCTCCATCTAGAGAAATTCTGAAAATATCCTTTGAGTGTTTCAAGCATAAGAAGACAAATAAAAGGCTAGCAAGTCATTTGTAAAGATAATAGCTAGCAGCATGCGTTTTCCCTTTCCCTCCCCCGCTTTCCATTAATGTTGATAAAGGGAGAAGAGCAGACTACAGGTCAGTGAACTTTGTTATTTACATTCAGGTCAAAGAAAGTTCCAAACTTTTGTGTTTTGGGCATGGCAGCAAAATGGAAGCAAAGAGAAAGAAAACCTCAATCAAATTGTGGTAGATTTAAGGTCTGATATTTTGATCTCAGAGCTTATTTTCAGAAAAGAAATGGCACACAGGAAGTTATTCATTATAAAGAATTTAACAGAAAACAACAGAATTTGGTGGGATCCTTGTGGCATAATGCTGCCATGTTTGATACTGTACTGGAGAATTTTTTTTTAAGAAATCCACAATGATTGCATTATAAATGGGACTACAACAGAAATTATTATTCAGGATTTTAGTATACAATAGGAGAGAATTTCCCGGTAACTTTTACTAGGGGTTACATGAAACAAAGTATTCACATATTCTCAAAAGTGCATGTGTCCCCTTTTTTTTTTTCAGATTGAGGAAATGGTTCTCTAGATAAATATTCTATATACTCCAAAAATTTGTACTAATATTCCTCAAAAAAGGGAGAAAACTAAAACACAACAACGAATCCCAATGCCACTTTGGATTAAAACCTAATAGGGACAAGGGTCTTTGTTTTAGTGTTCTTTTTCACCTAATAGTATCTCTTTAATAAAATAAGTACAAAACCATCAAGAGCAGCAACAGAACTTCAATATATTACTGTTCCTTGCCTTTCCCAAACGACTCAATTTCAGTTCTCAACTAGAGTCCTCATAGCAGACCCAAACATGTAAGTCTGCAGGCTTGAAGAAGTGTGGGCATATTTGGCATGAAAGGAAAATCTCACAGTTTAATACATCATGGCAAACTCTTTATGGAAGAGGCCAAGGAGAACTCACAGTTCCCACTCAGCAAAGAGCACAACACAGAGAAAAGGAAATACTAACATTTAACTGAAGAGTTGTTGGAGATAGAAGGGAAATAACATTTGGGCTCTTGAAATTGTAAAAAAAATATTTTTCACGTAATGCCTCTTATTCACACATAATTTCTAACACTAATGACATCACTAAGAGGTCTAAGTGAATTTTACTGGATGTTGATCTAATCTATGTGAATTCATAGTACCATCATTCAGAAGACACACATGAGAACTGAATATTTGATTGATTACTTTGGAAGGTTACTTTGTGGGCTTCACTACCCTAAGACAAAAAATCCCTAAGAAAGAAAGTGAAAGGTGCATATGTATTACATCTACCAAGCAAAATCTTCACAATTGTACAGCTGTGATTGAGTAGGAAAACAATTCAATTTCAATTGTTACAATGTTGAGCATGTTTGGAAACATAGAACAATTGAGAAAACACAATTTAAAAAAGCCAGTCAGAGGAACTTCTAAAACAAAGAATATAATTAATAATTTGTTATAATATCTCGTATATAGATCTCATAATGCCATTATGCTGAATTAAAAGATGATATTTCAAATGTCTATTTAAATCATTAGATAATTAAGTCTTTTCAATGTTCAGCCATTTCTAATGTTTGCTCTTTAAAAAAAAATAAATAAAGATGGGTCCTTCAAGTGCATGGATTCCTGATAATCTCTAGTTAAATAATTTTAGGCAGTATTAATGCACCTGGATCACTATGACAGATTTTAATATTTAGAAGTAATCATATTTCCTTCTTTTTAACTATTTTTCCCAAATTTCTTTTGAAAAGTTTAAGGCTTTTTGTAGGATATTTCGAGATTTATTTTTATTATGATGCCATCATTTAAATCTCTTGTTAAAGGTATGTAGTTTTAAAAACAATATCTATTGAATCTGTTTTTGTTTTTCTCTCCATGTGTGTTAGAACAATATTTATCATATCCTTGATACTCATTAACTTTTCTCCACCAACAGGTTTTTCAAGCTCTGTTGATAATACCAATCATGTAATTATCCATGCACAATGTAACTTTCAATTTTTTTACTAACCATTTGAAGCAGTGTGTTTGTTTTATTTCCACTTCGTTAAAAATCCTTACCAACATCACTTAATTCTTTATCAAACTTTGATAAAGCTGATAGGCTTTCTTCACAATAGAAATCAACTTGTAATGAGTACTGTTCATGGGCAAAATTGTCCTTATTCACAGTTTCTGCTTCCTCCCCCATTCCTATGATAGTCCATTTTTCATGCAAAGTAAATATTATTGATTTTCCTATACTCCTGTGTTGGTTTATTGTCCATTTGGCATGGTATACAACTAACTAATAGTGAACACAAGTCCGTCTGAAAATACTCCTCTGAACACTAATAGCCTATTCATAGCAGGTATGAATACTGTAACAGGTGCAAGTTACAATGTGATTATTGTTTAAATACAGAAAAATTGCATGTATGGTAAATAAAAACGTCATTGAATAAAATTGCATTTTCAAGCTCAAAAAACCTACACTTTTTAGTATGTTTTAAGTGGTATTTATAAATAAGAAACACTATTTGAATGACCTCTCAGTCACAGAATCAGTCATAGAAAGAATAACACTTGGGACTCCTACCTCCCATTGTTGTACTCCAAGTTTCCCTTGGTGTTTCCTTTTTTTCTGTTCTTTTGCTCCTACCTCCCATTGTTGTACTCCAAGTTTCCCTTGGTGTTTCCTTTTTTTCTGTTCTTTTGCTACACCATAAAAATTAATACAAAAGTAATAGGAGGAATGTTGTTTTGAAAGATGCTGTCTATAAATTATTGATATTAAATAATAGAATGACTGAAATTGGACTAGATAAAGAATTAAGTGAGGCAAACATCACCTTACCAATGTGAGTTAATCAAACAACTTCTGTTTGCTTTTATATTTAAAGTTACTTTAGATAATATCACTCACAAGTAGTACACCTACTTTTTTTTTTTGCAAGGCATTTAACTTGATAAAAAGACTTAATTTAATGAATAAATTTGGCTGATAAAATTTCATGTGATATAAATGAAATGGATTAAAGAGCAGGCATAAGACAAATCTCAGAAAGTCATTCCAAATAGGCTATTATAATTAAAATATGTAAAACCTATAATTAAAATATGTAAAACCTATAATTAAAATATGTAAAACACACTATATTGGTGTCATGTCACAATCAACTCCTGCCTTACTCTTTGTCACTGGTAATTTGCAAGAAAATAACAAATCATCAATGACAAACTCAACAGTAAGTAAAAAGTCAATTGTAGGGATATACATGGATTGCATAGTAGGCTGGGAAGATATAGCATTTTACCATGATGAAATATAAGTGACAAAGAATTGAGATACACTTTCCGTGTGAGATCTCTATCTATGCAGAATTAGAGATTCTAGAAAGGCCAGGTTTATCACAGTGACAACAACTAAAAGATGAACTTTTACTGTATTCCAATGACTGATAGAACAAACACAAACCTTGACATCCAACATTCTTGGACACGGAATTTAGATCACCAAACTTGGTGTCCACCATTTAAGATGAGAGATTTGAAAGAACAGCAAGTATGAAGAAAGAAGTTGAAAGTAAGGTGATTGTAATGTTTAAATCACTGTCAGAAGCAGAGATGGACTGTGAGTTCATCTGTATAAGAGATAACAATTTGATGCCTTCCAAGTTCTTGAAGATAAGGATGAATAAAATAGACATAAAGTCCTTGTTTTTAAGAGTGGAGATATTTAGTTACCAGAAAAATTTAAAAGTTTTTTGGCAGATGGAACAAAACCCCCATATAATAGACAACAAAATCAACCCATAAAATAGACAACAAAATCAACCCATATAATAGACAAAAAGGGTTCTGATGTAAAAGAACACCACATTTTGGACCAGAAGCAAGTCAAAGGGGTGCTGTGTTTTATATTATGTAAGCAAAATTGAAATGTCTTAATAACCTGTTCAGTGAATTAATATTTTGAAATCTGTACACATCAAAGAAAAATAGAACTTCAGATTTCATTAATGATGTTGAGTTTGTATCTGTCAATCAGGCTACAGCATTTTAACATTACTTAAAATCTAGAAAGTGTAATGCAGACACAAGAATGAATAGAACTTTTTTGACATGTTTCATTTCATCAGTTTATAACTATCAGTCGCTTTTGAAAATGTTTTTGTAATAAAAAGACATGTTGAAGAAAACACTAGCTTCCATGTTTCATGAACGTTGCAACAGGTTAATTAGTATACTTGCACTAAATTTGATGAAACTGTAGAATAAATAGATTTTTATTTTACATGGCTTAATTTTGATCTTTGTGGGTTTTTTCTGATGCAAAATTAAAAGAAATTATTTTTGTCCGGTAACAAATTGTTAACAGAATGCCCTTTCCTCTAGATGTTGGGCCAGAATTTATAAATATTCTTTTAGGCATTTGGGAAAATTATCTTTTCTCCTTTTCCCCTTTTGTTGGTATAATTTTCTTTAAAATGCAATGCTATGCAAAAGCTCTCTTTCTTGTCCCTGTCACTGACAATGACCCAATACTATTTCATGCTTAAATTGCCAATGCATGTACTCTTATTGTGCAAATACCTTTGAAAAATTAATTTCCTTCATTGTCACAATAAGACAAAGGAACCCAATTGCATATAGTAGCTGAGCGGTCTTTGGGATTTTTCGAAGCATGGTTTCCCAGGGTTCTCTCAAAGGCCTACTAAAGACAATAGAAGATTTAAACTAACTTCAGTGTGTACTGGAAAACATTCAGGATACTCTCTCATGAATTGCACAGAACAAGATATGTTTAAAATCCTAGCATAACAAAACAAAATAAGCCCTACAGATACCATGAACCAAAATGAACCACTGCCATCAGATGTCATTTTGCTGGTACTAAAGGATCTTTTACTCCTATAGACAGAGAAGACAAAGTGTATTCAGACCATCTCCTTTGGTAACATAGTTTAGACACTGCCTTTACTGAAAAGCAAGCACTCAGCTCATTAAACACCAAATATGCTGACTCACAGGGGAGAAGAAGATAACCTTTTCTCTGATTATATCAGAATAGGCATTTCTTTTGGGATGATAAGGACTTCAGTGGATCAAGCAGGTGTTTAGAAGCTAAGCGACAGCAATATACTTCAGACCTTCTCAAGACTGAATGTTTTTCCATTTGGGAGTACAAATACCACATCATCTTTGATGTGGCATATGAAATTACTTCTATGGTATTTGAAGTAATACCATAGAACATGGTACTGTATGAGTGATTAGAGGTCTGGAGGACCTGTTCTGTGAGAAAAACCTGAAAGAGTTGGGTCTCTTCTCCCTACAGAGGGAAGGACTTAATCAAAGTATTCCAGTTCTTAAGAGCAGCTACAAAGAGAAAGATCATTCTCTCTCTTCATAAGAAGCCACACAGAGAAGACAAGGGACAGCAGCTATAAGTTACACTAGGAGAGATTTCATTTGGATATAATAAGGGAATTTTTTACAGTGGGAAAAATCAATCACTGGAACCACCTGCCTGAGGGCATTGTAGCATTCTCATTGCTGGAGAGTTTCAACATGCAGTTGCACAGAGGGTTAGGTAACCTCATCTAGACTCCATTTCACACAAAAGGTTGAACAAGATGAGGTCTCGAGGTCCCTTCAAACCTGGGCTGCTCTACAACTCTATGATTGCATCAAAAGTGGCTGCTATACTCCCCCATCAAGTTAAAAACCAAATCACAGAAATATACATATTGAAAGGAATTTCCAGAGGACACGTAGTCACTCCTTCTTCTGAAATGAAGGTCTATGGCCTAATTATATTACATTGCTCAAAAACTCTTCAATCAACATTTGAATGTCTTCAAGAGTGGACACTCCACAACTTCTTTGGGTAACTTTTTCCAGTGTTCATTCTCCTTATATTTTGTCCTTATAGTGATTCAGACCTTCCCACCTTCCAGCTTGTTTCCATCACCTTGACTGTGCATAGCTAGGGAATCTGGCTTCATCTTTCTATCCTCTAATCAGATGCAGGCAAAAAGCCTTATTCTTTCAAAGAAGAACAAACTGAATTTTCTCACCCTCTCCTCATACCTCCATTCCTCTTCCAAAGTCTTTGTTTCATAGAGATCCCAAAATGGGACACAGCAGTCCATATGTGACCTTACAACTGGCAAATAGAGTGGAAGAATCATTACCTTGGACCTGATGGCTGCATTCTTGGTAATACAGTCCAATATGTCATCGGCCTTCTTTGATGCAAGACTACTCTACTGATATATTGTCCTGGTTTGAAGGACAGGTGTCTGCTAGGGAAGGCAGGAGCCTCCCTTGGAATGCAGAATGTGACCCCCTCCCCTCCGAATTATTGTAATTTTGAAATTAAGGGGTTCTCAGGCAAAGATATGGGAGTAGGAATAACAGTTCTTTACTAGTATTTACAATAAAACAGACAAACAACAACTCTTATGGCACTAACAACAAACAGAACCAAGGACCCGGTCCCGACCCCCTGGCCTGAAGGCACTTTCCCCCCCCTCGGTGCAGTGATGGTCACAGCCGGCAGGGAGCACGTGCTATGGTGGTTCAGTCAGCAGGGGAAAACAAAACGGAAGGGCAGCTTTGCTTCACAAACCCCCTTGGAGCAGTCGGTCCCAGTGCCCCAGCAGGATTCTTGGAACGCAGCAAACTAGGACGGCACGATGTCTCGGCAGAGGGAGCGGGGCTGCAGCACAGTGAAACCCAGAGCAGTGCCGAAGGAGCGGTGGGGGCGGGGGTCAGCAGCCGCCCGGCTCCTAGCCCAGCGAGGAGAGGCGAGCTCAGGGATTCCGGGCACCCGAGCAGATGGCAACAGGTTCAGTGGCTGCTCTCACAAGCAGAGGCTCACCCAAGAGGCAGAAGAAAACAGCTCCAAGCCAGGGCTCCAGCAGCAGCAGCGAAAANGCCCAGCCTCTGCCCTCGCCTTTTACCAGTCCCCAATTCTCGAGATATTCCTCCACCCCCCCACCTTCGGAAAAAAAAAAAAAAAAACCTCCCCGACAGAACAGTAAACATAGATGGCCCTCTCCTCAGGCTTAGCTATATCCTTTGTTCTTCTTAAGTACTCAGTGATAAGGGTCATTTAGCAACTGAATGGAAAAAAATTCTATACTGTTAAAAGGAAACAAAAGGAAAGACAACCCAACCCCCAACATATATATATTCCACAAACTGTCCAGCAGGAACCCAGGCCCTTTTATGAAAAGCTGCATTTTTCCCAGTGAGCCTCCTACATGGTTTGTTAAATCTGTTCCTCAGTTTCTAGAGCAGTAAACAAAATTTCTGTCCTTAGCTGTAGTTTTAAGAATGCTTAGTGCAAACAAAATTTTGGAGAATTCAGCAGGCATTTCTGTTGACTTTGTCCACACTAAAGTTAGGTTTTCGGGTTTTTTTAGAAATATATTTCTGACAGGATGAGCTTAACCAGATTTGCAATGGGTTAGCAAAAAATTGTCTTCTGACTCAAAACCAGTTGTTCTTGCAATCAGAGAGCAGCATTAAGTGTACCTTTCAAAAACTGCAAACTTTTTATATACCACTTGGTTTAAAAGTGAAGGTTTGGATTAAATATTGTTTTGCTGGTGCCTCAAATATGGCTTTAGTTCAAAACATTTTTGCATATTTCTTCTAATTAGGACTGTATTAATCCTTCTATAAAATCCTTCCTTTGTCAGGAAAAAAGAAAGAAAAAAAACAGTTGACTATCAAAGTTTATCTTTCTCCTTTTTGACTATTCTAGTAGTAATGAAAATTAAGTGTAAAAACACTAAATGCAAGTGTTTTATGTTCAACTAGACCACTAGTTGACATTTAACAATATAGCTCAAGTAATGAATTTCTGCCTGAAGAATTTAGAATGGGACACAAAAGGAATGGACAATTGTGCTGGAATCAAAATATTTGCACTCTTTTTCTAAATGTTGATTGTCCTAAGTATGGAGCCCAAACTATTAAAAATGTAGGAAGGGTCACTGACATTTGAAAATGAGATATGTCAAAAAATATTAGCAAAGTAGCCTAAGAGAAGGAGCCATATCTGGTTGTCAGAACTATTTTTAATGTCTTTAATAGTTGTAAAAAAAAAAAAAAAAAAGCTGAATTCTACGAAATGTCCTGACCTAATTTTTTATCTTTTTTACAAGTAAGTTGCCTTTTGCATGTTTTAGAACTGTATTGCCACCCACCATAATAATTACCTCCTAAATACAAAGTACTGCAAGAATAGTAGGGATCTTAAATGCATGGCATGTTAAGAGAACTTCTTAAAGAACAGGTGACCTGAAGAGATATGAACTCCATCAAGCTATGCAACTGTTTGTTTTCTGAGGCATGCAGGTAAATTGTGTCAGTTCTTTTTTACCAATAGACTCTAAAAATCATTTTGCAAGCTGTTACTGTAAAAATCTTACACCACCTTTACAAAAACATAGACACACTTTTCAAACAGAACAAAAACTATAATACCAGCTCACATTTATTAATAGTAATATTAATAGTAAGCTTAAGTAATATTAACAAGTAATAAGTAATTAAGTAATATTAATAGTAATATTAATAGTAAGCTTCTGAAACACAGTTTCCAGTTGTGTTTCCAGCCCTTTTGGGAGATTATCACAGTTAAAGAAGTAAAGAAGCAAAGAAGATGTTCTTTCCTGTTCTGCAGCTATTCAAGCATACTTTTCCATACTGATCCCTGTTGTTCATGTCTTCAAAGAAGGATAGGTCAGCTTCCTATGGCACAGAGACGAGTAAGATGCTAAAAAAACCAGTAAATAAAAAGTGGAATTGTACCTGAATATCTGTTGTGCAAACTGAGTACATGCTTCCAGAGTTCCTCTTGATGTCAGTGTTAAGGCCTGTGCAAAAGTCAAATGCAATATGAGATTTTTCAGATGGGGTGCTAGCTATTTCTTGTTGACTTATGATTCTGCTGCTACCTGCTGCTACCCTAATTGCAGTGTCAAAGGTGTTCCCCAGGTTGTTTTGAGGAGTGCTACTTGAGGCAGCTGGTTATGAAGACTGACGTTTTCTCTCAAGCCAAGAGAATGTAAACATTGGGTCACCATTTATGCCAGTATAAAATTATTGCATTAAATTTCCTGGGTTTCTGTAATGTCCATCTTTTACAGCCTGATAATTCCACCTATGTCAGGAGTACAGTCTGCAAATGTATCTAATAAGAAATTTCTTTTCACATTTTAAACCATCTGATCTAACAGAAAATTCAGATTTATGTCAGCCATAGGGAAAATTATGAGGTAAATTCTTAGAGAAGATACAAAGGAAAACTGAGGAATACTGAGGAATGGTAATTTCTGCTAGATAAACCTTATTTCTTTCTGTGATAAAATGACTACTTAAAGGGAGTAGTGTATATCATTTACCTTGACTTTGGTAAGGCTTTGACACAGTACCCTAGTAAAATTGAAGAAATATGGATTGGGTGGGTGGATTACAAGGCAAATGAAAAACTCACAGAACTACTCTTCAACCCTGCATTCGAAGGGCAGAGATCATGGTTTTGAACTCTTAACTGGTAGTGAGCCATGAATGTCATACTTGGGTAAGTACTGGAACAAACACTGTTTAATCTCTTCATCAACAATTTGGAATATGGGACAAAATACATCATCCTTATGCCTGTGAACAAAGCCAAACTAGGGGGAATGGCTAGTGTGCTGGATATCAGGGCTGCCATTCAGAGGTACCTAAAAAAGATGGAGGATTGGGTTAACAGAAACATGAATTTCAGTAAAGACAAATGTGATATCTTTCTTCTCGGACAGAGCATCCCCTGACATCAGTGCAAGTTGGTAACAGACTTCTGCAGAAAGGAATTGAGGGTCCATGACAATTTAAAATATAGTATATATAGAGGTTTAGGTTGAGAGAACTGATAAGTCACCTCTCCTCAGCCCGCGGTGAAGTTGCGTTTGTAACGCTTCCTTCAGGGTTCAGCTTCCCCATGCAATGTAGAGATTGACAAATCTCAGAAAGCCTAAAAGTAAACAATTAATGCAGTGAGGGCTCCAGATCAAAGTATGTACAAGGAAAGGCTGAAGAAATTTGATTTGTTTAACTTTGAGAAGGGAAAGCTGGAAAAAAAGTATTATTGCAGCCTCACCCTACATAACATTGTGATTACAGAGAGAATAGAAGCTGACTTAATTCAGGTTTTCATAGTGGAAGCAACAGGCTGCAACTAAAGAAATTCTTATTGCATATTGGGAAAAAAATCAGAATGAGAGGGAAAATAACGTATTCAGATACAGAGATCATTCTTGGAAATTTAAAAAGTTCATTTGTTTAAGTTCACAGCTACCTTCATCTAACTTGGAATCTATTTTTGCTTTGAGAAGGATGTTGAAACAGATCAGGTCATGCCTTTTAAGCTTCATTTTCTGTAATTCAGTCATTCAAACATCATAGACTGAATTATAAGCATAGCATGAAGAATCCAGAATGGGTCTACAAAACCAGGCAATTTATGCCAGAATTAAAACAGTATGGGTTTGGTTGTCGTTTCTGTGTTGGGTTGTGTTTTTCAAAGCTATGTACTATATGACTATTTTCTTCTTGCTACAGAATCAGTGAAATGCAGAAGGGAAAGACAATTGCACTGTCTTTAAATTCCCAGTCCAAGATGGCTCTACTATCAACAAAAACATCATATTTTCTCCAAGAGTTGCTCTTCCCTTATTTTTTTTCTCCATCAACTGGAACTACTCAAACTATAATCTGCTTGTTTCAGACTATTTAGCTGCCTCCCTAAATTTAAATGGGGTCAATACTATCCCCTGATTCACTTTTCCTTATTATCAGTTGTATATGTCTTTCTGCATACACTTGTTGAGTTTCCCTGCAAGGCCTTTCAAGTCTCTCAAAAGATTTGTAAAGGCAGATTCAATCTTTGACTTCTAGTTTGACTTCTCAAAACACTCTATCTTGCACAAGTACTAGCTCAGATTTATTAGAGTAAAAGCATATGCATAATTCCATGAAAAAATAACAACTTTTTCCTTACAGACCTTCACATTTTTCCTGCCACGACATGGCTTTTCCTTCAAAGTCAAACCCCAATTGTCTTATGAGCCACTGTACAACATACTGCCAATAAGGTGCTGGTGAATTAACTGTCTTGAATTCCTTCAATTCCTTCAATTCCTTGAATTCCTCACTGCCTCATCCTTCCTATGCATCTCAGTATAAAGAAATACATGTTGTTAATGTTTTTGAATGCTAGGTTTTAAAAAATGTGACATACGAAGAAAGTGCTGAATTTAGAAGGAAGAAAAATTATTGTAAGTACTATGCACAATCACACATGTGACGTGATTTTTGAGCTAGTTCTTTCCCTATCTTTATGCTGCTTCAAAAGTAACCTGGTGCATAATTCTACCTATGAAGATTATCATGCCTATCATCTTAACCAACCAGTTATTGAATCCATTGACAGACAAAACAAAGTTCAATATTCAAAAAAAAGAAAAAAAGGAAAAATCACATAAACCTGTAAGTATTTTGATGTGAAATTTTTCAATCAGCAAGTACAATTCAGCCCTAAAATGCATCACATCAAATTACCATCAGGCCAATAGACATTTCTGAATAATGGTATGGTAAACCCAGTAAAGATTACAAGAGCAGTTAGAATACCAATTACTCATGAAAGCTACGTGCCACAGAGAAATAAGCAATAAATTGATAAATTATTAAAGACATTAAGGCTAAACAGTTAAAGCTAATGACCATTTCTATCCCAGCACAGAGTATAATTTAATAAAGGTCAAGTCCTATAAACTTTCCTATGCAAAAGAAATCGTTGCTCATGAAGAAATAAACTGATCCCTCTTCAGGTACTTACATCTGTATTTGATGTTGCTACATTTGCTTGAAGACCTTAAGGAGAAAATAAATAGTAGAAAAGCTTCTTTTAGGGACCTTAGCTAGAGGAGAATTTTACCCCAAAAAATATAAAAGTTATTTCTATGAGACAATGGTTGAGATTTTTCAAGAGCCTATAGCCCTGGACATTGAAGACCTACTTTACAATTTCATATACCTTTATCTCTTACTGAAAAAAAAAGGATATTGAAAGTCTGGAAATACAAAAATCCCCTACATTTTTTGGTCTCAAGAAACTGTGCTAAATAACCATAGGGGCCATAAATTTCTCTAAGTAAAAAGAGTGTTCTAAATTACCCAAGAAATATTATGACAACTTTAGGGCTTGTTTGTTTGTTTGCTTACATGCTTTCATTTTTATTTTAGTTTCAGTTGGAGAGAGAGAGGTTGTAAGTAGGAATAAAAAGAGAAAGAATATTATCTTTTCCTCATAGCTTAAGAGCTGTCATGAAGCACTTGCCCATAAACTAGCTCCCAGCAAATGGAGATGATCTGAAAACACCAAAGGAGACAATGTGTTTCTTGTTATAGAAATTACTTCAGGGAAAAGAGAAATATAAATTATTCAGAAAGTTCCTAAGGTTTAGAACAAGTTCTTTATGAAACACACATGACTATGAGACAACAAATGTGAATGCAGCAATTCTCAAACCATATTCGTGCTACAATAAGTGAAAGGTCTAAGTTGAATGATGGTTGACTGAACAGATGAGTAGCTGAGGCCATTTGTCAAGGTAAAAAGTGTGTAAAGCCACATTTTCTTCATAGTTAAAGAGAAATCACTGCAGCTGAAAGAGGAAGTATTTTGCTACACATTATTTAAATAAATTTTATTTGTGATTATAAAGATTTAATGTCAAATACACCTCATTTGCTACAACAATGAAATGAAAATTTTCTCTGAAAAAGAATAAAAAATAGTTCACTTAATTTAATAGTTATGCATACAATTTTTAATATTGTGCTTTAGCCAAGTAAAAAATATGAACTTTTATGTATGTCCCTTGCATATTGTACTTATTGTCTAAGATGTTAAATCTATGATGTATTCATTAATAGCTATTCTATCTTCCTTCACATTTCATCCAAAATTATTACCTATTTAATCACAATATATATTAAAATCTTTTGGGTACTGGAAAAGAAAGCAGAGGTTCAGCATGAAGACTGCCTTGATTTTGAGAATTGACTCATAATTGTTTTAAGCATTGTCTAATTTTTATTCATTTTATATAATTGTATGAGGTCTCATTTTTCTGTGGAATAAAATTGTTTAAAGAGTGGCATCCTTCTCTTGGGTGCTAATTATGAGCTTAATCAATTCTATATACTATATACTATAAGTTATTTCTACATACTAAAGTAAAATGAATGAGTAGCATGCAACTTCTTAGTGAAAAACTAGTGGTACAGGTATAATAAATGTTTGTTGAAAAATAGCTATCAATAGTATAAAGCAACTGTTTATTAAAAAACTTAATGTGCGCAACAAACACTATTAAATTTAGGGAACCAAAAAACAAAAACTTGTCACTTCCAGAGAGGGTTGTAATATGATAAATTGTCAAGAAAAAAAGCAGCTCGATCATCACTGTTGTCTGCCAAGGACATAGTTTATCAATGTCACTACTCTAATCACAAAGTGACTAAAGAAATTATATTCACACTTTTTCCTAAAACACTTGTATGTGATGGCAAATAATGGAAGCTTCTCTTGAGGATTGTCTAACAAATTATACAGAAAGTATCCTAGAAGATCTTAAGTCAAAGGTGCCATATTAGAATCATGCCACCATTCTTCTTCCTTTACCTTTTTGTCTTTCATAAGAAAGTCTAAGAAACAAGTTTTTGGAACATAAATCTAAGTCTGTATATATTCTATCCCTTCTGCTTTTCCCCAGTTTGTCTTTTTTTGTGATATGTGTCTCTAAGGAAACCCTAGGTAACTAAGATAAGATAGACCAAATTAAACTTTAAAAAGTATCCAAAAATATCAGAAAAAAGTCATATTTTTTAGTTTGGACTACATATATCGTGTACTCTGCCCAGTGCTTGGATAAAAATAATGTGGAATTTTCTTTCAATATTTTTGTCATAGTTTTAGATTCTGAGAATTGTCCTCTGTGATTCTGAGTAAGAGTTAAGAAATGCAAAATAATATTCACAGTCAGAATGTAATAGTTTAAACATTTTCTTTCAGCTGTTGTTAGATAGCTGCAGACTGAGTCACAAGTATGTTATACATGTTCAACGTTCCAGTCCTATCTTAATCTCAGAACAGTGCCTGATGGCATATTGCATTGGCAGTTAAATTGCTTAAATGATTCAAGATTCTCTAAAAATATAAATTATTTTAAATTTTATATTTCTAATATGCATTTAAACCATATTAACATAGAAATTTTATATATCTTACATCTTAAAATATAGATTAAATAGTTCATGAGACTAACTTCTCTATACCTGCAAAATTGTTATAGTGTGAAGGGATGGTGAGAATAGTTTGTAGTTGAAGACAAAGCAAAATCACGAAAATGTTCTGTAGCACTGAATATAAGCAGTAAGATAGCTAGTACATCTTGGGGACCATAAATCAATTTTATAGTTTCCTTTTGTTAGATTCTCTTATATTTGTTCATCAGTTATTGAGTTCTTGGATATTCTAAGACATTTCAAATGGTAGTAAATACCTGCGTTCAGGCCAAATTTTATTCTGAGGTACTGAGCTGACATGTTTTTCACTTTCATTAGCTGTCTTGGCCAACTACTCCAGTGACTAGAGTAGGTACTCAAATACCTAGCTCTCACAGAAACACTCAGATTTAGGCCCAAAGATAGGCGGAGGACTGGCAAGATAATTAACAGTGCCTAAACTTATGTTGAACATCCAACTTTAGGAAAATCTAAAATTTTACCCAGGGGACTAGGAGTGTAATTCAATTGCCTACACATGGGTGCCTTGTGGGTTTTGAAATGACAAAGAATATTGCAATTCATCTCCATCTTCATCTCAGAAAGCATGTCCTTTGTCATATCTCTAGTTAGTGGATATCTTTGCTATCCAAAGGATCTTTTGTGATTCCAGACATCTAGGTGTTGATTCAAACACTCCAAGTACTAATATGCTGATAAGGTCTGTCATGCATTGCTCAAACAGAATACATGTTTCATGATCTAAATAAGATCACATCTGTGTTTTGGGTATTTTTTAGGTTTTTTGTATGAGAAATAGTCCTCCAGTCATCAGCTCATATGGAAAAAACATGAGACAACAGATATGAAAAGGAGAATAAATGAGAGAAGGAAAAATACTGCTTACTCAAATGAGATTTCCCCTTCCATTTTGCTTCCCTCATTAATACCATCATGAAATTCTAATTGTTTTGTATCCACAGTGGTTTTTGTCAACGTAGTGTTTTGAGTAAACTTCATAGAAATTCTTTACTGCTCAAAAATTACTGTTACATTGCCTAGAGGCCAAAATTAACACTAAATAAGGCATGCCCTTTTTTTTTATTTCTCTCAGTAAAATGTTTGCCAGGAGGGCTGTAATGCTTGGCATTTTAATGTTTGGGTCAGCACAAGAGTAGTAAGTACCATAACATTGTTTGCTTTAGAAATGTCTACTGAAACAGCTATTACTATGGAAAATGATGTCAATGGAAAACAATTTGATGTAGTTGTCTAAGGGAGGGTGTCTAGTGTTAGCTGAGACTCTTTAGAGTGTCCCCCTAGTGTTTTTTTGCTTCTTTGGAAGGACATGTTTCTCCAGTTGGTCCTTTGTCACATCACTGCTTGAATGTCTCAACCTATAATGTCACTGTTGGTCAGGTAAAACAATGAAACATCTTACTTCTCTGAATCTGTTCTTAAAAGATTAATAAAACATCACTGTTTTAAGTAGATAGCTCTCTTTGTTACTTGTCATGAGCTTCACTTACCAAAATTTTTGGGATATTTATTAATAGTATGGCAGTTTTAAGGTCATGAAACAAATTTGTATTTTATTGTGCATCATGGAAGCTATGGAAACTTTCTGAGTATGAATATCATAAGGCAATACAATAGGTAATCTAGTTAGTTGGTTTGTAATAGCTGCTGATTGCTATAAGCAATAACTGAAAGCTCTTAAGAAAAAACAGCTAGAAAAAAAATTCACAAGTCAAATCAGGGTGGAAATAGTATGACACTGATTTTCAAGTGCTCAAAGATCACAGCTTTCAGTCTAGCAGACTTACTAAGGTGGCTACAATACACTTTAATTACATGATTGATATGATCTTCAAAAGAACTATCAGAATTTGGAATGACTCCAGGGTCATAACTATTATACAAGAGATAAAGAGAACAAAATAAACTTCTGCAGATTACACCTGAGGCCTTCTTCATTAGTAAGCTAATCAATACCAGCTTGCAGAATCAGCACAGGAACAAAAACACAAAAGACTTCACTTGCCCTAGAGAGAGGTGGATTCTGCAGAAGTCAGGGCTTCGGAAATAAAATGATAACATTGTAAGTGGAAAAAAATCCAAACCCTCACATCAAAGTATTCTTTTCTAAAATCTGATTTCATTTTGTTCTGTCCATTACTCCTCGTATTGCTTTCCAGTTCTACCTTGCCCCAGCACTAAAGAGGAAATTTCCCCTCTGGAAGGTTTTTATCTTTTATGAACAACATCAGAACTCCTTTTGGTATTTTTCCTCTGAGGGTAAGAAGTATATAAACCAAAGATCATTTTGTTTTCCACTCTGACTGTATTACTGCACTTGAGGGGAAATTTGTCTTTATAAAAGGGTTTATGACATTTCAGTGCAATACAGTGTGGTAACACTTGATAACTTTCATTTGGTTTTACTGCTCTTCCTTTTGCATCAGATTTATGTGTTCTTCATGAAGTTATGAAAAGACAGGAAAGTGTAATTTTTATCCCTGCATTTTCTCCTTCAAAATATAATTGAAAAATGTGAAATTTCAAAAATCTTTTTTTTTTTCTATCTATGTTTCTTCTCACTCCAGGATTTCTCCTTTTAATTCCATTCTTTTCTGAGACCTGTAAGTGCAATATAAGCTTCTAAATTAACAGCTGAGGTGTATGCAAAGAGTAAAGAAACTATTATAGGCATAAAAAATATTATCCAAATATAATAGTGAATTGCAGTTTTGCTTTAGAAGATTAAACAAATTTTACAACATTGTGTGCACAAAGCTTATGTAGATGGAAAATTATTTGACAGGAAGACTCTTTAAGTAAAAAAAAAATAAAGTTTGCTTAAACTACTAAACTATTATTGTTTTATTTCTTATTTTTATTGGAATATCTGTCATTATTATATGTCAGTAAACTGCAAGCATCTTTTATTACTTAAAATTTTCCTTAATTATATCTTGGAATACAGTATTTTTATTGCTGGAATATTATGCACATATTTGCACTCAAGAGGCCTACTGTAGTACTTACAAAAGTCATCAAAATGCAGATTAAGATTCTTAGAATGAATCTCTAAAATCTTACGGACTTTTTGGATACAAATCACTGTTTTTTTAGATTAAAATAATATTGTAACATATCTGAATGTGTGACTGTGTCAAAAATTACTCTTACTTAATTGCAGTGAATATATGTCTCACTCGTCTCCACTGAACATAGAAATATTTTTTGTTGTTGCATCGTAGTTTTACATGCTTTTTTAAAATATATTTTTATGACAAAAAGACAACTCTTTCTCCATCTTCCAGGCTTATCATCCTATACCACTGCTGTAATTTCTTCCCTGGCAGAAGTGATAAAAGCATTCAAATGATATTTCTCAGTGGCTTTCATTATAATAACCACAACCATCTGTATGAGTAGAAAATCCCAAATTGCGTAATATCAAGCAACATCTCAAGGTGCAATTTACCAATCTGGAAACACCACAGATTGAGTTACACTCATAACGGAGCTTGAAGACCTGCAGGCAGTTTTGACTGCTATCTCTAGACAGTAATTGAGATACGACAGTGATGGTGCTCATGCAAGAGTGGGAAGTGAAGTTTTGGGTTTTCTCTTCAGCTTATGATTATTGCTTCATTTAAATAATTTATTGTGCATAAAGTATACTCTTTTCTTGCAAAACAAAACAAAAACCAAACAACCAGGGAAGAATACTATACAGGTCTAAAAATTTTGTTAGCAAACAAAAGCAGTATTCTGAGACAGAGAAGTCCACTGTCAATTTTGAAATGAAGAATTACTGATGTAAATATTACAAGTGCCTTTGGGGAAAGCTCCTTTGAGGTCTTCTACATTATTTTTTGCTCTAAAGTACCTTTGATTGTTTGCTTTCTGCAGGATTGTTCTTGGCAGTCTAACATTTACACCACACAGGGACAACAGATTGTCATGCAGTATAGAATGTGTCATTGCTAAACACTAATTTCCCACAGCTTAAAGAGAACAAAGCTGGGTTTAGTGACATGATTTGTAACATTTTTTATTCTGTAGCTAGAGAACAGCTAATATTGACCTTCTAGTTTTTAAAATATCTTTTTAAATAGCGTTTCCTCCTTCCAACTTTAGTGCATGGGGACATAATTTAAGGGAAGATGTGTAGGCTTATACTTTCATAGTCATTCTGATTGTCTTCAAAAAATAGGTTTCAAAACTATGTAGAAGGTACTGGTTAAAAAGTTTGTCCTGTAGAGAGATTTTTAAGGGAAGAGTTTCATTAGTATGATGAAACATGCCTATCAGAGGAAGATAACCAAAAAAACTTAGGTGATGCCTTGAGTAGCTCCAAGGATAGTTGCGAAACATATTTTTTCCCTCCCAATCCAGTCTGTAATAAATGAGGGAGTTGGTGAATGAGACATTCAGAAATGCAAATTCTAAGGATCTAAAATAAAGTAATTTTAGAAGAATATTCAGTGCTATTTTTAACAGAAGTATTTTTAGGTCCAAGTTCTGCTTGCTCATGTGCCCCATAGATTTAATATGAGTACAGTGTTGGCCCTTAAGCTGATTTCAATGCAGATGCAAAACAGGCAGGATTTTCTTTTTCTAGACTTTTACCACTAGAATTCTTTTCTGTAGTTCTCATCTATTAAAAAAAAAAAAAAAGCCATGATTAATACCATCCATCACTCAGAATACTCTCAGGCATCAACTGTGCAAGGAGTTCATGGTGAACTATTAAGACGGTCTTTAAGAAGTATAATTAAAAGGATGTACATAAGATGTTTTAGCAGGAAATGCTGTTTTGACATAATTTGAAGGAAAATGAAAATACAAAGAAATAGATATCTCTAACTTAGAGAAATTCTTTGTTTAGCTTTTTTTGATAAACAGCACTTTCAGCAACATGACAAGAGATTCCTTACCCTTACATTCAGCTTCTGTCTCTAATATTGAGAGTTCAAAATATAGACAGTTTTAACTATGTGAACTAGCATGGAGGATGCTTTCAATTCAGAAAATATCTTTCACCTATCTGTGAAAATAGTCTTGAAGATTGTCATGACTAAGGATTTAGTTTGAAAGTATTATTCTGCTCCTCCAAATATGCCTGTGACCCTTTACGGATAATGAATATATTTTTAAAATAAATCTGTTTATTTAAAAA
>WEKY01025701.1:292-25250 GCA_013390045.1 Picathartes gymnocephalus
GTCTGTTAATTATACCACCATAAAAATCAGGCTTGAAATCAGAATAATGTTGTGACAGTATGAAAGCACATAGAAAGATTTCTAAAGGAAATACCAAATTCAGGCTCAAGCAAGCAAATAAATGATCTTCTAAACTCACTTGATTTTAAGACTCGGCTTCACAGAAACTGAAGTTTCTTTTAATAGAGTAACTGAAAAATACATGTAAAGTGAAACAGATCATGCTGGTATCTTAATATTGTAAACCAAACAGCATTGTTTCAAAAATAAAAGGGTTGTATTTTATATCATGACTATCTATTTGTATGGAGAATGTAGAGCCCCCTACCAACAGAGGCAGGTTTGTTTGGGGTAGAATGGTGGCACAGAAAGGAAATTGCTGAAATGTACAGTGCTGTGGGTCACTCTTAGAATCCCACTGCCTACCAAGTGCTTAGGAGTTGAGGTTCCAGAGTTGAATTCCTAAAGAGTTAGACCCTATGAAACATCTTCCCCAGAACAAGCTCCTCCACTACTGCATCCATCTCCAATGCAGTTTAACAAAGCATGCCTGTGCATATCACACAACTATCTGGACTTCTCTGTGACAGAGAGCTCTAAACACCCATTGTCCTTGAACTTCCTCAAGGCAGAAAGCCTTGGAGAAATGCTGTCTTCCCATGACTGGTCCTGCACTCTGCCTGATTGAAATGGGAGGTAATTTCAACGACACACTCAAAATTCTCTCCAAACAATGCTTTAGCTGCTTTCTGTTGCAGTGTAATAAAGTGGAGAGGTACTCTAAGTACCTGCTGGGTTTACATCAAGCTAGGCCTGCATGGTGGAGGATGTCTAGCTCTGCCACCTGAAAAACAGAGGAAGCTGAGGTTCTGCAGCACAGAGCACCCGCGTTGATGGTTCTCAAGTGTGCTCATCTTCCAGCTGTTAGATGAAAGCTAACACAGATCCCAACTCCTTTCCTGAAATGTCACACTGATATTTCAGTGTCAGTTTAACACTACTACAGTCCTAAAAGAACAAAACAACCCCCAAGTCACCTGTTTCTTGTTCCTGTTTCCAAAAGCTCTTAATAACCTTACAGAACTGTGACTAGCAGTGATACTGATAGCCCAGTCTTCCTTCCTTGCCTGGTATTCTCGTCTTAGACAAAAGTTCAGGTTTCAGATTCGAAGACTGCAGTATTAGTTGAATTCTACCACCAGTATCAAGAAATCTAATTCAAGCCTTCCATCATTTTTCATGCCCCTCAGACATTTTTATCTATTTTATTTCATACCATCTCCTCCTCCCTTGTTAAAGAAACCAGATTCCACATTTTTTTTACTATTTTTTAAAATACTTTCAGCATTAGCAGTTCTATGACTTCTTGCTGTCTCTTGTGCACAGAACATTTTTCAGAAACTCATCTGTACAGCTTTCATCCTTCCTCCAGTTAATTCCCTTTGGAAGACCCTTGTTTGCCATGCTGCCCATGGGAAATCCAGCTGATTTATAGTGACAAGTTAATTAAAAACCCCAACAGAACAGCTTATTCTTATTTACCAGCCAAGAGTCACATATCCTGCTATACTATTTCCCTCAAACTCCTTTGCATGTATGTTTTTATCTCCTTGTGGCAGGAACAGTGTTTTTTTACATTTGGAAAGTACCTATTACTTTGTGAGAATAACAGAAAACAACTATAAGTACATGAGACCTAAGTCCACAAGGAACAAAAATCACAAGTTGTAAACATGTTAGAAATTACTGATAAACTCCAATTAAAGTAGTAAAAACTAAATCTGCCAATGTCCTTGCTATATTTTCTACACTATGCTAGGTCTAGCTTTGCTTTGTAATTTTCAGTTCTTTTTTTTAGTGAAATGATTCAACACACCCAAATGCTAAGAAGTTTGATAGGATGGTGCAAGCAAGTGGACAAATTCAAGTTGAAAAATGCTCAACTACTTAATTAGGTGGAAAAAAGCAGGATCAACCAAGGACATGCATCCTCTTACACTCCCCTCCTTTATGGACTGCAAGCTGTTTTAAGCCAGTTTGGCTGTTCTATATAACTTCTCCTTAGAATACTGAATAAATTGTTAACCTTCAGGGTGCTGGTAGGGGGAGATTACAATAAAAGAATGTTTTGAATTCTTTAATGAAACAAATCTTATGCTGCTAATTTAACCTATTCTACCTTGAACAAAAAAGATGGAAATAAAATCTAAAAGCCAATAAGCTTAACCACAAGAAAACCTAATATATATTAGGGAAAAGAATCCACAAAAACATTTCCCTTGAAAATGACATTAGTAATCAGTTTAGATGAATTATTATAATGAAAGTTTTCAATTCTTTTACACTATTGGCATTATTAATTTGAAACTACATTTCGTAATAAATTTTTAAAGAACTTCATGCCTATTAAATACTTTTATAGAATATCCTAACAGAAAGATGTTCATTTTAAGGGAAAACAAAGTTTAACATAAAAATATTAATTTCTTGACTTAGTTGCAATGAAGAAAAACAAATAAATGATATGCATTAAAGACATTTTTGGTCACTTTATTGAAGCCCCAGTTACATTCTCTTGTCCATCTCACAACTGGCTGGATGAAATTAATTTAACAAGGGAGCTGAATGTATATCAAAAAGAAAACGGACCAATGATGTGGCACTTGCCAATATTTCACAAAAATTTTGAAGTTCCACTTGCTTATACATTAAGACTATATGTTATCACACATACAACATCATGAAATGAAAATATTTCAGTACAAGAATCTAGCATAACATAGTACCACTCTTATTATGAGTTTAGATATTGAAGCAATTTACGTTTCTAAAACTAAAGATTAACATCCTAAACTATTGGGTTTTACTTCAGTTACAGATCAAGGAAAAACTTAAAAAACAATGTAATTAAATGTAGATCACTATTTTTATGTTTTCTGGGCTTTTTTTCTAGAAGCAGCAAATCGATACAACCAAGAATTCAAAAACTAATATGCATTTTTATCTACAGCAGAGCAGTCTGATGACTTTTTAGACTATGGGAATATTTCCATAAGCACATTTCATATATTAGACCAGGTTCTTAGAAAGCGTAATCATTTTGGGACCTACTCTTACTTTAAAGTGGAAGTCAAACACCTGCATGGCTTGGCAACAAGAAGCCTTATACTGAAGATAATTTCCCTGCTAAACAGGAAACGGTCTGTTTGGGAGTTTTTGTCCGCATCTCAGCCCCTTTCTGCTTTCTACCTATCACTCATACAGAAATATTAAGAGGCCAAGCTAATACACTAGACAGAGACACTGTTAATGGATGAATTCCCTATAATTGGTCAACAGCTTCACAGAGTAAAGGTTTTGGGCAGAGGATAAAAATAGCAGCTTTGATAAGGCAGTCAAGCCAGGCTGTGCAATGTGGTTAATATTCCTTGCTGATTTAATAGTGGTAATTCCCAAGATAGGCATTGCTTCTGATGTAGGACTACCAAAGCACTTGAATTTAAATGTTTCCCTGTAAAATTTAAGCACTTGGTCAAGTGCATAAATCTCTATCAAGAGACTACATGTACCCTTTCAATATTGAGTACTATTCAGTAGCCAAAAGACTAAGTGAGATTAAGTCTCTGCCAAAACTGGTTCTTAACCACTCAATTAAGTCTGACATGCTTTAAGAGACAAAAGGTGTTTAATCAGTTGTTACGGGTTTTTATGACAACTTGAGTATATGCATTTTACTCTGTTCTTACTCAAGTCAATCCCCAAAACTTCTGCAATATTACTTCAAATTCAGGAAAGGCAACATAGCAGACTTCCCATTTCCAGTCTGGATACACACTGGTGCCAAAAAGAAATACGAAGGCTCAGATAATAGGAAAGACAAAGTAAAGTTGGATTGTGATGTAATAGATGGTCATTACTCCATCAAAGCTAGACAGGTTTCCAAACAATTTGATAGTCTTATTTCTCAATTTTAACTTACATAATCAAAACCTAAAGGTAAAATCCCACTAGGAAACAGTTTGTCCTAAATAACTCATTACTGTTAAAATGGGGTGTCCTGCATACCCTCTTTCACATTCATGTGTCAGAGGTGATGTTCCTCCCCTTCTCCAGATCCCTTCCATCTCACTAGGATGATGACAAAATTAACCTCAAAAGAAAAGTCTGGTTTTTGTACTGCTGCTTTGGCGGATCGAGGCAACTCAGAAATCAGTTATAATTCAGAGCTCTGGCAAAACGTAGGACAGGAATCACATGGCCTAGAGCAGGCAGGTTAAGAGCTGGGACAGAATTAAAGAAAGCAACGAACGAAGCAAGCCTTTGCCTTCCAGTGGCAGGAAACCACTGGATCAACTGAGATACCCTGGAGACCTGACACTTCAAATGTTCAGACATGTTTTCCTTAAATATTAGAAAGCCACAATATCCATTTCAATTCTCATTAACTGAAAGACTGAAATAACTTTGAAAGCAAACAAGGCATATTTTGTTTTCTTCAAGCTTCCCACATAATTCAGATAACACATCACACCTGGAAGAGGCTTACTGAGTTGTGTGATCCACTACCATTCAGGAAACAATTCACATGCAGAACTGCCTCCCATTGCATCAAACGAATTGTGTTATAATGGAATGAGTGTGATACTTGAAAGAATTGCTTACAATTGCACATACAAGAGAAAAAGATAGCTAAGTCTAAATTAAGATGTTGGCTATGAAGTTTCCAATAGGACCTTGACATGACTGTTGACCTACTCATGACATGATCACACCAGTAAGGATTTGGAATTCTATTAGTATTACCAGAGGAAAAAGTCAAGGAGTCATCAGGAAAATAAATCTATATCTGCTACTCCATCAGCCAATTACTGTTGTTAAAGTGGAATTAGATGAGTATTGACAATGTGAAGGGGATAAGGATTAAGCAGATGACAGAGCATACAGCTAACATTGCTGTTCTGTTTTCTTTTTTTTTTTTCCCTACAGAAAGCCTTAAAAAAACTCAGATGGGAAAGGAATATACTATACAGAATACAGTATTGTAACTCTGATCATGTCCTGAAATAGCAGTTATACACATTAGCCTTCCAGCCAATCACAAAACCAGGCCAAACCCAAAATACAGTATTGGAGTCCACTAAGGCAAGAGCTTGACATGACATTAACTTGACAACTCACTTCAACGTCAATTATCTGAATGCCATGAAGTAATGCAATTAAATTATGTTTGAAACAGTTCTTAAGAAGTAAGAAAAAGAACTCTGTGTAATAAATGAAACATAAAAATTTCTCAGTTAAATGAAGCAGTCTTCATGAAGTCAGTGGACTTCTGACATTTAAAAAGATAATTTCACAGCTATTTTGTAAATCTTTTTAAATACTCCAATTAATGGGAAAAGGGCAGACCTGAAATCTTACTGATTATTTATTTTGGCTGATACACCTATCAGGCTACAATCTGGCTTTAGCATTGGCTACAATCCCCATTAATTTCTTTTTAAACACAGACACATATGTAAAGAGTGTGTTTTTATATGGAACAAGCATCACACAAAAACTTAGCAAACAATTTTCTCCTGTGGTCTAGAATCCACAAACACTCAACTTCTTCAGTGCAATATAAGGAACATAAGTCAATCAGTGCGAATGAATGTTACTGAAGCTGTGCAAAGGTAGTATCAATTTTAATTGTTTGCAATTCTTACTGAGGATGCTAATAACACTGAAAAATATGGGGAAAAAAACCTCCAGACAGATTGTGTCAAATTTTCTTTTGAATAAAATCCTTATTATCTCTGAATGTCATTATTTTTAAAAAATACAAAACATTTATTTCCAGCAAAAGTATTACACTGCTAAAACATAGTTTTCCTTCATGATCGGAAGTATTGAACCATGAACTCTGTCTCTATGCAAACCAAAGGAGCAAATGTACCATATTCAAGCAGCTTAGCAGCATTGTATTACTCAGTTTGCTTATTTGGTCCAAATAAACATCAAGATTTGTAGCTGACATAGTACAAGGTAAGAGGAAATTGGAGAGAACGAAACTGCTGAACTTGTTGAGATTAAAATTCCAAGTGAGGCATAAAAAAAGGTAACATGGAAATGCATGCGGCGTAGTTATTTAATTTTATTAGTTATTAGTGCTCTTGAATGTAAATGTGCTTTCTATACAGTTCAAATTCAAAGAATTAAGTCTGCTGTCATTTCTGTTCGTGCTTCACTTGACTAAACCTAGCAGAGACCCAATTCTTATTCTGGGCTACCAGAAAGCAAATGTCTGCTTCCACCTTGACCCATCATGCTTGGAATTCAAGGGACCTGCCCTTCTTGAAAATTTGCCAAGAAGTTTCTTGGCGTTATCTTTTATCAGCGCCTCAGGGAAATTTAACCTTAGACACTATTAAAACAAGAAAACACAACATTTTTATAATATTCAGACAAAGGTTAAAGTAAGTCTTAGAGGTCACTACAGCCATAGATCTAGATATATTAAAAAAAAAAAAAATCAGTACGGTTTCTGTTGGAAAAAAAGCCTTGAGTATAATTAACTGAAATATAAATAACATTTCCTAAAATAATTCAGGATAACAGAAGATACTAATTACTAAACATAAATGACCTGGCCAACAAATCAATAAAATCAGTGCTTTTAAATTTCTATTCTAACTATCTCTACCTGTTCATGGTGCATTCTGAAGGAAGATAAAGCAAATGGGAAAAAGAAAAATCAAGCAACTCTACCTGGTTTCTTATAGCTTTACAGCTGACATTTAAGTGACTTTGAGGTGTAACAAAGGCACAAACACTGATCAAATGTTGACGCATTTATAAGGTTACTCCCACATGGGTTTCTCTCATGCTAATAACTAAGTTTATGCCAAAAGCCTTTCCTCAAGGGAGTTAATAAATTTAGGTTTGTCACTTAAGCTTTTCACAAAACTTGGGGTATTTAATAATCATTTACATCTGAACGACTGTCAAATTTAAGTGGATTGTCAAATTGACGTGGAATCACCTCAAGATATTGGAACGAGGCAGAAGGAAGAACGAAGTGATGACAGCTCACATCACTTCCATAGAAAACCCAGGTAAAAAAAGGCAATAAAAATTGGCTTTCCACTAGAGAATGACAATGGATAACACACCTCTCTCCCTCTTCTTGACAAAACAGATTTATTACACTGGAAAAAATAGAGGTACCAACTCCACAGAATGTATCATCAACAACAGAGGTTATACAAACCTAGATGTACATTTCAGTTATTATAGAAAATCTGAGATAACTTGCCTAGAAGTTCAAAGTAATGTCATTTAGAGAGACAAAGAAAGTTGTTGATTTTTTTTCCCCTAAGTTATATTAACTCTACTGATATACAGCGGCTCTGGACAAACATTTTTTTCTTGCCTGTTTACAGAGCAAGCACTGCAGACCTCAAATGTTCCACTGCTATGAGGCTCTGGCAACCAATTCCAACTTATCCCTAAACACAGACACTATATACCCAACTTCTAGAAGTGTCTCTACAATGTGGCTGCCCAATAAAGGTTTTCTTAACAGTATATGAAAATGTTTCTACAATTGTCCTTTTCTTCCTTAATCTACAATTTCCACTTAAACCATCTGCTGTCATAATCCATTCTTTCAACTTGCTGCAATCTTCCACACTAAAAATTAGTACTGTATTTAAGTAGATATTTATTTTCAGAATTACTTGCATGTTTAATACCAATAGATACAAACTAGCCAGACCACACTGAGAGAGAATTTTGACCTTTTAAAAGTAGAAGAAAATGACTTCTGATTTCTTTTTCAGCATCCATTGCTCCCAAAAAGAATCTCTTAGAGATTCTCCACAGGTCAAGCAACTGGATGACAGTACTTAAAACCAAAAAACATCACAACGATTTTTAGGGAATTGGTCAGTTCCCAGGTGGATGTATCTGGAATTTGGAAAGATTTTTATGAACTTAAGTGTGACCTCAGTCTACAGACAAAAAACCACTCAAATTTATTATATTTTTTTGATCTGTACCAGACTGATGTTCCACTAGCAAGCTTATGCCCACAAGATGTTATGCCCAGCTTTACATCTCAGCTGCTTTTCAGATCAGCAACCAGCAGAATAGGCTGAGCAAACAGAGAAATGTACAAAAGTTTTAACAAAGAGGATGCCCCTATAGCCTATCTACAGACTTGTTGATTTGTTTACTTAGGACAAATGAATAGTTTAACATTCAGGTGCAAGGGAACTGAGATGAGAGAGCAGCAGTAAGACTGTCTGCATTGGTAACTCGTACACATATTCTAAAAACAAATGACTTGCACAAGCAGGTGGCTGATGACTATAAGTGGACCAAGATGTGATTACATTGCCTTCACAAAAAAGATGCAACTGAAACATTGCACTGAAGAACACTTACAGTAAAAACAGTAATGCTGACAATTCACTACTATTACACCACCATTAAGTTTAAGAGCTTTGATCCCGTGTTAGGATCTTTTAGACACTAAAAGAAAACCCCAACCTCAGGTAGAACCTTTGTATTTAAGCACTTGTTAGGAGTTGGAAACTCAGAGAGAAAACCTAAGAAGGGTCACATTTAAATGACTGCAATTTTGTATAAATTCAGAATGCAACTGGCAGCCTCTCTTCTCAGTTAAGGGACATTATAAATACCTGTAACAGTGATTGAGCATAAAGGGCAAAAGAGCAAGAACACACAAACAAGTAAAATGCAGAAATATAAACTTCAACCAATCCACAAAATGTAACCTGCCTTGCTAGATCTTTTTTAACTTATTGGAAAAGTTGCTCTACTTAATATTGACAAAGAGATGTGTAAATCAATACATTTGGAACAAGCAATATATTTTAATTTAAAAATGTTCAAACTGCAGCAGTAAATCTTTGCACTTAGCACATACAAATCAGAGGGGTTTGCTTGTTGGGTACTTTTGACAAGATAAGTCAAGATGGTATGCAAAGCTCAGATGCAAGTAACATCACAAACATTTTGAAAAATATGCTAGCTGAAAGTAGGAACACGTTGAAATGAACTCTATTACCATTGGCTTGAATTTTCAAGGAAAAGACACCATAGAAAAACTTGCAGTTTTCTGTTTTGCAATATGTTCCAACTACTTGTTACTGTCAAAGTTCAGACTCAGGCAGCTCTCAGTAAAATGAATGTCAAACTGAGAAAAGGAAAAGAGCTATAAAAAATAAATCTAACAGTCTGAAGTGTAAATAAAGACTCCTTGTTTCTTTCTGATGGTATAATACTGCCCCCACACATTCTCCCCACGCTACTTCAAAATTACCTCATCACCTTTCCAATCATTGTCTCTTAGATGTACTAAGTTTAAAAAACTTTCAATAAAAATATACAAATCTAAAACCCATTACTCAATTTCACATTTTAACATGGACCTAAGTATGTCCTAGCATGACAAAAACCCTAGCTGGTATTATTATTATTATTAAAAAACATACTACAGTAAAATAGGAGTTTCTTTTCAAGTCTGCAAAATATAGCAAATTTCAAGATAAAAGTTTCGTAGGAAATCATTACTAAAAGGGGATGAGGTAGGATTCTATTAACTATGTATTGACAGAGTAATTATTTGAGAAGAAGCAGGCAAGCTGGGACAGTTTCTCAAGTTAAAATAGAGTTAATTAATATCTTCAATAAAAGTTATTTATGATTCTCATTTTACATTCATCACCATGGAAAGGTGATAGTGACAAAGGCAGACAAACCAGTCTTAAAAAAAAAACGAAAAAAACTGTAGTGATTTTTTCAGAATAGTCTTAAATTTATAAAGTTATTAATGCACACATTAGAAACAATGATGTCACCTTCACTGCATACACTTGTATAGACTGAAAACTTTCTTGGCAGTGCTACCGCTCTTCTTTGTGTTTGCCCTACTTGCTATAGCCTAGAATATAATCAAAGTTTCAGCTGCTTCTGCAAATGAATTCATCAAGTTTGTAATAATTTGAAATTGGACTACAACTTTGATCATAACAAATTAGTGCTAAAAAGGCCAACTGTTCATTCACTATGGTGCTATGCTAGATTTGTGATGAATGGTAAAAGACTGATTATTATTTTACTTGTAAATACAGTCAGAGAACGTTAGAAGCAAGAGACAGCACAAATCATTCAAAGTGGATTTCAACAACCGGGATCTCAAAAAGAATGAGAAAATATTGCTCATTTCTCTTCCTCCCCATTTCTTATAAACACCAACCAGTAACACATTCATGTCTAATAGCTAACCCCTATCCAAAGGTAAAATCTAAATTCATGAACAGCTTCTGGGAAATGGTTGTGGATAACCAAATCAAAAGATGTTTTTAGAATACCAGTTAATTCCACTGGAATGTGAAAATCCCCAAATATACTTGTCAAGCAATAGAATTTCAGATTGTTATAACTCCCCAGCAAGACAGTTTGATATCCCTGAGCAAGACTGTAAGAAGTGTATTTAATATATCGTGATTGTTCCTTAAAAAGGTTTCTCATGACATTTTAGGTTGAATAGAGGATTAAATAATTCAGAAAGAACATTTATCTTATTCTTACCGCTAAAAGTGAAAATATCAAAAGTATGCTGAAAACAACTGCACTGTTCCTGATTATTTGGGTTCTAGCTTCAAAACCACATTCCTCTCTCAGCCTACATACCAATCCTATAACAAAGTTTTTGAAGTAATTTGAGTAGTGGAAAAATAATCTGACTTTCCGTCGTAAACTGCCAAGGATTTTTATCAAAGTATTAAGAATTTTCCCCTTTGAATGAAAGAGGGCTGCTGGTTACAATACTCTATCCCTTACAATCCAAGTAAATCCCTTCTGCTGGGATGACTGCCTTGAATCAGTCTCTGGAAGGCCAGAGTTCATAATGCTCCTAAGCAGCTGTGGTGCTGTTTTCCACATTGATGCACTGCCAAGCAAGGCCTGTTACTGCTTTTCAGTCTCTGCTGTTACCACTCTTCAATGGCAATGCAGAAGCAAGCATTAGGCTTACTGTGACAAATAAATTTATTTAAAATGACTACCAAAACCAGTACAAACAATGTGGTACAGGAAGTGAATGATTAATAAAGAATACTGTCAAAAAGACCCAAAAAGAAAATGCCATGAAAGTGCCAAAGAAAAAAAACACAAAGAGAAAATGACATGAAACACTGCTGGGAAATGAGAGTCCAGGAAACAATATATATGACAATATAGCAGGTGGTTTTCCTTGTATTCTCTTCCAGATCTGCCCTTGCAGTGACACTAAGTGGCAGTTCCAGGCAGGACTCATGCAAGAGAGAAGGGAGGTTCTAGTTTATTTTTTGTCTTAAGTAAGACAATTAAACAAGATGTTTTTAGCTTATATTTGGACAACACAGAACGTTTAACATTCTTATTAAATATATGAAGCTTAATGGTCTGGGGTCATGCAATGCACGCAGTGGGTTACAGGACAGGAACCAGACAGAGCATGATGGAGCCAGCAAGCTGCCACTTCATGCAGCGCCTCTCCCAACACTTACTTCTACTCCTGCCTGTGGTCCCCTGAGTCCCAAGGAATTCTACACAAACCTCCTGTGGTATCTGGAATTCACATATCTAAGCCAGATAGAGGGAGGCCTAACTGGCCAAGTCTGGCAATTCAGACAGAATGCCAGGGATGGGAAGAAAGCACAGCACCTTGCTAGAAACACAGGTGATACTGACAGTGCAGCACAAAGAATCACACTCTTAAAAATTACAGCCTCAGGCACTAAGATTTGAAAAGGCTCTCTCATTGTTTTACAAAACAAATCTTTTACAATTTTAATTTTTCTAGCAAATCTATATAATACTTATTTAATAAATACTTAAGCACAGAGAAACACTTTGCATTTATTTTTGGCAATGAATACGACTAACACATCCACAAGAACAACCTTTTCTTTTACCATACCCCCATTTAAAAATTCCTTTATTTAATAAATATGCATCTTTCTGCTACATGCTCTACATCAAAGATCTTTCCTTGTTCTTCTTAAAGACCATGCACTATAAACCCTATTCTGCGCCACCGATTTTAAATTTAATCTATAAAAGTCATTTTACATATACTACAAATAACAATACATGCCCCAGTTTGAATATTAAAGCTGTAATTCAATTTCAAGGTTCTTCTGACAGTATTCCACTATCACACTTTTTTTTTCCCAAGATGCTACTTGAATCCTTTTTAGTAAATTCACGAACTACCACAAATCAAAGCTTAAAAGCAGATATATTTCATCAAGAACTTCAGTAGAGCTTGTTGCTATCCATGTAAACAGTACTAAGTTGATCCTATAGTATATTAATAGAAATTAAAATAAATAGTTAAAATTAATAAAAGAAGTTACATGATTCCATGTTTATAATCCACACCATAACACACATTCATTTCAACTTGCTATGCATTTTCTTTTTGCATTCCCATCAAACAGAAGGGAGGGTATTATTAGCTATTAAACAGATACATGAATAATCCACACAGAGATAAATACAGATTTACAGAGTGTAAACTCACCCAAGTCTCTGCTCCTCAGATTTCATTAGCTTTAATTACTCAGAGATCCCTAACTATCCAGTCAAAGCCCCCATACTAGGCTTCTATCAATCTGGTTAACAGTCTCAATAGAGTGGAGGTGGTGGTCAGGGAATTGCCTCTGCCAGTCACATTTGATATCAGTTGGTTCCGTGATGGACAAAATCAACTCACTGTACACCAAAATGGAACCAGGAGTCCCTGCTGCTTTTGTGAAAAGGCTATTTGGGAATGGGAGGCAAAAGCTGAAAGGAGACACACACAAGAGGATGCAGAAAGGAGATGCGAGAAGGGAACAAATGCTAAACAGAGGAGATGCAAGAGTGAGACCCTGTAGTTCCCCTGATCCTCCTTTCTCCCCTTTTTAAAAATGAGAGTGATGCTTCCCTTTTCCCAGTCACTGGGAACTTTGCCTGATAGCCATGACTTTTCAAATATGATGGAGACAATATCAGTCAGTTCCCCCATCCCTGAGATGCATGTCATCAGGTCACATAGACTTGTGGTTGTTCAGCTTCATCAAGTGATCCTGATTCTACTCTTTGCTTGTAGTGGGAGGGACTGCACTCCCTCCACACCCACACAGGAAACAGGCACTTGAAGCTGTGTTTTGGGAGACATCAGCACAAACTCAGCCAACTCACACGTGGAGCCCAAAACAATTCACATCATCCACTGCCCCTCTTCAAACAGGCAATTTGGAGTTATGATGGTAGTATGTGTGTATGCAGGTTTAAATACCTATGAAAAGGGAACTGTGGGTATCACTGGGAACAGAAAAAAAGACTGAGTCAGGAAAAAAAGGGAAGGGGAAGCAAAAGTTCTTGTGGCTAAAAAATTTTGTCAAATGGCAGCAGAAAAGAAATCCTTAAGAAACTGAAGTTCTTTGAGGTGGTCAAGAAAAGCTGCATTGGCTAACTGCATTTTGTATATTGCCAACAAGTGAACGTGGCGTTCAATTCAGTCTTCAATCTGTTGAAAATACATGTTCATATTTTGCCATGTGAAATCTAACACAGTAAACATTCCAACCCACAAAAACAAGTCAGCGATTCCCAATATAAACAAAAATACATATGGAATTTGGAGACAACCACAGCCAGCAGAGCACGCAAATTACCAATACCTAGCCAGAACATCTCTCAGAAGACGAAGAAACACAGAGGTAACAAGCCAAGGACTGGTATCATCCATAGTTCTTAGGTCAACTTGCTCTACTTGAAAGAGGCTAAACAAATGATAAAGAAAGCACATGGCAAGACACTGGGAAAATCACAAAGAGGTTCTCCCCAGTCTCAACCTTTCACAACCTACCATCCTGCGGCACGTGACAAAAACTCACAGCAATGCCTGCCAAAAAACCCTCCCTATCTAATCTCTTTTGTTTGACACATTTCAAATTAGCCATTGCTGCATGGTAAATGACACCCTGCCAAATATCAGGAGACCCTTGATCAGGAATAATCGGAACTAAGAGAATTGATGAGGATTCCTGTTTTGGGTTATCACTTTTGTGAGAGAAAATTCAAAGTGCCTGGGGTTAGCCAGCCTTCTCCAAATTGTTTGTCAGAGACAAGTTCTGAAGTGTATAGGTGCTGCTGCTCAAACAACAATAAGCAATACTGTTTTCCAGGCCACACAACATCTAGATCATACTAAACAACACTGGACACGTGTATCAAGATGACTGATCTCTATAAAGCATACAATCATAAAAACTTTAATCAGATTGATGCACAAACCTGGACAAGTACCACAAGCTTCCTCAGAACACTTCATTAGAAGATGTATGCTAAGGAAAGCACACAAAGCTTTAAGAAGTCTGCTTTGAGAGAATTTCTGCCAGGCATTTTGCCAAAGGAAAGATCATTAATGGTTTTGATGATCTCCCCTTGGAGAGGGGGCTGCCAAGACAAATCCTCTTAGTTATACTAGAGAGGTTAAGTGAGGTCAAAAAGTCCCACCTCTCCCCAGCTGTGGGCACTTCACCAGTTTGATAATTTTGAAAATGAAACAAATGAATGCTTTAGGTGTTTACATTTAATTAGCCTGATGCCAGCAGAGTTTCTAATAACCAGTATTATACTTGGGTTTGTGTCGGCTTTGATTAGCTCTCTTAACGGCCGACCAGTTCTGTCACCCTACTGGAATAATCTATTTTGCGCAAGTCAAGGCCATTTGAGACCTCTGGACTATGTGGAGGCTGACAGCACGGCTGGCCACTTCCACCTCCTCCAGCAAGAATAAAAGGGACACCAGATGTACCTGAATCTCCAGGCACTCTTCTGTCTCCCTTTAGGTTAAGGTAGACACAAGAGCCTGCTTATTTTCTTCTGAAGGCGTAAGAAATAGTTGTGCTTAGTAACACATTTTGAAAGCCACGGTGTACAATACCTCAAGGATATTATTTACCTTCCAAAGCAAGAGTGTCTAAACAGTCACCTGTTCCCTAAACACTTCCATGCACAGGAGGCAAGAATTCACCTCCTTTCAAGAATAATACTTCTACAGTTGATCTCCATGGCAACAAAGGCAAACCTTAAAAGCAAATGGTATAACAACATTCAGCATCCTATCAAAACAGTTAGCTACCACAAATACTATTTGTGACTATTCATTCAAGCACATTCTCTACATTGCAATGTTCCCATTTCAATTATTTTGAGATTAAGTTTCTTTGCTTTACTAATTTAATGGAAAAACAGTAGAGGAAACACATCCCAAAGAAATCCAAAGTTTCTGAACAGAAAAAACACAGTAACATTAAACTGAACGGTCCCCAATTTCTCTCGAAGAACCAGCAACAAAGAGTGTATCAATAGCCAGCAATAATATTGGATAATTTTACTGAAAGTTCTCTTGGAAAATATTTTCTACTCCCTCATCACTACATGGTAAACTAGCAGACTATAGATACAATGGATGCAATCTACCACAATACAGCAGTATCACATCTATTAAACTAGAATTAAAAGATCACTAAATGATTACTTCTCCAAGATCCCACAACCACTTAATACCTCACCACAACTAGACACAGGTAGTCATAATGAAGTTTTCCATACTCATAAGAGATTTGGGGCCTGCTGGACTCTAAGACTGCTGAAGAGCTCTGATCATACCACCTGCAGTAGTAACCCCCCCAAAATAAGCAAATGAGGTACAAACCTCCCTCCACAGAAAAAAAAAGAAAAAAGAAAAAAAAAAAATCCCAAAACAATCCCTGACTAAAACCCTGAAAGAACACCCAAGTAGATTGCTTAGTAAAAAGTATCTTTCCCCACCCCATAACATCTAAAAGGAAACAAAGATTGTCATGGAATATCTGGACAACCACTGGAGTTTGCTACTGATGGATTATTATTGACTGTGCTTATGTTTTGTTATTTTATGTTGCTTTACAGTACACACATCTCAATACCATTTTTTTTTTAAGAAGTTGTGCTCACTGCTCTAACTCCAAAGAATACAGATTTCTTCTGAAAAGACATGAGAATTCTCTTCCATGCAACATATGCACTTTCTGAAATAACTAAAACATCCTGGCAACAATAAACCCCGAGAAAGGACAATACTAATGTAGTTCTGAGAAAATTATGTTTTGAAGTTTGAAAGAGTTTGCACAAAGTTAAAATGATCACATGATTGTAGTATGACAGTCATTACAGTGACAGCATTAATTTACAGCCTTGCATCAGTTTACACCATTAAATATTCATTATATGAGTTACACTTACTGATGCTTGTTTCCTCATGTGCTTCTTCCAACCACAGAAAAATGTGGCAAAAATAGAATTATTCATGCTATAGATCATGCATCTTCAGTTGCAAATGCTCCTTTCAAAGACCATGTCTTTCTGGATCTTGCCAATTATTACTAGTTCAGTAATTTACTATGACAGATACATATTTAAAACAATTAAAACAGACAACACTTACAGTGATTGGCTAAAGCACAAAACAAGCATACCCAAACTACCTGTTGTTTCTCTAATTCTGTGGCAGCTTTCTCTACCTTTCTCTTGTAGGCTGTACTCCTACTGACTACATACCTCAGCACAGAAAGTCCTAAGAGCAGGTCACACAGATTTGTATCACTGCTGAAGACCCAGCTTTGCTGCACATATTTTTGGCTCCTTTTGTAACACATTACTACAATTAGGAAATAGAGTAGCACTGGGTGGTTCTGATTTTGACAATTTAAAGAGGTGTTTTTCAACCAACTTACTCTTGAAGAATGTTAATACATGATTATGATATGTATCCCTCAATAAGTACTCTGAGTATTAGATTGGTAATTGCACATAATTAGAGTAAGGCTTAAAATGTGCAAAAAAAAAAATCATACTTCCATATAAAAATAAGAAATTAACTTTGAGAGAAACATGAACATATTGACACTATTTTTAGATAAACAAGTAAGACCTGTAATTAACGCCTGATCGTTGCATAAGAAAACATCTGTTTTCTTCATTGTGTAATTAGTGAAATTAATGAATTCCAATCCATCCACACAAATGATTTTTTTAACTTTGAAATCAATCACTTTAAAGCCCAAGATACTTTCAGCTACATGAATTTGCCAATAAGTGATACTGTAGATCAAGTTCAAATTAAGACTAATTTTCTTATAGTCACGTTTCAAACATTCTCCAGCCTTCTTCCTCTATTCTGCCAATGTTCACACTTCTATTACAAACAAGACACATTTGTGCCTTTTAAGAAATTTGAGACAGCTTCATACTAGATTAACCTTCTCATACATAATTCTTGTTAGAAATCTGATTAAAATCACATTTTCAACTGGGTCATAACAGGAAATATGCTTATTGGGAGATTTAAAAAAAAAATAAGACTATCCCCCTTTGACACGGTTGATTATATAGAGAGCAGGAAACTCCTGAACAGTGAACACAATTTCACAACACAGATTAGAATATCAATTAGAGAAATTGATTTTAAAATACTTTCTTCTTAAAAAAAGTGTTATTTCTAAGAACATTACATGGCAGATGACCACACTTGAAGAGGTTAGTACTGGATAATTACAGACACCTCAAATAAGGGGAGTCAGAGTATGCTTTAGCAATCACCACTGCTACCATTGTATTGCTGCCATAAAGAGACAACAAAAGGAGGCTTCTATCATACCATCTTTGGGCTCTCACTCACAAAGACAATTCTGATTGCCCATATTAAAAATCTTTGACCAAAATCTGTCTATCTGTTCATCTGCTATAATTGTTTTAATCCTCCTCTTTGACCCAGGGAGATGTGCAGGGAAAACCCAGATAACAACCTTCTAAGAACTTGTTTTACGAATCTGGCCCTCAGTCAAGAAGTTGCAGTGAAAAGTCTTTTAATCACCCTCTGATCAGAATTTACTGGATTGGATCTAAGTTCAAGGGTATTAAAATGTGCAAAGGAGACTATGAAAAAATGGCTAGGTTATAGATTTTAACTTCTTAACTAGAAAATTGACTCAAAATAGATTTTCTAATTTACAATCAATCAAAAGAAAAAACATTAGACCATAGCAAAAGTGGCACAAATGTATCAAAAAGCAAATGAATAAACATTTGAAAAGATTTATTATTAGAAATTGTAATAAATTTTGGAAAGATGAATCGATTTTAGTTAAAAGGTATAACTGACAATTTATTGGGCGGGAAGATGCATTATTTTCCAATTGTTATCCACCTACAGTAAAACTGATTTGTGTCCTATTGTATTTTATGGAAAAGGAGAGAGCAACTTTCAGTGATTTAGATTAAATGTATTAATCATAACCAGACACTGTGAACTATATATCTACTATTAAAGAAGATTTTTGACATTTAATTCTGTAGCAATATTTTGGCTCTGTACCACTCTTCCTAAATCCAATTCCTGCTACAGTTGGCAGATTTCTCCCTTTTAATTTTATGGGGCTTAAAGTAGCATTTAACCACCCATGCGGTAAATAATGCAGGATTAGAAATATTTAGTGTTTTGTTTCCCTTTGAAGAGTACCAATCCATCAACCCCCAAATATTTTAAAAATATTTTCCATATTCTAGTAATACTTAATATAAGATTCAGTAAAACATCCTATATAAATGAAGTTGTTTTACTGAAACCAAAAAATACCCCACATTAAATCCTAAAGAAAATATGCATCTGCATCACTGATATAGGGGAATTAATTTTATAAAGATACTGCTTTGTGTACAGAGAAAACTTTAATAAAACCTTTAATAAAGAGTTTTTAAACTTGATATTCACATAATATCAAATACTTAATAAAACAAAATACAGTTAAATGTTCTGAATAAGGCATAATATATATTTTATAATATTTATGCCCCACTTAACACTGAAATGGTAGCTTTTATTTATGCAAACCCTCCCCCTCTTCTTTTTTATGCAGTCATTTCCTATCTTTTGCGTAAATGCTATATTTTGCTGCATGGAAAAATGAGCTTAGAATAACTTTTAAGAGGCATTGTTCCTAGAGGTCTTTTAGGTACTGCAAATAGTCTTAAATTGCCCCAGACCTACATCAATGTGTAGAATTCAGATTTTTAAAAAACACAAACAAGAGTCGCAGTATGGCAACAAAATTTCAATTGCCACACCTGCCATGCTTTCTTTTCCATAGCATAACAGCGTGACAAAAAACAGGAAAAAGGGTTTTCTCCAGTTTGACCACATTCTAGAGGGAATAAAAATGCAACTTACTGTGAATGTACTGTATACATCTGTTGGGGGTTAGGTTTCTTTTCTTTCCTTTTGTTCCCTTTAACGTATAGAATTTTTTCCCATTAAGTTGCTAACGAACTCTTAAGTACTGGGTACTTAAGAAAAACAAAGGACCGTGGCCAAGCACCGGAGGAGAGGGGCTGATAAAAGGCAGGGGTGGGGGCAGCATAAGTACTGGATACTTAAGAAAAAAACAAAGGATTGTGGCCAAGCCCTGGACGAGGAGGGGCTGATAAAAGGCAGGGGTGGAGGCAGCACCAAGTGAGCTGAAGCTGCGCTTCGGAGGGGAACAGGAGGTGCTGCTCTGCCTTTTTGGGGAGAGAGGAGTCTGCTGCTGCTGGACCCTTTTCCCGTGGAGCTGTTTCTTCTGCCGTGAGTGAACCCCTGCTCTGAACTGAGACCTATTTTACCATCTGCTTGGGGGCCTGGGATCCTGAGCCAGCCTCTCCTTGCCGGGAGCCGGGCTGCTGTCCCTGCCCTGCCCCCCGCGGCTCCATCGGCACTGCTCTGGGTTTCACTGCGCTGCAGCCCCGCTCCCCCTGCCTACCGAGACGTCCTACCGTCCCAGTTTGCTGTTTTCCGAGAGTCCTGCTGAGGCACCGGGATCGACAGCGTTCCTGAAGCAAAGCCTGCCTGTCCTCCACCCCTTCCCCTCCCGGCCATGCCCCGTGTCTGCTGGAGCTCGCGCCACAGCGCCCCCTGCAGCCGCGGGGGAATCATCGCACCTGCCCTGCCCACCCAGCGCCACCAGCGCCCCCTGCCGGCTGTGACCATCACTGCACCCAAGGGGACAGTGCCTGCAGGCCCAGAGGGCTGGGACCGGGTTCCTGGCTCTGTTTGTTGTTAATGCCATAGTTGTTGTTTGTTTGTTTGCTTTTTTATTATAAATACTAGTAAAGAACTGTTATTCCTATTCCTATATCCTCACCTGAGAGCCCCTTAATTTCAAAATTACAATAATTCGGAGAGAAGAGGTTTACATTCTCCATTCCAAGGAAAACTCCTGCCTTCCTTAGCAGACACCTGTCCTTCAAACCAGGACAACATCTCTTTAGGTCTTTGTAAAATAAGGCTTTTAGAAGCCTTGTCCAAAGCAAATGGGTCAGGGTAAAGGGACAATGGGGCACATTTTCTCTAAAAAGCTCTACACAGGTGTTTAAAGGAATATACATCTAAAGCAAGTCAGGTGCACAGCTAACAGGAAGGAAAAGTGACTCCCTAAATAAACAACTTTCAGTTCTCTGAACTAAGGGTAAATTTATTCCTTGACCTTTAAAACCATAGTCTGCAGAAATGCTAAGTCAAAGCTGAAAAACAACAGAATAAGAAAGTTAAGTCTCCTACTTGTAAATGCAAGTGTTTAAAACCACCTGCCAAATGATGGACTATCCAAAGTTAATAGTGAGAAAAAGAGAAACTATCCACAGCAAAAATCAGATCAGGAGCCAAGTAGAAGAGTCTGCCGAGTCTAATTGCAAGGGGCTGAGTGGAACAGATTTTGAGCTGTTATCAAAACTGTTGGACTAGAGGGGTTCACTTGATCAGTTACAAGGATTTACACTTCACTTCAAAAAAGCTAAAAAAGCACCTGCTATGTTGCAGCTGAAGGGACAGTAATTACCAGGCAAGGACTAATACACTCTTGAACCACGCCAGCTGCAAGTGCTGATGTTAATAAACCTTTTCTTCTTGTCCTCTTTATTCCTAGATACTGTATGTAAATTGGCAACGGGACAAATGCTTTAAGTACACAAAAAACAGTATTACTATGCTTTTGAAAACATCATACCAGTGTTTTATGTAGGGTTTTCTCACATCAAAAGTCCACTACACTGAGGAGCGTTGAGTTTTTCTGTGACCTCACAACTCACAGCTTTTTTAAAGTACTGGTTATCTTCGGGGAATGACTTTTCCATTCTAGGATTGCTTACCACCATTTTATTTAAAGCAGCATTGCTGTCTCTGATGCTGGATAAACACATTTTATAAAGTGTTCACTTCTAACAGATCTTCAAACTGAACGTGCTGCAGAAACATATGGAACAAAGCCTACATTTCTGTAAAGAAAAGGTTCTGCATTCACTTATGTGCTTACTTGCTGTAAATACCACATGGCACCTATCGAAAGAGGTAGTCCCTGAGAAGTTTTCCGTAATTTTTGCCTTCTCAAAACTATGCTTGCAACATGCACATTTGATTTTTTTACTTCAAGAAACCAAACAGTAGCAAGGATGTCACTTTTCTAGTTGAGTCAGAAGCAAGGTAGGTACAACTACTGTGGTTTGCTCCACTCCTTTCTGGTTGTATTTAACACGTCTTTACATCTAACTGAAGTCAGAGCAACCAAAGAGAATGGCAGAGGAGGACCTCTCCATTCATGTATTATCTCTCACATCAGAAAAGAAGCACAGTAGTTTTCTTGGTCGATTCACCTTCAACACAATACATCATGTATGTTTCCTACTTTATTTACTGTCCTGTATTTTGAAGTAATTTGATATATGCATTTTCATGATGAATTGCTGGAGAGAACGCTACAGATCCAGTTTAATTCACTATTTTTACAGTACCTCTTACTCTGGTACACGCCATATGAACTCAAACCGAACATATAACACTCCCCCCTACGCCCCATTTTAAATTGGGGTTTGTATTGCTTTTGTTATAAATCAAACAAGACTAAAATAGTCTCATTTCCCATCACTGCCTTACAATAATGATTAGAAAGATAAGTTGCTAGTGCTATTGATCACTTCACACAAGATTTTTTGAATATGTATTACATAAACTAATTCTAACAGAACTAGTGAACAAAACAAATGAGTGCACCTATATAAACCGCTTATCTTAGAACAAATCTAGGTCACTCAATGGACTTAATTTAGATACCTAATAGAAATACTCTGCTTATCTCTAGACATCTAAAGTGGCTGTATTCCTTACAGATGATCACCATATGAAAGGCAACTGAAAAAAGATATGGGACTATTTTCAAGTTGTTCCATCTATCAGCAGCCCTTATGGAAAAACCTATTCATGTGAATGGGTTACTATGGGTAGAATCAGCAAGAAGCTTCCAAGTGTTTAGGAGCTGTAGTTGACCTTGTACTTGCTTTTGGTTAAAAAATGTTGAACAATGTGTTAGCTGAAATCACTGGCATGATTTTCATTATTTACTTGACATTTATGATGTTATTACAGCATAAATGAGATGTTGCTTATCAGGTAAACTATAGTATCCTTGCCTACTACATGTGTTTTTCTATCCTCAGCATTAAAGGACTAACTCCCCCATCAAACTCAATACAAGGACATCCAACTCCTAACCTGATTTTGGATAAAAGACACTCTTCTACCATTAATTGTTCAAAATACTGCTCTTGAGGCATTAAGAAGTTTCTAAGAGAGATATAAGTGGGTGAATTTCTTGCAGAAAAGATATTAAGTGCAATTACATTTAAAGGATTTTTTTTCCGTTAGAATTGCACTAAAATGTAAAACATCAAAGAACCCACAGGCACTTGGAAAGTCAAAATAACCAAATTCCAAATGTCTACAAAAGAAACATTTCATGCACTCACATACCAGGATTTTTCTTAAAGCTGCAGAAAACAAGAGGAAAAATCACATTGCTTCATATTTTGAGGTCAGAGGTTTTTAAAAGCATTATTATCTGTAAAGACTGCTGTAAAACTGTATTAAATGTGTTTTCAAGACAGATACTAACCAAAGAATGAAAAGGGATATCATAATGCTATTTGTCCTCCTTAAAAATAAACTTAAGTGATATTGTAGATGACAATCATTTGAGCAGTTAGGTTGAGGTGAATTACAAGAAATACTGCTTAGCCTAACAGTTCATAGCACTTGTCACGACGAATAAACCACAGAATGCATTTAGAAAACTAAGCAGCACATTTGGCATTTCTGAGACTAATGCTGGAGGGCAACTATTTTGCTGAAGTAGGATGCTGGTTTTGACACTATACTTGAGAGTCCAAGAAGAGACTAAGTCAACACATTCACTTCAGCCAGACAGAAGTTAATCTTTGATAGTTTAAGGGTATGCTTTGATTGTCACTGCAGGTCAACTACACCAAGAAAAACCATTGTGAGCTTTGTGACACAGAGTATCTCTTTTAGTGGTTACACCTAGAGGATACCTTCATTTTGTTGATAATGTACAGTTTTTAACTCCACAAGTTTTAATTGTCTGATGCATTTAAACTATTTTTTTCTTGACAGTCTTAGATTTTGTAAGAATCACAGTAGATCACAATTCAAGACTCTACACTCTAATTTACAAGGTAAATGATATAGAAGAAAGAATAAAAAGACACACATAGCTCACCTTCACCAGTAACTTCTTTTTGGCTAATGAACTGCAGTTTCAAACGAGACAGAAATGCTGTAGTATTATTTGTACCTCTTTACTGATTTGATGACACCACGATAATTGAAGATTTTCATTAGACAATTTCAGGTGACACAAAAATCACCGTCACTTGAAGCAGCTTGTAAGGCAGACTTCATTTAACTATAAATCTTGTAAGAGATAGGGAAAAATCAAAACCCTTTGTAACAACGACATCAACATTGACAAACTTGACCTACTAAGTGCAGTCCTCTGCCTTGAACAATCAAAACACAAAACAATTGTGCCTTAGGTATGGGTACTACTGTTGGTGCTATTGGTGACAAGAACCACTTTGAGAACTGACCTACCATGAAAAATGATACAGGTATAATTAGGATCCTTTTGATGAGTAAGTGCACTAAGCTATTATCGAAGTCCCTAAGCAGCTTTAGTCCTCCATCAGGTGCTTCCCATGGCAGATGGAAGTTATATTAGGCTTGCATTGGTGTAAGTGAAACTATTGGCAAAAATGCACTGGAAACTTAATTTGTGGAAAAAGGAAGCTTTTGCTATGCAGAATACATAGTGAGGATTAAAAGGTGCAAGAACAGTGAGTGGTTCCTCCAAAACTGCATAGATACATGAAACTAAAAACATCATAGATACCTCAACATCATCCACAAAATTTACATTTCATTTCAAAGCCCATGTTGCTTATAACAGGATTTTGAAATTTGACTCAAGCTTTTTGTCCCTTTTTTTCATAGGCTGGTGTTGGAAGGGATCTTAAAGATCATCTAGTCCAACCCCCCCTGCCATGGGAAGGGACACCTTCTGCTATTGTGAAACTGTTGTTTTCTCATGAAATAAAGCTATTTCAATGTGACTAAGTTTTGAAGTCTAGAAGTGTGCCACTTGACTCATTCCTCAGGAAACCTGTAGCATTTTTGCCAATAGTTACTGAACACTGGAAGAATCAAAGGTGGGGCTTACACTGACATCACAGCAGCATCTCTCCTAACAACCTGTATTTTTCTGCCTGAAAAAATACTTACCTGCAGGAAGCACATAGGTGCAGGAAACCACCCACTCCTTCAACGTAGAAGTTTTATCACTCTACGTTGTAAAACTAAGATACTGAGTTAAAGAGAGGATTAAAAGAGCATGACATTTACTAAAAGAGCACGACATTCGCTACATTTTGCATAAGTAGATATCCAAGTAAGGTAATTATAAAAAAAAAAAAAAAAAAAAAAAAAAAAAAA
>WEKY01025704.1:3489-82920 GCA_013390045.1 Picathartes gymnocephalus
AAAAAAAAAAAAAAATCAAATGTCCAATAAATGCTGAGTAACTTTTAATATTTGCAGTAATAGGATTTGGTGCAGTAATTTATAATTTTTGTACAAGCAACAGCCAAGATTAATGTTGGGAGTTATTATATGCAATAATTAGAGGCTTTTTTAGGAGCTGCCTGGCTGGAGGGCCACTGCCTGTTTGTACAAAAGATAATTATGGGACAAATTGAATTTTCCCATTCCCCCAGTTCGGCAGCTGCTGCAGATAAACACATCCCTCATTTCCAAGTGCTGGGTCCTCATCCCCGTCTTTGAAGTGTCATTTGAAGTGTCGCCACCCTCATCCCAACCCGAATTTTCCTCCAGTGCTGGAGCAGAGCTGAGTTTATTGAGGTACTTGCACAGCTCGTTAGCATCACTTTACTCAGTTAATTAGTTTATTCCAGGTGTTTCAGCCTGCAAATCCCCTCTGCTCATTCCACGCCAGGCAGGAGGCTCCAGCACGGATGTCCAAGAATTCCTTGAGCTTCTGGATGTGCCTGCCCCACCCGCAGGTGGAGGGAGGGGAAATGGAACCCCCACATCTCCTGGTGGGATCTCACCTCCCAGCCTGGGCATCCAGGACGTGCCACAGCCGTGTCCCCATCCCAGCAGAGGCACAATCCAAGCCTGCCTGTCCTGAAGCTGTACAAAACCTCTGATCCAATCAATTTTGTTCGGTTTTGGTGGATTTTGAACCAATCCTGATTTTTTTTTTTCATTTATGAAGTTTTGGTTCAGTTCCCACAGCAGTTTTGGCATAAGCCAAAGAGCTTTTTTTTTTTTTTTTCCCAGTTTAGCCCAGTTCCAGAGGCTCTCAGGGGTCTGAAATCAGGAGTTACTGGTGGAACATGGCTGTAAATGCCCAGGGCTGGAGGAGAGTGGAGCCCAAAGAGGTGAAATTCCTCCCAAGGGCAGGGATGGTGCCTGGGGATGCGGGGCAGGGTGGGCTGGGGTCTGTTCCCCGTTTTTGGCTCCTTCCAGGGAGGGATCACAGCAGGGCAGAGCTGCCCTACGCAGGCTGGACATTTCTCCTGGAACTCGTTTTAAATAGGAGACACCCAAAACTGCTCTGAATTCCGTCCTTCAGGTGAAGAAATCTGCAATTTGCTGCTCATTAGCAGAAAGATAAAGGGCATTAAAGCAGCTGCAGAGTAGGAAAACTCAAGCACAAACCTGGTCTCGATATCAAAGCCCTCATTTCAGTATAATGGAGCATATAATTAATCCGTGAAGGAGACGACAAAGTCCCCAACCCCTGGGAGAGGCGGCCGTGCCTTTGTTGGTTTGGTTACCAACTCAGCTGTTTCATTTCATACTCACAGTTAATGAGGGGTCTCCTAACGAGCTGAACATTGGTGGTTCCTGCACGGGGTGGAAGCACCTTGGAAGGGCCGGTGGCACACAGAGGCAGCAATGATTGAAGTGAAGAGGGGACTGAGGTGTCGGGAGTTGATGCGAGTTCAAACCAGGAGTCAGTACCTGGGAGTGAGTTTTACTTGGGGGTTTATTTACTGAGGAGGCAAAATTAACCAGGAACTCAGTGCGGGGAAAGAAAAGGATTGGGTGGGGAAAATCCCTTCCTGGGAAATGCTTGATGGGAAACAAGGATCCCATCCCTGGGAGTGTCCCTGGCCAGGCTGGATGGGGCTTGGAGCACCCTGGGAGAGTGGAGGTGGCCTTGGCAGGGGGTGACATTGGATGGGCTTTAAGGTCCTTCCCACCCAAACCATTCCATGATTCCATCATTCCACGATTCCACGATTCCATGAAGGTGAACATCTGGAAACACCTCAGTAAAGGTCCTGGCAGGTTTCTTTTCCTCAGCCCATGAGAAGTCTTCGACAGAACCGACTCCCACCCAGATCAGCAACCTGCATTGTTCAAATCTCATTGAGCATCCCCAATTAAAAGCCCTTTCTGTAACATCAATTTGCATAATTACACTGGATATTCCAGGGCCTAATCCTCCTTTCCCCTGGAGTGTCCCTACACCATCTGAAAGCACCAAGATTTATCCCAGTTTTACACCTGAACTGCTTTTTGTTTTCTTTTATTTCCATCCTTTCCTCCTCTCATGGCCAGTTCTGAGCTGGGGGCAGCTGCTGCTCTTGGAGATGCAGCAAAAGGGATAATTTGGACCAATATTTATAAAAAAACTAAACCAGCAAACCATGCAGCAAAAAATGTAAACCTAAACAGAGGCTGTGGACAGCTGTCCTTGCACTGTGTTGTTGTTTAGGATGTTCTAAAATATCATTAGTTTAATTGCATATATATTGAAATTGAGTGTTCCAGTGGTTGTTCTGAATGTGCAGCTTGTTGGAGAAAATGAACACAATCTATTTCCTTCAAAAGCCTTTGGAATGAGTAAATCAACATCATTTACAAATTATATTACAGCACTCCTAACAATTTCTGCCATTGAATCCACGAGTGCTGCAGGGAGCAGTTTGGTTGCAAATGTTTTGGGGGAAAGAGCTGCTCTAGGACTTTGGGAGTTGAGTAAATGCTGGAATTCTCACAGCAGCTAAAGCCCGTGGCCTTCCCTGCTTCCCAGCTCATTATTTATGGGAGTTTTGTGGGCTGACACTTTAAATAATGCCCTGCTTTTAGAAGGGAAAAATAATACATGAAAAAAATATCTGTTAAGCACGAGCCTCCATAAAAGTGGATTTGTCAGAGTTGGCATTTTTTAGTATATTGGGAATAACCTGGGATTAAAGAACTCCTAGTGTGGGGGGGAGGGGGCTGAGCTGGTGGCTGAAGCTCCTTGATGATCAGAAATACCTGGCACAGAAAATTGGTTTTTTGTCTCTGCTAAGGACAAGTGCTCCGGTTTGCTTTGATTCCCACGTTCCCAATAAAACACCTCCCCAACCCCAGGGGCTGCGTTTGGGCAATGAGATGAAATAAGCGGCGGCAATTTAAAATAAAATAATAAAGGGTGCAAAAGCAACGGGGAGTTTTGGCAAAAACAGCAGGGACGGACACTGCAAACGCTCTGGTACCACCTGCCAGGAGGGACCCATCTCAAATCTTCTTTCTCTTTGGTATCAGGGTTATGAATCCTGAGAAAAATTTTTGGGCTGGATCTGTTCCTGTATCTTTTCCCTGCATCTTTGATCTGGAGAGAACAAAGCAACTCCGTCACATCCCCAAATTCCTCCCCCGTGTACCCAGAGCTTGTTTATGTCCACTTGACTTCATCAATGGAGACTCTTTGAGATTAATTTAAATGGAAAATCAATCAGCTTTTGATACCAGAGAAATTGTTGGCTGCACAAAACTGCACAAGTGGATCATAACTTGCTTCTGTGTTCTCAATGTTTAAGTTAAAAATATTAATCTTAAGAGAAAACCGTGGGAAGAAAAAATTTATTGATCTGTTTTTATGCTGTCCTATGATGGCCATTCCCTTAAAAGGTAGGAAAATTTGTGTTAACTCAGTCCTTTTTTATCACCATCATTTTAGAGAGGGGTTATTTATTCTGATGAATGGGCTGATTTTTACAGCAAGGATAACTGATATTAATAGAGGTGGACTTAGTGGAGAGAAAAGAGAGCAAAAAAAGGGATGAAAAAAAGGAGAAAGAGGAGAAAAATCATTATCCAAAGCCCAGCAGAGCCAAGGGGAAAAGATTTCACTGGACCAAGCCCCCAGACCAGGATTATTCTCACAATTCTTGCATTAAACTGGCAAATAAATACAACAAAGACACTTTTAAGAAGGCAGATATGTCAAAAGTCATTTTTGTCCAACAAATTAACAGGGAGGGGAGAACCAGCTCTGACTGGAGGAATAAAATGCTGCCAATGTGGGAACACCCCAACCTGGCCACGGACTGTATCCCACCCTTCGGGAAACACCACAAATCCATCGCTCCACATCCACTTTTCCTCCACCGAGCCGGCCCCAGGGTCCTGCACAAGCCATGGGGGAGCTCAAGTGGTGGGAAAATACCCCCAGATCAATGAAAAACTGCAAACTGTGACATCCCCAGTGGAGATTTCCCACCGGCATCTGCTGAGGGTCCCATCCCTGTTTCCCGGGACAGCGTTCCCCACGGAAGAGGTGATGGAGTGGCCATTAAAAATCCAGGATGTGCCAGGGGAGGCTGGGGGAGCAGGGACAGCCCCAATCCATCTACATTAGCCCAGGCAGGCACAGGGACAGTGGTGGGAGCTGTGGATTTATTTTAAACCACCACTGCTACAAAACAAACGCCTCACGCGCTTTTCCGAGGGGAAAAAAAAGGAGGGGAGGGGGTGTGGGAAGGCAAAAAATGAGAATTTTTTTTTTTTTTTTTTTTAATAGCAGTTAAATGTCACCATATTAATTCTTGCGGGGTTGAGAACACCCCGCAGGCTTAACCTTTAGGATTACTTCATTCCTGAAAGCAAGAACAACCCTCTGCTTGTGCCAGATAACCGCGAGGGTGAAATCCCAATTTAGACAATCCAGCACTGAGATCCATCCCCCAGAGCTTGGGCCTGGAAGCTGCCACGAACTCCTTCACCAAAAGATCCCAAAAGCAGGATTTTCATGGCAAAACCAGCGGCCTAAAAAGTGACATCGCAGAGACGGGAGAAATTTCCAGGTCTCAGCAGGAAAAAAGCCCTGAGAGAGGAGGTGTGAGGGAAGGGGTGGAGAGGGAAGAATTCCTGTCCTCCTGCTAGGCTGGAGATGGGAACAGCAGGTGGGAAATCGCAGCTGTATCGTCAAAAAGGAAAAAAAAAAGCGACTTTTTTCCCCTGATGTGAGACGAGATTGGAGCTGAAGCGTCTCCAGCGCGGCTGTCAGCGATGTCAGGGGCTGAGGAATGAGAAAATAGCTGGTAGCCAAAACACGGCGGCTCAGAAGGAGGGGATGTCGGGACGGCTCAGGACAAGCTGCGCCACTAAACAGAAGCAATGGCACAGAAGATCTTTAAAACATCTTCCCTGGCCCCGGCACGATGGGATTCCCCCGGGGGAGAAACAAATCCTGCTATTTTCACCGCCGGGTCCTTCGAGGCAGCGGCTTTCTCTCTCTCTCGGAGAGAGGTTGGAACGGGAAGGATGAAAGTTTAATGCACCAAGTCAGGCAGCAAAGGACAGGCTGGGGCGATTTACAATATTTATGATAAAATCATCCCAGGCAGCATCAATCTCCCATCACCTCCGCCGAAAAGGAGGGATAAACAACGGCACGATGCTGCCATCAATCTCAGCTGTGGCCTCGCGCACAATATTTTCTGTGGGCCTCGCGCTCCCGGCTTTAGCAGAGGCCAAGGAGAGCTTGCTAACCGACCTAATTACTTTAATTAACTTCTGCTAATGGGCCTGATTAACCTTAAAGAGGGAAGGTTAAAAACGTCTTCAAAGCAGCGTACAAAAGGTGTTTTCCTCGTGTTCTGCAGTGATAAGATGTTAAATTCTAAGGTTTGGGGGAGAAGGATGGATCCGGTGAAGAACTTGTGTGTTCTGACAGTCCCTAAAGAGGCCAAAAGAAAAGAATTAACATTTCTTGCTTGAATATCTTGAAGTTTGGCTGGGGTAAAAGCTGAAATCCTGCCAAGGATCAGACAAGGTGTCCTCTAGGCTGAGTGTCCCGTGTTTGAAGCAGCAAGAGAGACTCCAGCAGGTTTTTCTGGAGGAAAAAAAAGGGTTTTCCCAGAGGAAAATAAAGAGCAAATAAAATAAAATGGCCTTGCCCAGGAAAAGCAGCCATGCAGAGTAACGGGAGCTGAGCTCCGAGGAGAGGCTGATGCAGGAGCAAGCTCTGAAATCAATATTAAGATAATTCCTGTGGCCAAAGATATCCCTTAGGGTCATCCCATGGTTCATATGATGAAGGAAATCAGGCAGAAATCAGGAGAAATTTGGAATGTAGGAGCTTTCAGGTGATGTGGCTTCAATATTAACGAACCCACAACATCCACAATCCAAGAGCAGAATCAGTTAAACAAAACAAAGTTATTTTTGCCCCCAAGATATTAAACGACAGCAGTTCCTGTAAAACCTGATGTGTTTATCGGCTGAAATGGTATTATCACCACTTCCATCAGAAATTCAGGGGATCCTCGTGGACATTTCTGTGGAACACCAGCATTGTGACACTGTTTAATTTCTAAAGCTGCTCAGATGTTACCCCGTTGCCATTGCAATTGCACTGATTGTTTTATTAAAACCCCCCAATTCCAAAGCCCTGTGAGGATGTCCAAAACCCCACAGTTTTAAACCTCCCAGCTCTAAACGAAAAGTGTAAAAAACATCTCCAAAAAAAAAGAGCTCCACATTTATTTTTCATGATACGTTGGGGGGACGAGGGGAAGGGAGGATGATTTATGATTCTTCAATGCTTAAGTTGTCACAGCTGCTTCCCTTGCCTCTGTTATTTGGGAACGAAATAGAGCGATCCATCCTTAAGGCATGAGCAGAGCAGGAACGTTCCTGTTCCTGGGTGTGACGGGAGCAGACAGGCTCAGGGAAGGGCACAAAAAAACTTCTCCCAAACATTTATGGTGCTCTGACCTGATGGTCAATATTGGTTTGGTGTAGAGAGGAGGAGGAGCAGCCAGGGTTGGGGGATCCGGGCTGTGTGCCCAGCTCCAGAATAGAATGGAAAATTAAAAAAGAGGGAAAAGTGAAACTGTTCCAGTGCCCTCCAGCTGAGCTTGTGAGACTCTTCCAGGTCTGCTCTGGAAAAAGGATTTGGCTTCTCCTGTCCCTGGTGTGGGTTTGGTGTGCCTGGGTCTGTCTGGGATCGCCTCTCTCCTGCTCACTCTGCTGGGACAGGATCATGGGCAGCTTCCAATTCACCTTTTTTTTTTTTTTTGGGTAAAATTAAGCCTGGGCCCCTGGGAGAGGAACTCAATGAAGATGGAAAACCAGGACAAAACCACTTCCAGGTATTCAAGAGGACATGAACCAAAAGGCACCACTCAGACCCTTTTGGAGAAGCCTCCTGTGCCCTTTTTGAAGGTGCCTGATGCTGTTGCTGCTGGAAAAAGGACGGAAAGGCTCTGGTCCATCAGTGCCCAGGTGCCACTGCCACAGCCACCCTGCTGGCCCTGCCTGCAGGAGCCCAGGCACAGCACAGCTCCAGAGAAACCCTGGAAAAACAGTTTCTAATGGATTTCACAGTCCTGGCAACCTGCACAGGCATCTTTTGGGTCTGTGAGCAGAGCAAATTCGATCCGGGAGCCTTGGAGGGAGCAGGCGAAATTTATGGCGCTCCCCAGGTCATTTATTTTTCATCACATCATTTTTTTCTGGCCATAACTCCCTTTTAAATGGCAACAGCAGAGAGCCAGCGAGGTTTGTAAATTAAAATGAAAAAGCCCCACAGGTTCCTTTCTTCTTGACTGAATAAACATTTAAAAGGAAAAGAACCCGAGCTGGAAATCACCGGTAACAAAGAATTTTCATCACGGCTTATCTGTGGTGGCCTCCAAACAACGTGATACCATCTGTACTCTGCTGATTGCGGGAAGCAGCAATGAGTAATCGAGGCTGATTGTCTGGGGGAGTGGGGAGGAGGAGGAGGGAACGCAGTTCCACCACGGAACGCGATTGTTTTAGAAAGATCAGGGAGCCTCATCCTGATCCGACTCACACTGGGAGCAGCTGACTCCCAGTATGGGCTCTGCTGGGAATTGGTTGCTGGGGAGGAGAAGGAGCCTGATAACGGCAGGAGTTGATCTCAGTTTTCCCTGCTTCTCCCTGCTCTGGGTCAGGCGTTCCTGATCAGGACTAAAATTCATCATTACGTGCCTTACAAAGATAATTTTGCTGGTAATATTTAAAAAAAAAACCTCAAGTAGAACATCTCTTGTCTCTCATCCGTTTCCCTCCACCAGCTCAGGGTTTGCAGCTCCTCAGGCCCCTGTTCTGCATTCAGGTAATTCCCCTTCCATTCACATCAGCTTTTTGTGGGAATCCTGATCCTACTCACACTGGGAGCAGCTGACTCCCAGTATGGGCTCTGCTGGGAATTGGTTGCTGGGGAGGAGAAGGAGCCTGATAATGGCAGGAGTTGATCTCAATTTTCCCTGGGAACAGACCCTTCTCCCTGCTCTGGGTCAGGCGTTCCTGATCAGGACTAAAATTCATCATTACGTGCCTTACAAAGATAATTTTGCTGGTAATATTTAAAAAAAAACCTCAAGTAAAACTTGGGAGTAAAACATCTCTTGTCTCTCATTTTTTTGGGTCAGGAAAACAAAACTGAGCCTCAAATAAAAAAAGAATCTGTAGGAAAACAGATCCATTTCACACAAGGCACTTAAAGTTCTTTGGGAAACTTGACAGCCCAGCCCAGCTGCTGATCTGTTTTAGCTTCAGGCTGCCAACCCTGGGGTCTGGGAGGAGGATGGAGGGCACAAGGTTGGATCTTGAGGGACAATTTCTACTTCAAAGGGGCTAAAAGTGGAGAGACCTCATGAGAAACTCTTTCTCAGGTACCTTTATCTCTCTCCCCTTCTGTCACAGCCACTTGTACTTCTAGGCCACGTGCTTTTCTGTGCCCAAACCCAATTCCTACACTAAAAAAAAAAAAAAAACCCAAAAGGAGCATCAGAGAGGTGAAAAAAAAGCGCCTGTTCCAAGGTTGACTGGCTCCTGGTCCAGGCTGTGGCAGGAGCCATAGATTTTGCCTAATTAAGATAAGGCTGTTGCTCCTTTGCAGATTTCCTTAATTCAGGATTTATTGATGCAGCATTACCCAGCGTTTTAAAGTGATAAAATACAGCTGCTGCAGGAGCCAAAGGCACCCTGAGCTCAGCTCTAATAGAGACAGATCTCCAGCTCTGGCCAAGCACGGCTGCTTCTCCCAGATCCAAGAGAGAGCCCGATTCCAGGGAGAGAAGTCCGACCCTCGAGTGCTGATTCAAAGCCATCCCTGCCGCTTTTGACTGGCTCAGGAGTGTTGGTACCTGATCCAGGCGTTCAGGCCGAGTCCCACGCGCTGTTGGAAGGGGCTGTGGTGCCACAAATCCCACCTGGGAGCCACGCAGGCACCAGGAGGTGGCACTTCTGTTGTGTGTATCCCAAATCCCCGTCTGGTCACGGAGTGGTTGGGGTTGGAAAAGCCCTCTGAGGTCATCGAGTCCCCCCCATCCCCCAGCACAGCCAAAGCTGTGCCACATTGCCATGGTTGTTAAATCCCCCAGCAATGGGGAGTCCTGTGTGTGGTATTGACAAATCCTGGAAGGTTTTGCTCCAAAATCCTCGAATCCAAAGTGCGGTTCCCCAAACCCTCCCTAAATCAGTGAGAAGGGCAACAATTTCCAGGTTAAAAAAAAACCAAAAAAACTCTGTCAAGCAAAATCAGAAATTTCCTGAGCGGTGTTTGATGATCCCAGAATCTTTGGGGTCAGAAAGGACCTCTGGGATCATTGAGTCCAAGCTGTGCCTGATCCCCTCCTTGTCCCCAGCCCAGAGCTCTGAGTGCCACCTCCAGCAGTTCCTGGGACACCTGCAGGGATGGGGACTCCAAACCTCCCTGGGCAGCCCCTTCCAACCCTTTCCATGCAGAAATTCCTGCTGATTCCACCCTGAGCCTCCCCTGGCCCAGCCTGAGGCCGTTCCCTCTCCTCCTGTCCCTGATCCCTGTGAGCAGAGCCTGACCCTCCCTGGGCTGCCCCGGGAGTTGTGGAGAGCCAGAAGTTCTCTGATACAATGGAATGGTCTCTAAAACAATGGAATCCCTGTGGAAAGGCAGGAATTGCTCTGCAAGGACCCCCTGTATTGGGATCCCCTCCATCCACAAGCCTGGAGAAGCTCCTTTAGGGGAGCTCCTTCCAGCATCCGGCTGCCCAGGAGGGAGCAGAGGCAATGCAGCCCCGTTGTCCTGGGAATTCTCAGGAGACAGACGGAATTCGATCTTCCCAATCCCTTATCCGGCGTCTGAGACGCTGCTCTGCAGTCGTGTCCCTGCTTCGTGCCCAGGAAAAACCTGACACGTCACGCTACAAGACCCAGCTGAACAGAACAACCCGGCAGCTCATGTTTAATCCAGTTCCATTTGCCACGGACGCTGATTATCTCTGAGATTTATGAAAACAACCGTGATAAATTACTTGACAAACAAGATTAAGGTCCCCGAAGTTCTTTATTGTTTCCACCCGCTCGCAGGCATTAAAAGTGCTCTGTCACATTAACCCAAACTCCTTTTTATTCTCTCTGACTTCCAATGTCAAGAGTATCTCCTTCCAATTATTTTCAAATTAGAATATTATTCGATAGATGTACATTGCACAACCCCCGCCGTCCAAGGGAAAGGAATTTCTTTCCAAGGTGACAAAGTGTCCTGAGCCCCAGAATCTGCTCTGTCTGTTTCCAGCTCCAGAGATGCTCAGCAGGGCTGCCCCGTGCACAAAGAAAAGCTTAAAATAACCCCAAACAGCTTCTCTCTGCTGCAAGGGCTGAGAAAACAAATAATCAGGTCTGTCCCTGCTGTCTAATTGTTCCAAACTGAGCATTCCGAGGGATATTTTGGGTGAAGTGTTGGCCCAACACAAATCCACGCTGGGTTGATGCTGTTTCAAAACAGGTCCTGGAATCAAACCTGGAATTCAGTGCAAACCAAGGAACGTCAGAGGTTTGGGCCCAGTTTGGAGAAATGCCCTGAAATGCTCCCAGCAGGGCTTTACCTGCACAGGATTTTCCACACTTCATCCCAGCAGCATCCCTGGGTTTGATCCTGCTGGAAACACGGCAGAGATGCTGCTCCTCCCTCTCCGGCCTCGCTGTCGGGGCTGCTCCAGGTGGGAAAGGGGCTGAAGTCACGGCAGGGAGAGGAGAATCAGGATTAGGAATTAATATTTTAATTATATTTTGATTTATAAGGACAGCTCGCTGTTCAAAGATTTTTGGGTGAAGTGTTAATTTAAAAAAAATGAAAAAGCAAAGAGTAAAATGACAGAGTTGACAGAGGATAAAGGGCATTTATTAACCTTGGAAATAAAGGAACAGCTCAGGGAATTTTGGGGGGTAAAGGAGAAATCAGCACAACTGGAATATCACAATTTACAGCCACTGCTGACATTTTCAGGGCACTGCTCCCCTCACAGGCGCCCCAGCTGAGGTCTCAGTCCAGACCTTCAGAGCACCACAAGTGCAGGTTTCCAGCAGCTGAAGGACTGCTCTGCCTGGCATCCTGGAGGTCCCGAGGTGTTTTTATCCCAGCACACCCAGAAATGCAGCGGGTGAGCTCTCCAGCTGCTCCTCGGAGGGTGATGGAAAGCAGACGGCAGAACCTCTCCTGCTGATCCATCCAAAGCCAGGGAACGAGAGGCACTGGCTGATTTCAGGCTGATCATTCCCCAGGGAGAGCTGACTGAAGCACCGATGCCCCAGCTCCCAGATCTCCGAATTACCAGGACTCTATTATGTGAATCCATTTCCAGGCAATTAAGGACATTTAACGGCCTCGACACCTGGTGGGAACCAGCACAAAAATAAATCAGCTTCATTGGGGAGCAAAAAGAGCCCTCCCTACGAAAGCTGGTGGTATTAACAATTCACGTTTAACTACCCTCGTGCAACTATCAAGGTGTCACTTAAAGAGTGAGTAATGGGGAGGGAAGGATTTTAAAAGATTCCCAACTAGACCCTGACCCTCTTCTTTCCAGCCATTAGCGAGTTCCTGAAGCCTTCAGAGCAGTTTCGTTTGTTCTCAAGCACCGGGAGTTTTAACTGTGGAATTTAAATGATTCTCTCCCAGGCAGACCTGATTTTAAGAGGCATTCAAGAGACATCCCTCTGAGCTGCAGCACTTGGAGAAGACACTCCTGGAGCATCCACTGAGCTCCACCGGAGCAAGGGAAAATCTTGAGTTATCAGGAGCTGTCCAGGATCCAGGGGACGGAGCCAAGGAGCCACGAGCAAAGGACAGGGTATTCACAAAAAAAACCAAACCAAAACAAAACAAACCCCTAGCAGATCTGGCACCTGAGTTTGCAGGTGGAAATCCCAGTGGCAGCAGCCTGGTTTGCAGAGATACCGAGCACCTGCAGCCCCTCAGTGGCACAGGATGATCTCCAGCCCTTTGGAAAAATCCAGGAGATTTGGGCCTGCTCACAAACCTCTCACCATCTCTTTGGGCCCAGCGTTCCACTCCAAGCCAGAATTTCCTGTACAGAAACCAAGATAACCTTTTCTAAAGCCTCGTGCAGCGAAAACCTCCAACAAAACCCCAAATAAATGAATTTTGCAGAGAAAAGCTCACCCTGAGCGTTCGAGCTGCTCCTTTGCCGGGGTGCACAATCTGCTACAAACTTTTACTAAAAAGAACAGAAAGGCTCTTTAAAGCCAGCGCTTTCCACGCTGCTTTATGCAGATATCTTCTGTTTCAGAGCCCTTTTCCTAAACCGATTGATCTGAGCCGAGGAAGCCAATTACTGCAGGTGCTGAGGCTGTCAAGAAACAACCCCAAAAAATTCAATAAGCAGAAGAAAAGCACAGGCGCGTTCAGGTAAAGCCTGAGGGCTTGTACCATGCCTGTCTCCCTGCGAGTGTTGTTCCAAATCACCAAACCTAACAGGAACTTTCCACTTCAGGATCTCTCAGGCTCAGCGGCGGAGCTGCTTTGACACCACGATTTGAAGCAGATGTCAGAGCGGCTCGCGCTCGCCCTGCTCCCAGCTCGTCCTGCGCCGTGTTTTACACAGGGAACATCTTTTCAACGTCCACGGCAAATACATCAAGGCAGCTCCACGTCTCCACCACGACTCTCATTTACTCCCCAACCTATTTCTGCTCCTGCTCCTCTCCCGAGCACAAAGGGAACAGTGGGAGCAGGCTGTGCCTTTCAAGCGGCCAAGAAATGCACTCTGAAATTCAGCCCTCGCTCCAAGCACGGCCCGAGACTTGAAGCTGCAGGAAAAATGCCTCCAGCTTCCTTGTGGATTTTACTCACTGCACATGCTGAGAGAAAGAGGCTGATGTGAAACTTTGCTACGAGAGGGAGTTAAAGATGTTTTCCAGTGCTGATAATACCCTCACATCCCGACCTGCACTTGCAGATAAAAGTTACTTTTGCTACGACAAGGGTTCGAGTGCGACTCGTACAGAATTCCCTGATAAGGACTAAAGCAGCTGCCTTGAGCAGAGCTTGGTGTGTCAGCTCCAGATGTTCCTGCACAGGATTTTCAGCCAGAGCGGCACAGGAGGCCGATAAATGCCTCGGTGCTGCTGAAGGCCTGGGGGTGTTTATCAAACCCCCACTTTCTGTGATACGAGTGACACCCGACGGGGACCGACCACAGCTCCAGGGGAGGTGCCAGCGGAATTCTTTTCCCTCTGCAGCTTTTCTGCTGCCCTGTAACAGCTGCCCCATCCCAACCCTGAATTCCAGGACTCCTTGGGGACTTCAAGCCTGACCAGGGGTGTTTTCCACATGAAAATTCAACAGCAGAGCCTCAAACCGCTCTGCATGAACGAGGCATCTCCTTTTAGAGCCGCCGTGCTTGGCTCCGGACGTGAACCCCATGTACAACAGCTCTTCCTTCCGCTGCAGCCTTTCATCTTATCCGGCTGCAGGGCTGGATTTGGCCCTTGTCATCGTGCATGGCATGATCTGTGGCTTTCTCGTTAGAGAGGGAGAAAACCGCCCTGTTCCCAAAGCAAACTGGCTGCCCAGAACTGGCACGTCCTGCTGGAGCCACTCAGCCCTTGTCCTCTGCCGGGAGTTACAGCTCAGCACTGGCCCTTCCTGCCAGCCAGGAGTGCCCAGGCAAACAGCAGGGAGCTCCACAGAGTGCCAAAAATAAGATATTTTATTAAATATCAGCTTGTCCTGACATCCCCAGCGCGTTCTTTTGCACCGCTGCTGTGTCGGTTTAGGAAGTGGCCTGACCTCAACAGCGCTGAGCTGGAGAGGTCGAATCAATGGATCTTCCACAAGGATCCTGGATTGCCAGGTTTTGGTGCTATTTATCCACACCTTTCCTAATTTTCAGGCTTTCCTAGATTGCCATGGATCTTCATCAGCTATAACCAACTGCATTTAGTCACATTAGCAGGGAAGAGATGTTTGCAGAGCAACCCTCCCTGTACAATTTCCCCTCCTTATCATCATTCTTGGAGCTGTGTTTCAGAGCAAGAAGGTCTGCAGCATAAAAACTCCCTGAATACGAAATTTTCTGAGTAATTCTGTCACAATTCTCCCAGGACACCCTAGTCAAGGCTGAACAATTCAGTAAAAGCCCTACAGAACAGCAGAGAAATTAATCATGCATTTTTAAATGTTTTGAACCTCCTTGTAGGATTTAATGAAGAATTCTGGGGAGTTTTTAAAGGCATAGGGAAGAAAAGTCTCACCTAATCTATAAACTGAGTTCTTGATGTAAATTAAGCTGATGAATATGAGGGAAGATTTTTCACTATCTAAAGGCAATCCTGAGGCAATCCTTGATGTCTTCTTGTTGGTCTTGGTGATTTTTTTATCGCATCCATCCCCACAGAAGTCAACATCAGAGGCGTCATTAACTCTGCACCAAATCGCTTCCAAAGTCTCCTCCTTCTGATTTTTAATGTTCCACAAGTGGAAGTTATCCACTGGCCGCTGCCTGAGCTGGAAATGTTGAGCTCCATTAAAAAATAAACGGTTTTCCCGCATAAAGCAGGGAGTAGCTGGATGCTGAAATAAACCCTGGGAAAAATGAAGGGGTTTAACAGGCGAAATTGAAAGCGGGTATCCAGCGTGTCGCATCTTCCCGGGAAGCGCAGCGGGGCCAGGCCGTTAAGGACTTTATGGAGTGGTTGAGAAATGGCCTTTAGCCTGAGATGAGTGGGGTTGGCTTTAAAACACCCCGGGCAGCAGCAGCAGCAGCAGGTGATAGTCAGTAAACTCCAGGATATTGTTTAAGGATTGTGAGAGACGTGGAGGGGCTGGAGCACATCCAGGAAAGGGGATGGAGATGGGGAAGGGGCTGGAACCCCAGGAGGGGCTGAGGGAGCTGGGAAAGGAGAAAAGGGGGCTCAGGGGGGACCTTGTGGCTCTGCACAACTCCCTGCCAGGAGGGGCACTGAGGGGGGGTCGGGCTCTGCTCCCAGGGAACAGGGACAGGAGGAGAGGGAACGGCCTCAGGCTGGGCCAGGGGAGGCTCAGGGTGGACATCAGCAGGAATTTCTCCATGGGAAGGGTTGTAAAGCACTGGAATGGGCTGCCCAGGTGCCGGGATTATATTGGGCAGAGATGAGACCACTTTTTTATGGTTCTAAAGTTGATTTATTGTTTCTTTCTGATGAATGCCTTCACAGAGCTGTGCAGAGGTCGGCCATGGTGGAAAAGTGGTCACAAGACTACAGGCTACAAGGTCTTTTAAAGATTAATTGTCCAATAAACTAATGCCACGTGCATTGTTTTGATCCCTTCACCAATAATCAATCAAACTTGTGTTGCATCTCTGTCTCAGCGCCGACTTTTTTATCCAATCATGTACTAACATACAGTTCTACATTATTACCTTTTTTAACTTCTTACTTTATTTTATAACTACTTCTATATCTAAACTTCAAAATCTTCTGATCCTGGGATTCCAACGCCCAGGGATGTGGGGGAGTCCCCACCCCTGGAAATGTTCAAACATGGCCCTGGCACTTGAGGACGGGGCTTAGTGGTGAGTGTGGTGGTGCTGGTTGTACTCGATGATCTTAAAGGTCTTTTCCAACCTCAGCAATGCTGGGATTTACGACACGACTCGAGCCAAAGTCACACAAGGAGTGGGCATCCAAAGGGCTCAAAACCCACCAAGAATTGAGGCCTAAAACCACCCCCTGCACCCAAACAACCCAATAAAACTTTCAAAACCAACCTTCTTACTTCAAAGGCCTCTAAGGATTGATGCCGAGGGGAACCTTGGTTATTCAGCTGCGGAGATAAAGCAGCAACCAAAGAGCACAGGGCGTTTCTGCGGGTGAGGAGGGGGTGTTGGAGCAGTGCCTGAGTGAGGGCAGCACGACACGTTTCTGGGAGGCCCGTGGAACAAAGAGCTCCTACCAACAGCACAGGTGAAACTCTGCCTGAGTTGACTCATTACCTTAATTTTTTTTAATGGCATGCAAAGACTGTGTCAGTGGCACTTTTCATTATCCACTTCAGCAGCCCAGAACTCCTCGGTAATTACGCCCATCCACTCTGCTTTGACAGTGCTAACGAAGAGAACAAGGGCTGCTGATAGTACACGGCTCCTGGTGACGGATTCGCGGCAGAAGGCAATAATCTGAATAGCAAAGCTGATGAGTTTGCACAGCGCCTTGCTGCAGGGAACGTGCGTTTTCTCCTGCATGGAGCAAATACCTCAGACTTGGGGAGCAGGCTGCGAGGCCAGGACTTTAAAAGGCATTAAATACAACTCTGACAGTCCCTGCTTTTGTCAAACGAGCAAAGATGTCACCGCCTCTGCCTAAATCTCACTGAAAAGTGCTAAAAATCTCCTTCACTCCCCTTCCCCACCTCCTTTCCTCACCTTTCCCCATCTCCTTCACTCCCCTTTCCCCACCTCCTTCACTCCCCTTTCCCCACCTCCTTCCCTCACCTTTCCCCATCTCCTTCCCTCCCCTTCCCCACCTCATTCCCTCCCCTTTCCCCATCTCCTTCCCCCACCTTTCCCCATCCCCTTACCCCTCCTTTCCCCTGCCCAGTATTACTGAAAACATTTTATGGAATGCAATTAAAAACACGACAAAATAACCTCAAGAGCAAATCTATAAACTCTCAGACGTGATGTTCCCCACCGCAATAAAGTGAATTTCGAATATGAAGAAGATTCTTCGAGCCCTCATTTGTTCTGTTGCAATCGGAGCTGTTCCTCTAAGATTAACTCGGAATCTGAAGGAGCTTGAAGCCATTTTCTGTTGAATTTCTGGAACACGACTTCAGTGAGTTCATTGAACTTGGGGATCAGCACCGCAGCAGCAGAACAGCTGAAGTTAAGGAGAGACAAAGTGAGGCATCAATCTGTCTCGGTGCTTGTGAAATATCTGAAGATTAAGATCCTTGGCCAGATCAAACACCCCAGATTAGCACTAACGACATATTTAAGGCTTTTTCAACCTCCATTCACAGACAAATCTCCTCATTGCTGCAGATAAAGCTGCCTCATTAGACACCTCTCCATACAAAGGCTTCTAATATTTCCATTTTTCATCTGCCTCATACTTTTAAGCCAAAAAGAGATGCCTTACTATAAAAATAAAGGAAGTTTTTCATCTATTCACTGGGACACCTGACAGGATTCTGCACATCCAACTTCTAGACCATAAAGAATTTTGAAGAAGCAGCAGTTGGTTAAAAGTCAGCCTCGTGAAAAGGTTGGGTTTTTTTTAGGGGCAAAATATCAAGTTCTAATTTTGTTACTGAAAAGGTTTCACAAGACTCAGCTCCTAATCCAGCCATCCCCAAAGAAATATAAATGTTTCATCCAAAGAACAATTTTGGGGGTTATCTATGTTTTGCCACCAGCTCCAAAAATGATACTCGGGTCTCCAATTATTTTACACACATCAATAAATCCCAAAGGTCCTTCAGACCCTTTGTCGTGGCAAAAGACAACACCAGGTGGTCCTGCTTGGTGCCAAGGCAAATATTTAGGCTTCAAAACCCTCCTTTCATTACAGAATGGTGCTTTTTTGCGGAGCAGATGATATGAGATTTGTATTTTTGCCTTGTTCTCTGGATACCCGAAGCAGGGGAACAGGTTCTGCCTGGGATCCATCTGTGCTCCCCCTTTTCCTGCTGGGCAGGCTGGTAGTGACGGCTCCATCTGGCCCAGAGACCACAAGAAAAGAGTTAAAGTCGTAAATCTCCTCAACATCTGGGGGCAGAGACTTGTTCAGCAGCTGGGGGGGAGTTGGGCAGGGGCCAACCCAAAATCCATCTGGGGTGCAAACAGGGCTGTGAGTCAACCATCTGACTCCATAAAGAGTGCAGAGTGCAGGCTTCGTGGAGCTCCCAAAGTCACTTCTTGAAGATTGAGAGTAACTCCCAAAGTTGAGAGGAGCTCCCAAAGTTACTCCTTGAAGGTTGAGCGTAGCTCTCAAAGTTACTCCTAAAGGTTGAGAGGAGCTCTCAAAGTTACTCCTTGAAGGTTGAGAGTAGCTCCCAAAGTTACTCCCCAAGGGTTGATAGTAATTCCCAAAGTTACTCCCCAAGGGCTGAGAGTAGCTCCAAAAGTTACTCCTTGAAGGTCGAGAGTAGCTCCCAAAGTTACTCCTGAAGGTTGAGAGCAACTCCCAAAGTTACTCCAGAAGGTTGAGAGTAGCTCCAAAAGTTACTCCTTGAAGGTCGAGAGTAGCTCCCAAAGTCACTCCTTGAAGGTTGGGAGTCACTTTTGCTCTGGTGTCTTTCCTGTCCAGTTTTCCTGTGGATGAGCTGCCACGCCAAGGTGGTGTTTAGTGCCCCAAACCACTCGGCACCGCAGTGACACCGCTCAAAGTTTGTCCCACGCTTTTCTCACAGCCTTGTCTTGACCCACAAGACTTTTCCTGTATTTTCTCTCCACTTTCCAGCTGTGGAAATCCCTTTGCTCTCCAGCCAAGCCAACCCAGCTCCCACCACAGGCTCAGGGATGTCACATTTCCTAAGGACAAAACCCTGCCACCCCAAATCCTTGGAATGCATCAATTCCATAATTAGGTGTATTAAGAGCTGTGCCTGTCGTATCTCACTCATTTCCAGACACAAGAAGTCACATTTAGAAGTCATTAAGCTGAAATGAAATCTTTGCTGGGCTTAATTAACTTAAATATTCATGAAACAGGATAGCAGGGGAGAATGTTGTTCTTAATCAAAACAGACATCGCTGTTCCATAATGCAAATCCTGATTTCTTCTGTGGACAAAGCCAGACCCTACAAGAGCAGCAGCAGATTTTATTGTCCAGCATTGGAAAGTGCAGCTGAAAAGGATCCACATCGAGCTTCCAAACGCAGGGGGAACTTGCTGATCCAAACATGTGCAAACTCCCTTTCCTTGGCTGCCAGAGGGAAATCCATAAAACTCATAAAACTGGGCGGGAAAAAAAAAAAATCCATAAAACTGGAATTCCTCCCCCTCCTATGGCCGACCTGGGCTGTTCAGCAGGAAAAAATTACACTAGATTTGTCGGGTTGAGATGTGGAGCAGCAGATTGCCAGGATAAGCAGAAAAACTGCTTCAAAAATAGGAAGGAAATACAGTTTCACATTTCAGTTAATGGCAGCTTTGGTTTCATTATCTGCCAGCCCCGTGCTCAGCTTTGGATGCAATTAAAATGAGAGAAATAAAATACTCGATGGAAGGAGAAGCGTTTGCTGGTAATGAAATGTTTATGGATCAATTTGTACCCCAGTAAAGAGTGAATGAATTTACTGCAGGAGGAGAGAAAACAAAGTGGAGATAAGCACCAAAAATCACTTAGACTCCAGACATACACAAAATGTTATTATTTCCCCTCAGAAAAGATAATATTGATTGTTGAGAAGTGTTTGGACAATGCCAACGATGTGTTTTGCTGATAAAATACAATGACCCATTTAGGAGATGTCTGTACGGAAAACAGCACAGGCTGAAATAAAACTCCACATTTCAAAACTCCTTTGATAAATCCCCAGAAGAGAAAACGTTGCCATGACCTCCTCTCCTCCACAGTTCTCCTCTCTCCAGGACACCAGGACGGCATTGTGCTAGAGCAGGTGCCCCAACTTCTGCTGAAAATGTGACAAATGTCATCCGTTTCTACTTCATTTTCCACTTTTAATATGGGAAAAAATCCTGTTTGCATATTTACAACAAAAAGCAAAAATTCAATTAAGTTCCTAAGGGCAGGAACAGATTTATTCAGTGCCTGCAATAACAAAAGCCTCAACTGGGATGAAAGGAAAAAACATCTCCACGATACCAAACATTTAAAGGAAGTTTTGATCTGATGCAATTTAATGCGTACACAGAGGGGGGAAAACTCTCAGAGAATTTTGCTGCTTTTAACTAAGATGAAATGTTTTATATCCTCGTGGGTTCAGCCACTATTAGGAACAGCATCGGATCACAATCCCACAAAAGAATAACAAAGGTTTGGGGGCAAGCAGCGGGATTCCCTCACTGTTATTTTTACAGAAGAAATGAGTCTTTCTCTAATGTGACGGGGAAGAAGAGTTTCATGCAAATCACCAGGAGAGGCTCAGCTTTGTCTTTAAGCTTGGGGATGATCCAAATCCTGCCCCCGGCTCAGCCCCAGCTGTGACACCGGCACGGGAAAGGAGGAGCCTCAAACCCAGGGTAAAACGGGAGAAAACGGGTAAAACAGAGAAAGGGAGAGAGGGGGAGAGAGAAAGGGAGAGAAAAGGAGAGAAAGGGAGAGAATGGGAGAGAAAAAGAGAGAGAAATGGAGAGAAAGGGAGTGAAAGGAAAAGAAAGGGAGAGAAAAGAAGAGAAAGAAAGAGAAATGGAGAGAAAGGCAGAAAAATGGAGGGAAAGGGAGAAAAATGGAGAGAAAGGGAGAGAAAGAAGGCGCGGCTTGGAATGCCGGAGGGCCGGAGCAGCTCCGTTCATGGCCACAGCAAAGCGTGATGGATAACATGCGTCAGACCCTGAGGACCCTCCCTGGGTGTTCCTGGGAATTGTCTGAATCTCCCCAGCTCGGCAGCTTTTGCAGGCTCCAGGAATCCATTTGTCACACGTTGCTGCTGAGGGCCCACAGAGCTGCGGGTTAATCCAAAGAAAATCTTTTTCATCCCTCGCATTTAATCCGAATCAGTGGAGTTTTTGACCCCGGATTCGGATTGTTGGTGAGGACTCCACTGAGGCTGCCCCAAACCCCACCCCTCCACCCGGGAACAGGGAAAGACAAAGTCCTGACAACGCCCTGGCGCCTCTGGGTGACCTGCAGGATGCAAAATCCCCTTGTTAAAATCTGCTGCTGCCTCTGCAGGGTCATTTGGGTTCAGTTTCCATCACTGGGGACAGCAGGGTCAGGGCTCAGAAAAGAAAATTGCTCACCCCAATTCAGATCAGAAACCGTGCTCAGTAACGAAGTCGCTTTGTAAAATCAACCCCCGACCCACCGCGGGAGCTGTGCGCTGACCAGCCCAGCCAGAAAGCACCTCTGGAAGAGCCAAATTAATCCAATCTCTCTGCCTCCAATCTGCTCTTCCCCTGCAGCACAAGGAAGGCGAAAAGTCATGATTCAAACTCCCCGGTGAAGGAGCCAAGTTCCTCGAGAATCCTGACACGCAACGGATGAACGCGGCATGAAATATGCAAAGGAAGACTCATCTTTGCCTGAGGACTGGAGAGGAGGCTGAGTCCCAGCCCACACACCCAAAATGAGGCTTTTTGAAGGGGATCCAACGCTCCAGGACTTTGGAAGTAACGTGGATCCAGACTCTGGATAGGTTGATGCTCCACACATTGAAATGGGGCATCAACCAGAAATAGCCCCTTAATTAAATGTTCCCCAAAAAGTTCATTTAACTTCCCAGTGAACTTTCCCGGAGATCCCAGGAACCAAATACTTCAGAGGGTGCCATGCTCGGGCACCTGCAATGCTTTAATTAAACTCATTATTCAAAAAATACTCCATTTCTACCCTCAAAACAGGAATCCTTTTTCAAGTAAGATCCTTTTGGAAAGCTGAGCTGAGCTTCCCAAAATCCCTTGGGATTGGACCTCCTGGAGCTGAATCCCAACTTATTTCAAACTGAGGTATAAGTAAGGTATAAAAACGTTTCATAATTCACGGAATTCACAACCTTTTGGTATTTTGAAGGAGATTTGATCCTCAACAATTGACAAATCATTCTTTTTAGTCCAGAAGGAATTATGGAATAACCACATAACACAAGTGGGAGCATTCAGCCATTCCTCCACGCAGTTTGGACCAGCCTGGAATACAATATTTCATCAACCTTCAATATCTTATGGACTTCCACTGATTGAGGATAAGCAGCATTCCCACAGAATTGGCTCCATGGATTACAGCAAAAGCTTTATTTTGCTGCTGTCAATTTCTCCGTTTTCAATTATTTCTGATATTTTTCTGTTGCCTGCAGGGTAACAAGTTCGATTTTGTGAAGGGCAGTGGCACCTCCAAAGAATTTATCAGCCTGTTTGTTCTCTACCCAATTGATTTGACCTTTGCCAGCTCGCCGGCTCCTGGAAATTTTCAGGGAACCTCAGGAGTCACCACGCCGGGGAAGAGCTCTTAAACCAGGTTTTCACAAGTGCTAAACATCTTCATATCCCAGTGATTATGGAAAAAATTGGAAGTACCCAAGAGCTTCCGAACCATCCAGCTCAGGTCATGATGCAATTCCCAGATCCATCTGCAGAATTCACTGGTAGAGCAGTTAGAGGGAAAAAAGGCAACACAGAAATAGGCAGCAAAGACATCTGCTCACGAGAAACACAGCTCCAAATCTCAACAAATTCTAAAATTCTTGGTTTACTATTCATAGTTCCTTCCATCAACTTGTCAGAGGAGATTTCTGACTCTCGGCACAAAAGGTTCCCATTCTGTATCAGTGGAATTTGCAATTGGATGCAAATCAAGCTGCTTTCCTTTCCTTGATATTTGTATTTCCAGCCCGACGTTATTCAATGGAGAGGGAACAGCTGCCAAACGTGCTTTGACTGGAAGCCCCTTCCACAGAAACTGGGATGGGAGTCGGTTTTCGACACGGTGGAGATGCAGGAGAGGCAGGAAATAACATTTGTGTGTTTTGGGGGGGCTTTTTGTTTCCTCTTTAAATCATTGCTGTTTAGTGACAGCCAGAGCTGGGATCCCAGCCCTGCTTTCAGCCTCTCCCAGGCAGCTCCAGGATCAATTCCAAGGCTCATTCCCTGACACTCGTTCCCTCCTGCAGTGCCCACCACTGGAATAACCCCTCCATCTCCCACATTTCCAGCAGCAATCCCTGTCCAGAGCTCCAAGAACATTCCCATCTTCCCGTGATGAGATCGTGGAGGTTCCCAACACGCCCTGGGACAGGGGAACACCCAGCCCAGGGAGCTCAACCGGCTCCAGACGATGAGAGGAAAACGATCCTTTCGGGAATGACGAACGCATTCCCATCAAGCGGCCCAGTTATTCCCACACCCAGTGCGACTCTGGAATTCCCCATCCCATCCCAATCCTTCTGCCCCACGATATCAACCCACACCAGAGCGCTGAAGTCCACCCATTCCCCATCAAACCCAACAACCCCCAAAATCCTCCTCTCAATCCATTTATTTTCCACCCCGTGAAATCTCTGGCGGGTCAATCCCCAACTTCCACACGCCGCACATGTGAAATGTGGGATTAAGATGAAGGAAATGGCTCCTTTCCACCAGCCAGGCCCTAAAATTAGCTTGTTTTGAACAGATTGCAGCGCCGAGCTGAGAAACAGAATGCTCCCAAGGATGTTCAACCCCCCCCAAGCTGCTTTTATCCCAGGCAAGGAATGTTTCATCCACCTGACTCCATTGGCAGGGATCTGCTTCCCATCTGAGCCCACCTGTTGGAAAATTCACTTGCTCTTCAACAGGCAGAAATTCTTAAATTCAGGCAGAATTCTCATTCAGTTATTCAAGGAATAATTTGCCACAAGGCTCAGGAATAGGAGAAGGGTGAGCCCAGCTCAGGAAGGATGTGGAGCTGCTCTGCTGAAATCAAGAAATTCACAGGATTTTTTAGTGAGAACCACAAAAAAGAAAAATTCAAATAAGGAAAGAACAAACGAAAGAATTCAAAAAAAAAGAAAGAGGAAGAAGAATAAAAAAAAGAAAATAAAAATAATATTTAAAGATATTCCCAACCAGTTCCTCCTTCCATGCCCCCAGCTAACAGAGGGTATGGAATCATCTCTTTTCACTGATATTTTGCTGTTTGAGCTCAAACCCCCCCCTTTTTTGGCACTGTTATTTCTCGATTTTGCTGCAGAGATTTTGTGAGCTGAATTCTCTGCAAACAGGAACTTTTCCTCATCTGCAGGTGTCACCTTGCCCCGGGTGACAGCACCTGAGGGAACAAATGGGATTTGGTTTAAAAAATTGGAGAGCACTTGGAGATTGCTCCTCCTTGGAGCTCATCAAAACACTCCTGCAAGGATCTCTGCTCTGAAAAAAATGGCATTTCATGGAATTGTTCCTGGAAACCTGTCAGTGCTGGCGAAACCTTGGAGAAACAGTTGTTCTTTTCAGAAAATGCACAGACCTTGTGTTTAGGGTTCTTTCTGCTCTCCTTTCTAAGATCACAAAGTTGTCAAAATGAAATGTTTCTGTAGATTTTCCTGCCTTTGGTGCTTTAATTGAAGCCGTGCCTTCCCCTGCCGCTTCCGAGGGACTCCAAGAGTCCGTGAATTTCAGGAGGAGAAAAACCAAAGGGGAGAAGATGCCATGAGAGCAAGACTGTCCTAAACCGTGGCTGTTCCCAAGGACGGATGGTTTTTGTCACATCCTGTGGGACAGCAACGGGGCAGAGAGCAGAGTAAGCGAGACAAAGATTCCGGAGGCGCCAACACCCCCAGGAAGAGTTTTAGTCCCACGTGGGTTTTTGGGATTGTTCAGGCTGGAGAAATCAGGGTCACATCCGTGTCTAAGGTAAGACTTGGTCCCATGGAATCAGGGAATGGTTTGGGTGGGAAGGGACCTTAACCCCCACCCAGTGCCACCCCTGCCATGGGCAGGGACACCTCCCACTGTCCCTGGTGGCTCCAGCCTGGCCTTGGGCACTTCCAGGGATCCAGGGGCAACCCCAGCTCCTCTGGGAATTCCATCCCAGCCCCTCCCCACCTTCCCAGGGAGGAATTCCTTCCCAACATCCCATCCAAACCTTCCCTCCTTCAGCTGAAGGCCATTCCCCCTTGTCCTGTCGCTCCATTCCTCATGGAAGGCTCTCCATCCTCCTCGCACTCCGCAATTCCCAACTTTTCGCACTTCCATTCTTTCCAAGGGAATTGAAAAGCTGATGGATGCACGAGGGAGTGACAGCAGGAACTCTGGATTTTGGGAGATCAGTCTTCCTGAGAATAAATCTCCATCTCAGCTCATGTTTTTCTGAAGCTGGGTGATGGTTGTGCTCGTCCTCTAATCCTCCTACCCTGCCAAGGCTGAAGGAGCTCCAGGATGAAGGTTGAGGGAGGAATGTCATTTGGAAATGTTTCTGTCACTGTGCCTTCTCCAAAAAAATACAGGCAAAAAAGGCAAATAACAGAAAACCCCAAACCCACACAGCCTCTTCTCCCCTTCCCAAGTCATTGGAAGGATTTATCAAAAATAGGGTTCGAGAGAAAGTTTTGGAGAAGAGGAGCCATCAGTCACCTCCGGTCCCCAAATGGGAACATTTCAGCTCAAGCCACTCCAGCCTCTCACCCAGGCAAAACTAAACTCCCAGTTAATAAAAACACCAAGTTTCCTTCAGATAACGTGAAAAAATAATCATTAAACTATTTCCTTTTCCCCTTCTCCTTGGCTGAAAAACACGGAGCCTTATCTAAATGTGGATCTGGCTCAGGCAGAGCAAAATTTCTATTTTTCTCTTTTTTTTTCCCCCCTGTTTTTCTCATATTTTTCACTCAACATTTCTCTGCCTCTTGCAGCAGAGTGGAAGGGTGGCTGTGCTGGGCCAGGCTGAAGGTCCAGAGACCCCCAAGGTCACTTCGCTGTCTGGGTGGGTGTTTAGGAAAAATGTGTGGGAAACACAACCAAGGATCCCTTCTTTCCAATTTCCATAGAAACAGCAACGTGCAGCTTTTCCAAGCCAGAATATCTGACATCATCAGCCGTGTTTATTGTCCCTCGAGGCTGTTCTTCTGGAAGTGCATCTTATTTTCTCTCCAAAACAACTTCAATTTTTGCCCTCCCAAACACCCTGTGGCAGTGAGCTCCACCATGGATAACGCAGGGAAAAATAACCCCAAAACTTCCTTTTATTTATTTTTTTTTTTGTTTTGTTTTTATAACCTGCTGATGAATTTTAAAAGACCACTGCACGAGGCCCTGCAGATGCTTTTAAGTTTGAGGAAAGAGGAATAAGTGCCAAATCATCAATCCTACCTGTGGGCTGAATTCGAGTCAGTTCAGACTTAATTTCCATAAACCTGCGCCGGTGTCATTTTCCTTAAGTGCCACTTCCATAAGGGAGAGCTGATAATGGACCAATTTGTGCTGCTGTATCAATGTGAATCCACAGCAATTCCATCACTTTGTTAAACCATAAATTTAACCAGGCATTAGCTGGACTAAAAGCAGGGTTTTGCAACTCACTGGGCTTTTCCTTCCAAACCCTCTCCGTGTTTTCCATAACATTGTACCAAGACCATCTCCTGTTTTATAACCAGATTATTTATGGATGCTGGATTTCACCACAGAATTATGGACATCTCTGAAAGTTTAAAGTGTAAAGGAAATCGGAACAAAAAGCCTAAATAAACTGAAACTCACCTTTTAAACACCCCCTTCTAGGCAAAACCACCACCAAAAATAGAGGAATTTGAAACAATCTGAACAATGTCACCGTGTTTTTAATTTCCTTTTGCCTTCCTGGCTCCTAACCCTTTATTTCCTGAAAACACCCAAGGAGAAAACTGCTTTACATTCCCCTTCCCACTCCTTCAGGTAAAAATTCCATGAGATTTTAAGTTTAAATTCCATGAGATTTTAAGTTTAAATTCCATGAGATTTAAGATTAAAAATTCCCAGGAGAGATTTTAAGATTCAGTGGTCTGTGGTCATTCCTCTGCCATCTCCCAAAGGACACGACATCAACGGTTGGGATAAAGATGAATCTAGAACAGAGATGCCCCACTCCTGTAAATCAGGACATTCCAGGTGCGAATCCATGCCCTGAGCACCTTAAATCCAGGAGAAATGCAAAGCGCCCGTGGGGACCATCAGCCCGAGTAATTTCAGAGTTCTCGGGGTGTATTTATATCCCAGAGACATCACTGGGGAGGGCTGTTGGCTCTCGGGCTGGAAAAGTCATTTTACTGGCAATTTTGCCACAAAATACAACTCCTGCTAACAGAGGTCAGGAGAAGTGTTTTCATTAAATATTCCTTTCTGCTGACACCGTCCTTGGTCAAGTGCTGGGGCTGATCTCAGCATTCCCTCCAAAGGCCTGCTCCTCCTCGGGTTGTGGCTGGGACGTGACAACCTCATAAAAAATTCTAAAGGTCAGGCCTGAGCTTCAAGGAACCCATCAGCAAGAAGTAAAAGCTGAGCTAAATCACCGCTGGCTGCACAAACATTAGATATAAAATTAACGCTGAACAGCTGTGTCTCCACAGAGATGAGCCAAGCCAAGGTGACCCATTCCAGGGGATGAACACCTCCCACCTCCCTCCTTAAGGCACCACCGTGGCCTCTTTGGGTGCTGCTGCACTGGACAGTTGGAGGCCATTCCAAGATAATTAACACCACTGTCCTGTCACTGACTCATTCTACTTTAATTCATCTTGAGGATGCTGCTGATCTTATTTTTGATCTGAAGTCCCACCCTGCTGCAGCTTTAAGCAACTTCTGTGCTGTGTTGGGTTAAAGATGATCTGTCCAAGTGTTTCAACAAGTGGCTGCCAATGCCTCGGACCCAACATTCATCCTCTGCGCTATCAAAGAGCTCTGAGCTCTCTGTGAACTTTGGATGAGAACAAGAAGAAGTCCTACAAAGCCACAAGAGCCTCCCCAACCTTTGCTCTGGCACTACCCCGTCCTTATTCACCGGCCCCGAGGGCTCATCCCACCCGTGGTCCACGAGAAGGATCTGGCGGCAGGGTCAGCCTCGTTACTGCATCCTCCGTGTGTATCTCCCGCCCTCCGAGGTCAGACAGGTTCTCCTTGTTGTGGATCTCCACGGTTTGTTGGGATAAGGCCGAGGAGGAGCACAAAGCCACACAAAACCTACCCACGGGTGCGCCGTGCTCTCGCCTCTGAAGCGGCGACTTCCGAGCTGTGACAACCCTCAGAACCTCGACTTTCAGGTTCTCTCTGTAGTGGCCTCTTCAAGGCCCCTTTCCAGGCCCTTTCATGCAGGTCAGACGGTCACATCTCCTTGCTTTGAGCGCTCTTCTGCAGTGGGAGGAAAAGCGTCCTCCTTCTTCTGGCTCCCAGCTCTGTTTCATTTATCGTGCCTGGAGCAGCAGCACTGCGCCCAGTTTTGTCAGGCAGGTCAGGAGGTGAAGGGAAAGGTCCAAGAAAAAACTTAACCTCCCTGAGATAGAAATTAGTGCTCACAAAGGTGCGTGGGGGAAGGAAATATTGGAGGATAAAAGTGGCTACTTGAGTTCCAAGGGCTGCGGTGACTTCTTTTCCTACAAGACTCGCTGCAACGGAATTAGGACTCCACAACCTGAAGAAAAGGCAAAACTTTGCCATATAAATAGTGAAAGTGAGGACTAAAAGTCAGCGCAACCCATAAGCATGACCTCCAGCAAAGTGGAAATAAGTAAATCTTGTGAAGGAATCCAAAGATTGGGACGTAGCAAAAAGCATCCCGAGTGCCCACAGTGACTCAACAACTACTTCTGTGGACTTCAGTCTGACCGAACATTATCCCCATCCCTGAAACAAACTTGTTCCTTCACTCTCCCTGTCCTTACACCTGCAAATGATTCATGCAGGCACCTAAAAGCCACTAAAAGCCAAGAGCAGGACTCGTTTCCTGCTAGTCCCTGCTCTCTGCCTGGTGCTTCCTTTCAGGCTGTGCCAGAGCCCGAGGCCTTGTCACTTGGAAAAGGTCAGGCAGGATTTACAGAGCCTGAACACGACCTTGGAGGCACAGCCTGCCCCAAACCTCTGTGAAGCTCCGGCTGCATTGCAAATGGGCAGCAGCTCTGGAAATCAGGTCACGGGAGCATCCCACTTGTAGAGCCCGAGAATTCTGAGCAGGCGGCGCAACGAGAGAGAGGAGCTCTGCTGAAGGGCTCACACATCGAGATGAATTAATTTCCTCCAGCAAGGCACAGCTTTGCCATGTTGGGACTGGTGTTACTGCCCCGGGAACAATCCCTTCTTTTCAGCATTCTGGGGAAAGCAAGAGGTCACTTTCCCCTTTTTCATGTGGCAGCAGCTCTGTGGAATGTTAATGCTGGCAGACACTTGATTCCTGGGAACTTCAGTGAGGCTCTGGATGAGGAGGATCAAGAGCTGCTGCTCTGGAAGTGACAAGGAGCCCAGGCTGCCACGCAGGGATTACAACCCCAGGCACTGATTCCTGGCGTGGAAATCTGCTCCTGTCTGCAGCACAGCTCTGAGATCAGATGCACGACAGAGACGGGTTGGAAATGTGAGATTCCAGAGCAGGAGGGGAAGAAAGAGGCAACAGGGGAGATAAAAATTCCGTACCGCTGCATAAATACAGATTTCTCCAAGAGGATCCTACTTACAGGCTTAACTTCTGTCTTGGCCAGAGTGAGGCGTTTATTTCTCTGCCCCTGGTCAGCCACGCTGAAAATGAGGAGGCAGGAGAAGGGTTCATTCACAAACAGGAGCCCCCCTCACCCCATCTGCTGCTGCCTCTGCTGCCCAGGCTCTGACAGAAGCTCTCTCCATGCTGATCACAGGAGGGGATGAAATCCTGCTCTCTTCCAGCCCTGTCCAAGAGTGAAACCATCTGCAGCAGCAGCGGCCACATCTTGGCTTTGATTTCTCGTGTGCCAAGGGCTCCATTCAAGCGTCGCTGTCGCATCAGCCACGAGCCTGAAGGACCCCGAGGGTTTGGGGAAGGGTGGAAGAGCCTGAGAGGGGATGTAACTGTCCATATGAACAGATCCTTCATTATCGACACCTTATGAGGTGGAGTGAAGCTGTAAGGATTCCAAGAGCAGCAGGGATTGAGGATTAACCCGGTTGCTGGTAGGAATCAGCCAGGTGCAATATTTCCAACTGCAGGATGGCTGTACCCAGCCCCAAAATTGCTGAAAAACACCGGGGAAGAACAGCAGCCACAGAGGCAGCTGAGAAGGTGACGTGGAGCTGTCAGAATTCAACTTACAGGAGGCCAAAGAGTCACAGAACTCAATTTATTTGTGTCTAACTACAGCCATGGACATGATGTTTGCCCATATTTACACAAGAGAATATTGCACAGGAGAGCTCAAGGCTCAAATAATCAGAACTGTCTGAATTCCCCTTGGATTTGACAAAACGTGAGTGTTTAGTAAACTCAGAGATGGTTTTGAAAAGTGTTACTCTGCATCTACAGTATTTACCCTGGGCATTTATGAAGTGCAGGCACGTAAAACTCCACTTGGCCAAAGGACCTTTCCTGCAAAGCCCAGCCTTTAAATCAAACTAAATAAAAGGTGGTGCCCAATCTACAAATCCCATGTCCCACAGAATAGATAGAGATGAGTTTTGGGGGGGATTTTAAAGGCATCTAAAAATTGATGCTGAACTGTGCAGCAATTCCCAAGTTATTTTTTTGAGGGGTTGAAGTTTGGGACTTTGTTTGCAGACAGGCTTGTGGAAAACTTGCAGATTATGAGAGAAAATGCTTTGAAAACTGGGATTCTGTTTTCCATAAAGGCCATCCAACCCCCTCTCTGTCGTGGTAAAGCTCTTCCTCCCCAGGGGGAGATGAGGGCAAAGCGGATTTGGAGCCTGTGGAGAGGCTGGTGGGTCGGTGAGGCAGGAACAGGGAATATCTGCAATCCCTTGGGCAGCTCCAGGCCACGTTCCTGCTCTCCCTTTTCCCATCTCCTGCTCCTCTCTCTGCCCAGCACTGAGAGAGAGGCTCCCACTGGGCACCTCCGTCACGCTCACGTCAGTCCTTCCCTGGCTCAGCTCAAATCCTCGGAACCCCACGGCTCAAAGAGTCTCACGCAGGGCAATTTCAGCATCACAAGCTACACAGAAACCCACAAAATGTGCCCAAAAAATGGATTCTTGTGTATTTGTGTCCTCCTTAGCTCTGCATGATCACAACCCAACACTGAAATGCATCCTCAGCCAGAGGAACTGGGATCAATGAATTGAAATATTTGCTAATTTTATCTGGAGTTGGTCAGGAACTTCCAAATTAATTCCAAAGGAATTAAGTTCCAAGGCTGCTGTAGCTCCTACCACCCTTAAAGCATAATTTGAAGAAGGAAAAATTAAAATAAAATTTGGTATCAGCAGCATCCCGTTGGTCCTGTGATAATGTGGAAGTGTGGGAAAGCAGAGACCAAAAATGATCTTGTCAAGAGAGGAAAGAGACTTTTACTGCTGTGCCAAAACCAACCCACAACAGCTTCCCTGAGCTCCTGGGAAGTGAGAGGTGTGTTCATCCTCGGAGCTGACAGGGGTTTTAAGGCTGCTGGGATATGGGGAACATATTTTCTCTAATAGCTGTGATGCCTTTTGGGACTACCTAAAAACAGAGGCCAGACAAAATTAGGAGAATAAAAAGCTGCTCTATTTATTGAAGGGCCTTCAGGTACATTTAGGGCAGGCAAAACCCCCCAGGGGCTACACCCAAAAATGGATGATGGGTGACGGGTTTTCACACTTTTATAAGTTTGGTCCATTTGCATATTGGGGGTTAATCTGCCAATTACAGCTTCAGGTAATGAAGTCATTTACCCCAAGTTTGCTCTCCCCCAACTCATTTTGTTTCCATTTCTCAGGGCCCTGAGCCAGTGAAGTGTCCTGGATTGCCAGGCCTGGAGAGGAATTGTTGTGTCTGACCCAAATGGGAAAGCTGTAGCTAACACTGAATGCGGAGTTTAGAGTTATACACTGAAGAACTGCAGGGTTACAAATACATGAAAAATACAAAATCTAAAATCCTGAGGCATCAGCTGCTCCCAGAGCTGCGCGAGCAGAGCGATGTGAGAGCAGACAAAGCCCAGGTCCTCAGCAGAGCTCGGCAGGGCGGCACCAAATGCTTCAGACAGCGCTGGGCAGGGACAAAACGCAAAGCGCAGGCAACGCACGGAGCAGTTTGGCAAACCAAGCCCCCCAGGCCTGGGAGGAGAAGGGGGGGTTTAAAAATCAAGCTGGGCCCGGTTCAGAACACACAGCCCAGTGATGGCAACCACTGGAAACACCCAGAGAGGAGGAACAGGATTTATCCGTGCTCTGCACAACGGAATCCTGTGGGAAAAGTAGGAACAAGTGACCATATGGAAAGTGGAATTGGATCAGCGTCTCATCCCCGCCTGCCGCAGCTCCGGGGCCTCTCCATCGCCATGGACACGGAGAGGACGCGCAACACGCGCGGCGCTCGGGGACCGAGCGCTGCTGGAGAAGGTCACAGCTGAGACGTGTCTGAGGACAGGGGGCTCTGCACCAGCATTTCAGCTCTAAATAAAGAAACGCAGCAGAAATTCGTTCTCGAATCGAAGGCGTTTTCAGGCGGCCAGCAACTGCAGAGACTCCAAACGCAAAGCTCATCCCAACACACTTCAAAGTTCTCACACCCCTCTCCATTTCCAGCTCGCCACTCTGTCCAGGAGCAGACACGAGGCCAACAAAAACTCAACGCCCTCCCCGTGGGCTGCCTGAAGAGAAATAAATCACATTTCCTGAGAAAATCAGGGTTTGGCATCTTTGTTTTCACGGCACAACGGAACAGAACGAGACCTTCTGAAAAGGGCTTTGAAAAAACCAACTACCCAAGCCAGAAGAAGGGCTAGAGAAGGCACCTGAAGAGGTGGAGGAGGAGATTGAATTGGAATTCTCTGCTGTCTGGGAGGATGCAAGGAGGCTCAGGGATCACTGCCATCCCAAGGGAATGTCCTGTTCCTAAGGCTGCCTGTCCATGGATACAGAACAAGCTCAGCCAGGATAACTCTGTCTGGTCTGTTTGGTACCCAAGGTGATTTTCTGGGATCTGGGAATGAGGCAGAGCAGGAACTGGGCACTGGGCACTTCCCCAGGCCGGGGGAATGAACACCAACAACTTCAGCTTTGCCTTCCTGCCTCACACTTCACCTTTTGCCAAGAGTGGTTTCCAAGCCATAAACACTCCACTTCCTGAAAGCTTTGTCTCTGAGAGACAAACCTTCTGCACCAGCAGGTTTTCCTAAGGAGAACACCTCCCTGGGTCTCTGAGGATGTGCAGTGTGTGCACAGGAGAATGACAAATTCCCTCTCCAAGCCCTGGGAAAGACTCGGGGAACAGCTCAGGGCATCCGAGGCGAAACACCTCCAGCTCCCAGCAAATTTATCACAAGTGAGAACACGGCAAAAGCCAAAATTGCTTTGCAAGGTGGCAATTTATAGCCAGGCTGAGGCCTCGTTTCCGTGTTAGTGCCGAGTTTAGCACATTTCCTCTGCCCCAGGCGCTCGTTCCCCTTCCCCACCTGAGGATTCCTGTCTACCAAGTTCCACCCACACGGAAAAACAGGCAGGAAAACATCTCTGCTGCCATCCCAGCCTGTTGTGTAAGCAGAGAGGCCCCAGCTGAAGCTCAGACCCTGCTGAACTCCCTGCAGTCCCAGTGCCTCCATCCCAAATCCCGGGATATTCCCAGAGCAGCCCTGCCGGGCTGGATCTGCAGGAGAACACCCACTGCTGCACGGAGCCAGCCGAGCTGCTCTAATCCCATTGATGCCCACTCCGTGTTTGCCACCAGCTCTGCAAACCCACAGCACCTCCTCGCTGCTCCCACACACAGCTGGTCACCAGCACTTCCCTTCCCAAACAAACTCCATCCAGCAAAGCCAACTTTCCCCGCGTTTGGCTTTATTTATTGATTTTCCTGCCGTCTCTGCGCTCCAGCTGCCTCATATCCCAATAATTGTGGCCCTGCCACAGCTGGATGTGCCCTGTCAGGGGTAGGAAATGCTCCTGCAGACTCAGCGGTGCTCAGCCCCTCTGTTTGGCACTGAAGGATTCCCACCCTGAGCCCACAGTGGCTCCAACAATTCCCGACTCCAAAGGAAGTTCCAGGCTGGGCAGCCCTTGCAGGATCCGCACACGAAGGAAATCTAAGGAGTTACACGCTCAGCCCAGCTCTCAGTCCTGTAATCCATGGCTCTCCTTGGATTGGAGCCTCCCTGGGGATTCATCCCAGCTAAAGCTGGCACTGCAGCAGCTGAAAGGTGCAATAATGCTGCAAAAAATGGGAAAAAGCTGCGATGCTTAAAGCCAGCATGGAATTGAGCTCGGTTTTAGGGTCACTGATGTGGAGTGGGGCTGGCCTTGTCCTGGGGGTTTCCCTCAGCCACCACCACCTGGAAACAACACCTCAGCAACAGGGAATTCCCTTTCCAAGGGAAAATTCTCTTTCCATGGGAAGGTTCCCTCTCCAAGGGCAGATGCTCAGTTCTGCTGCTGCCCCAGGTCCGTCCCAGCTGGTCGCACAGAATGAGCTGATCAACAGTTTAAAAAAACCCCTTTATGCCCTGATTGGAACCCCCCCCAGAGCACAGGGTGCACCCTGTCAAATCAGGCTGATTTGGGGGGAATTTACAGGCATTAACCAGCCCGAGGGCACCTAGGGCACACTTGGGACAGGCAGAGCTTCTGCAGAAGGAAAAAAGCTGGGGAAGAAATCAGAGGCAGGATTTTGGGCAACTCCCTGCTCCTCAGCCAGGTGACAGGGCAGAGTTTATATCAGACTGAAGAGGATCCTCAGCTTTGCAGAAGGAAGCAGGGATTGCTTCCAGAGCTTGTGGGAATAACAATCATTAAAATCCTCATCGGCTTCAGGAAGAGGTTTGCTTTTATACACAAACCTCAATTTTTTTTAAAATTGAGACAGATGATCCACAGAGCTGGGTCCCTCAGAGCCACAGCTCTCCCAGGTAAAGGGAAAACCTGACAGCAGCTGGGTATCCATCAGGGAATGTGGCAGGAGCTGGAGCCAGGACCTCCTCCCTCCTGGTGATGCCTTTTTGGGAACACCTAAAAACAGAGGCCAGACAAAATTAAGAGAATAAAAAGCAGTTCTATTTATTGAAGGGCTTTCAGGTACATTTTCCAATTACAGCTTCAGGTAATGAAGTCATTTACCCCAAGTTTGTCCCCCCCCAACTCACTTTTGTTTCCATTTCTCAGGGCCTGAGCCAGTGGGGTGTCCTGGATTGCCAGGCCTGGAGAGGAATTGTTGTGTCTGACCCAAACGGGAAACCAGCAGCTGGCACTGTGTATGGAGTTTAGAGTTCTACACTGAAGAATTGCAGGATTACAAATACATGAAAAATATGAAAGCTAAAATTCTAAGGGACGACTGGCCCCAAAATTCCTGGGAGGATCAGGCCCTGGAGGGAAAGAAATGTTCGGTCCCAAGGCCAGGAATCTGCACGTGGATGTTCCCAGCGTCCCCTCCGAGGGACTGAGGGAGATCACGTTGGTGGCACAGGAGTGACAGAGCCCCTCCGTGCTCCTCCACGAGGACCAACAGATTCTCAGATGACAATTCTTGTGACAACCTGCTGCAGAGAGGTGGGTGAATGTTCCCAGCTTCTCCTTCGCACACAAATGTGCTGGGGCTTCTTATCAGCTGTGGTTTTTGGTCTCTGTTTTTTTCCAGTGAGCAGTACAAATACTCCAGAAAGTGCTAGATTCCAGCAAACACCAGTTTCTGTAGGAAACCTCCCTGAAAAATCCCAGCAGAGCTCTCGATAACAGTAGGGAGGCACTGAAAACCACTGTAAATTCGTTTTTGAACAAGAGCTACAAGCGCAGAGCTCGCCTTTACAGACACTGTGCAGGCAAAACCAGAAAGGGACACGGGAAAACTAAATGGATTTTGAGTGATCATAAAATCACTTTATCAAGCTTTAGCCTGTGGGGCTTTGGCCGCTCTCAGGCTGGTCACAAAGCTCTGCTGTGTGGGAGGGGGATTTCATCTCACCTGCTTCTTGCAGGTATTTTTAGGCCCTGGTCAACATCAAAGCTCAGACAGACGTGGGGTCTCAGCAAACACAGCGATTCCATCGTGCTTAACCAACAAAACCCCGGAGGTTTTTGGGGTACATTCCTTCCTCACTCCAGGTGCAGCAGCAAACACGAGCACAGATTCACACGGACTTTAATCAGTGCCATTCCTGCAGCAAAACAGCCCTGAGGGATGGGAGGGCATGGGAGGGGATGGGAGGTGCAGTTCGATCCACCCCAAGCACAGCAACTCCTGTTTATAATTCCTGCGCTGCTCAGCGAGCACCCAGGAATGCTCAGGACAGCAAAAGGAATGAGAAAAGGCCTAGGCCCAGCCTCATCTCTCTTTTTGAGAGCAACCCACTGATTTCAGCGTCAAATCTGAATGGCTCTGTCATCAACATTCCGAAAAAGCCAGGCCTGAAAACCCCGGGTCCACACCTGAGCTGTTTCACTTCCCTCTGCACCCCCAACACCCCAAAGCCCTGGAATTACGGCTTCTTCACCACCACAGGCTGTGGCACAGCAATCCAGCCCCGGACTCCAGTGGTTTTTCTAGCAGCAACAGTCCAGTTTCCCTTCTTTGGGTGCTGCTCTTGCATTCCTGGGGCTGATCAGGGGTTCCAGGGGGTGCAGAAGGTCCTTGTGCCAACCCCACGGACCCCAACCCTTCGGCTGCCTGCCCACAACTCCGTGTGTTTCCTACCATGCCTTCCAGCTCTGCGTCACCCATCCTCACACCTTTGTAGGTGTTTCACATCTCCCAGGCCTCTTGTCACACCTGCCCAAGCTGGTGAGCAGGGTGGCAGAGCCCCAGCCCCCCGGAACGTCACCGAGTGTGTTCTGGTTCCTTCCCAGAGCAGAACTCCTGCCCGTTGTGTTGTTTTTATGCTCCCTCTCCGTGCGTGGCTCAGGCAGCCCCTTCTCCTTCTGTCTGCCCATCTGTGGGGGGGAGGGAGCCCCTCCCTTCCCCACGGTGGCAGATCCCTCCTGAATTCCGAGGTGGAATTCCACGGGCCTGAGAGCTCTTGAGCCCTGGCTGAGGTTTTGGTGAGATGGGGAGGTTGGGAATGTGAGATCCCAGCTGCTGAACTCAGCTGGGTTGGATGCACCTGTCACTGAGCCATGGCAGAAGCATTCCCAGTGATGTCTGGGTATCACAACCACCATTCCTCAGGTTTAACAGAGCCTCTGCCTGGTTTGGGCTCCTTGGAAACCCCCACATGGCTTTTCTCACCCTCCTCAGAACTAAAACCTTCCATAGTTCTAGATTTAAGCCATTGTGAGGACCTGAGTGAGGAAGGAATGTACCCCAAGATAGCGCAACTGAGCCAGTGTCAGCATCCTAAGCAGCACAGCAAGGACACCAAAGGCTCCAATCAGGCCCCGTGGGTCCCATCCCCAGTTTGTTTTCCAGGAATGCAACATTCCCAGGCAAACGCTTCCCTCCCAAGCACTCCTTGTGCTCTCCAGGGCTATGGAAACGCTTCCCTCCAGGGAGCAGGTGCCATATGGGTGTGTAGGCTCAATTAGCACATGCTGACAGATAGCAAGACACTTCAAAAAAAAAAAAAAGAAAAAAAAAAAAGGAAAAGAAAAGGGAAAAAAAAAAAATCCCAAGCCTTGGCAAGCTGGGAAAGTTTCTCTATTGATTATGTCATGTGGCATCTTGTGGTGCCTTAACTTCGGAGGTTTGCTGGGAAAGAAAGGGGAAAAAATCAGAGGAGAGAGGGAAAGGAAAAGCTGGGGAGGGCTCCTGCAGGAGGCAGAGGGACGGGAGGGAGCAGCAGAGCCGTGCAGGAGCTTCTTGCCAGGCTCCCCTGCCAAGGGTGGGCAAAGGCCCTTCCCGGAGCAGACGTTTTATTACTCACACATCTCTGACTGCCCAAACTGATCTTAAAGTGCTTTGGCATGTCCCGAGGGTCATCAGGGATGGCTTCCTCCCTGCATCCGTAATGGAAGAGCTCTTAACCAAAATTAAACTGGAATGGCTTAATAGCTTCTGAAAATTGACAAATCTGAAAGAGCTGATTTCTTATTCCCCTCCTGCCCATACAATTAGAACAGGAGAAAATAGCAAGGTTTTCTGTCTAAAGTGCTGAGGAATCTTCAAAACTTCTCCAGGAGCCAGAAAAGAGCAGAATCCCCTCCCTGACAAAAGACCTGACCCCAATTTCAGGGACCCCACGGTGGCAAAGCAAAGCCAGACATGGTGGCTGCTTTTCCCAGCTGGAAAACCGGGGCTAGGGTGAGGAAAAGTTTCATCCTCTGCTCTATCACAGATGGGTGATTCCCTAAATCCCTTCCGAGCTGGAAGGGTTTCTGAGACATGAATTGGGCTTTGTCCCAAAAAAGGGACAAAGAACAGCCCTTCCCAAGCCCACCTGAGTAGCTCAGAAACCACTTCCAGTCCTCAGAAGGGGTACCTGGAGTAGCTCAGAAACCCTTCCAGAATGGGTACCTGGAGTTCTCAGGGAAAGCTGGAAGGGTTTCTGAGACAGGAATGAGGCGCTTTTTTTATTGGGATAACAGCAAGAATCTCTTTTTTTTCCTGGGATAGTTCAGTACCCTGCCTCTCAGCCCGTGACTATATGGAATGTGAATTCGAAACTGATGGGGAGGGAAGGCAGGATGTGGGCAAGTAGCAGCTGATAGAGGAGGCAGGACAGAGCACGGGCACTGCAGCAGCTCAGGGCTCTGCATTCCTGACTCATCCGCCAGGAGCAAATGGAGGAAGCCACTGTGAAAACCCAGGAGGAATCAAATGCCATTGCAGGGATCTGGTGAGCGCAGCTTCCCTCCTGCAGAAGCAGCACCCAGCTCCTCTCTGCAGGACTTTGCCACGGAATCTGTTCCTGCCCTGGTGCTGTGAACCTGCACAGGTGACGACTGGAGAGGGACAAAAAGGGTTCTCCCCTCCTGCTCCAGTCCTGCACAGGTGAGGATTGGAGAGTGACAAAAGGGGTTCTCCCCTCCTGCTCTGGTGCTGTGAACCTGCACAGGTGACGACTGGAGAGGGACAAAAAGGGTTCTCCCCTCCTGCCCCTCTCAGGGGATAATTTTATCCCTCAGGGGATAAAATTAAAGGATGACACGCACCCCCTCCATAAATTTGGTAAATATCAAACCTGCCTCGGTAAGAAAACAACAAACCTGGCTGGCCCGTGCCGTGCTGAGCCTGCAGGGGCCTGCGGAACCAAACGCCAGAATAAATCAGCGCTCGGAGGTGTAAATGGCCTTGTGACAGGCTCGCTGTGTGCCAGCAGGGAGCCAGGGGGGAACTGGATGTGGGAGAGGCAGGAGCAGCCTTTCAGAGAGCCCTGGCCCGCGGGCAGCACCACCTGAGCACGTCCCTCTCTGCTCCGAACAAACGGGGGGTGTTTCATTTATCCTGCGTGGGAGGGAGCCGAGGCTCACAGCGTGCCCAGAGCTGCGCACGGGGGCACACCGCGCCACCAGGGCTCCGCTTTAGAGCGTGCTGGGCACTTCCCGATGTCACCTCAGGGCTGAAATCTGGGGCTGGGCTCTGCCTCTGGGGACTTCAAAGCTCCGAGGAGGGTCAGTGTCCCTGCACAAAAGGTGCTGTTAAAACTACAGAGCCTCAGCCACTTGTGGCCCCGAAACTCAGAGGGAAAACAGATGGGGACTTGCTGATCCAACGGCAACAGGGAGCAAGGCCCTGCTCTGCTCCTAAAATCAAGCTGGGAACCTCTCAGGCACCTTTCCAGGAGTTAGTCCGAGGGAGAGGATTTGAAGGTCAAGGACTTGTTTCACATCTGAAGGTGGGGAGCAGCGACCTCTTCCAGCTGTGATGGAGGAGCAAAGGGGAGCCATCCCTGGCTGCTTGAAATGCATTTCGGAGGTCGGACGAGCAGCAGGCACATGGCAGAGCATATTTCCAGAGCGTTTCCCAAAACCTGCTGCAAAGCCTGTGGCAAGAACCCCATGGGCTGTGAAGGATCTCAGGGCTGCAGCCCTGTCACTCTCACAGACATTTCTCCTGCCAGAAGTTCTCCCACCTGGTGCTCGGCTCACTCCCTCGTGCTGAGAAATGCACAGAAAAAGGGCTCAGGCAGGAGCAGTTGTTCATCCCCGAGCGATGCCCGAGCCTGGGCTCCCTGGCAGCTCCTTCCCACCGTGGTTCCTGTGCTCCGCAGATGTTCCAGGGATGTCTCAAGTGCCTCGGTGCACAGCTGGTCCCTGCAGGGACCTTGTCCCCCGGCTCTCCTGCTGTCACTGGCACAGGGAGCCTGCTCTCCTTCTCACTCAAGCCCTCCATCTCCCAGCTAATGCCAAACTCTCAAAATTAACGTTATTTCCCTCCCTTCCCTGTCTCTGTGGGGGTTTTTTTCTGCCCACATTTCCCCCACAGATGCCAGAGCCTTCGTCCCATTCCTGCTGCTGCACCGAGTCCATCGATTCCACCCGCCTGGAGAGGCTGGGGGAGAAAAACTTCCAGCAGATTTCGGTGCAATGGGCTGAAGTAAAATCCCACCAGGGCTGAGATTCAGCAGAACACCAGCGTTCCAGTTATTCCCATCAAACAGCAGCTGTGGGGAGCTCAGCAAGGAATGGGAAGCGCTGGGTGGTGCCTGCACTGCACAGTCAGACAGGAGATAATTCACCTCTCCCTGCCAGGTCCGACCTGAAACACTTCAAAAAGTGGTGTCCAACAAGAACAAGTTTTGACGGGATCAATTGTTTCCCTTCCCTGGGAGAATGGTAATTGAGATATAAAGCAAAATTGTTGATTTCTGCAGCTGTGCACAAACCCTTGTGCTCTGCTGCATCAATAAGTCCGGGATAAACCCAGCTCCTCTGCCATGTTCTGTTACATTTTAATCATATCCCAGAAATATCAAATTCCTTCAATTTGATTACGATTGAAAAGCAGTCTATAGGAGGGGTATTTTCCTGACGTACACTTCCAGGGCAGTAGATTTTTGGGATGTAATTTTTCCAGCTCCTCATCACAGAACCACAAATCCAACCTGCAGAAATTATCCTAACACAAGGCCCACGGAATCCGGCTGATATGAAACATCAGCAGGGCTCCTTTATCAGTTTTGGATCTGAACATGGTAATATCAGCTATTCCTCTTTTATATTAAAGCTGGATCTTCGGGAGAGAATTCCTTCCCTTGGCAACGCTGGTAAATGTGAACTCCCTGGAATTTTTCAGTCCCACATCCATTATGGATGAGATTATGATCCGCTCAACAACAATGGGGAAAAACAGAGAAAGACAAAAAGATTTGTTTTGGGAAAGATTTCCTTGTGTTCTCAGGGACAAAACACACAATATCCATGGAAAAAAAATACTTGGAATAACACGTCAAGTCATCTTCCATGGCATGCAAGAATCTGGTTTGGTGTTTAGGAAAGAACTGATTTTCACACAGCAAAACAACACCAAAATAACCCTGGTTTGGGTACCTGTGGGCAGCCCTCCCTTGGAAAATGCAAATTATAAATTTCCCTGCTTTCCCAATGAGCAAAGATCTGTAAACCAGGCTTAGCTTTGGCTTTAAATGAATGTTTACATTGATAAGTAAATTGAAAATTACATCTCCTGCATGTATTACCCACGCTGATTCCACAGCCCTGGCTGCAAATATTGACAGAGCTCTAACTCATTCATTAGCCCAGATACTTACAAATCATTTGGATACTCCCGGTTTATGTCAGCTCCATTTTCCACTGCCCATCATTTCGCTGCCACTTCGCAGAGAAACACTTAAAGATCTCTGTAAACTCACCCTCGAGGATAAAATAAACGAATTTAGGCTCCCCTCAGAATGTTCAGCATAAAGTTTACCACAAAGTAAAAGCCAATATTGAAAGCCATTTCAAACATTTGATGGGCACGATAGAAAGAGGCCAGAAAAGAGCTGCCGACATTTCTTTAGGATTCTTTCAGAGCTAAACCTGCAGTAGCCATTGATTTTTTGTTTTCTTCACAAGTATAGATATATTATTTAATACAACCCAACAGTTTGTACACCAACTTTCTTGTGCTTCTGAAATATTGATGGCTTTTAGAATGTTGTAAACTTGACTGAAAAGACTCAGTTCCAATATGAGGTCTAAAATGATGCAGCTAAATCTATACCAAAGCAAAAAAAAAAAAAAAACAAACCAAAACCCACAAAACCCCAAAACCAAAAAGAAGAAGAACAAACAAAAAAAAAACCTGCTGAAAATACAGCTTTGGATTCAAATAGCCCCACCCTGGGCCTTGCCCAGCCTGGCCAGCTCTGCCCTGGCTGCTGCCCAAAATCCACTCAGTGCATAAAAAGGAGCAGAAGCATCACATAAAAGCGGAGGGTCAGCTTTTAAAACCTACCCCAAAGGGTTCAAAAAGCAAGCCGAGCTGGCACTTCATGCCAGGATTTATAGGCAGGGTGGGATTTGCTCAAATGCTGGACTTGGAGGCCTTTTCCAGCCTTAATGATCCAATGATAAAGTTCCTGCTGGGGTGAAAACTCCCATCCCTTTTTTAACCTCATCCCAAAATACAGCCAGTGTAAAGGCCCTCTGGACATGATGCCAAATGAGAGGCTTTTTCTTTGCTTGCCAGCAGCTTTCCTCCATAAATGTCCACCCTTTATTTCCCACACCACACCTCGTCGCTAAATTCAGACCTGCGCCTGTATTTTCCTGCGCTTCTGAAGCTATAATCTGATTTTCTACCTGATGGGCACAGACAGGAATTCCCTGAACGTGGGGCTGGAGAGCTGAGCGGCTCCAGCCTTAACGAGGTGTTCACAGCAGCAGGTCCTGTGCAGCTCTAACAAGCAGCCCTTTATCATCCCCATCAGTTAATTTAACTCTGAGCCCTCAGATGCTGTAGCGCAGACTTGTTTGACTTCATCTACATCTCTATCGACCCGCCTGCCATTTACATTATTTATCAAAGCCTGGCAGAGCGTGCAGAGCTCCACCAAAACCCTGCTAAAACAGCCAGGCCCTGCCCAGACAAGCTGCTTGTTTAAAGATGCGAGGTTGGACGTGAGGAGAAGGGCAGGTGTGGCACAGAACACCTGTCCCGAGGTGCTGGACAGGAGAAATTCTCTGTTTTTCAGTGTGATAACACTGATTGTCTCAGGGCTGAGGTCAGGGATGCTGAGGAGGAAGGGACAGCTCCCTGCAGTGCTTCCTGAAGCTTTCCCAGCTTTTAAACTCATTCCGTTGCCTGCGATACCTGACATTTCCTGGGGTGCTGCCCAGGGCTATCATGGAAGGTTTGCTCTCCGTGGTTATTGCAGCAGGAGGGTGAACAGGTCCAGCAACCACAGCAACCCCGAGGGTGGGGGTTCCACTGAGCCCTGAAGGTTTTACACAAATCCCACCCGAAAATTCCCCCAAACCAGCCAGGGCTACACAAATCCCACCTGAAAATTCCCCCCAAACCAGCCAGGGCTACACAAATCCCACCCGAAAATTCCCCCAAACCAGCCAGGGCTACACAAATCCCACCCGAAAATTCCCCCAAACCAGCCCGGGCTACACAAATCCCACCCGAAAATTCCCACAAAGCAGGGCTACACAAATCCCACCCGAAAATTCCCCACAAACCAGCCAGGGCTACACAAATCCCACCCGAAAATTCCCCAAAAACCAGCCCGGGCTACACAAATCCCACCTGAAAATTCCCCCAAACCAGCCCGGGCTACACAAATCCCACCCGAAAATTCCCACAAACCAGCCAGGGCTACAAAAATCCCACCTCAAAATTCCCCACAAAGAAAGCAGGGCTACACAAATCCCACCCGAAAATTCCCCACAAACCAGCCAGGGCTACACAAATACCACCCGAAGATTCCCACAAACAAAGCAGGGCTACACAAATCCCACCCAAAAATTCCCACAAAGCAGGGCTACACAATTCCCTCCTGCAAATTCCAAACAGTAAACAAGGGCTACACAAATCCCACCTGAAAATTTCCACAAACAAAGCAGGGCTACACAAATTCCAGACAGAAATTCCCTAAAAAAAACCAGGGAAAAGTGCCAACTGAAAATTCCGCGAACGAAGTCGGGCTACACAAATCCGTCCTGCGAATTTCCAAGAGCAAACCAGGACCGCAAAAATCCAGCCTGAAAATTCCCAAGACTACAACAGGACTACGCAAATCCCACCTGAAAATCGCCTAAATCAAAACATGGCTACACAAAATTCCCCTTTTCAGAGCCGTTTCTGTTTGCTGCAGTTATCAACTAAAAGCTTTATTAAATGGAAATAAAACATCAATTCCTTGCCACCAACCCAAAGATCCTGGAGTGAGGGTCCAGGTGTGTAGCTCTGTACACTTCTATCCTCTTCTTGATTGAAGTTGATGGATTTTAATTGATTTATCCATCTTCACCGGGGCATTACCACAACTCTGCGTGGTTCTATCACCCAACAAATAAAAGCTAAACCCGCTTTAAATAACTTAATTAACTTCTTATACCTTGAGCATAAAAACAATAAGCAGAGGGGGATGCACACTTTACAACACCCAATTAGTACAAGGTATTTTCATTTCTACAGTTCTAAACCCAGCTCCAGTTTGAACTTTAATGAGTTTAAGAACGAAGAGCCCTCATGCTGATCCACTGGACCAGAATGAAACACAAGCACTACTTCAGAACTTATTTGCACAGAGAAATATAAACCAGGAGGCATTTGCATCTCACCAGGGGCAATGCCAGTTCTTTAAAGATTCACATTTCCTCGTTTTAGCTGATTTTAGAAGGAGAAGGAGGTGGCCAGAGCCCCCTGAGCAGAGCAAGGAGCTTGTGGTGAGCTCCAGATGAAGGGATTCAACCACTAAACCAAGCCTAGGACCCCTCATCTGGCTCTTAAAAAAGCTGCTGCAAATTTGGGGGGGTTTATTTTTAATCAGTGTAAAAACCCTTTGGTGAGGCAACCCTGGGACAGTGGGAGGTGTCCCTGCCCACGGCAGGGGTGGCCCTGGATGGGATTTTAGGTCCTTTCCAACCCAAACCATTCCAGGGTTCCATGACTTAATCTTGCTGGGAGAGCAGAGGGAGGGAACAGCTAATTCCTGGAGACACTCCGGGTGATCCTGCCAATCCCCATCCCGCTCCAGTGAGTCTTCAAGGAAGATGCACAAACCAGGGACAGACCCAGATGCTCTGGACAGAACCAGGACTGAGAACAGCCGGGCCTGGCCCTCGCCTGAGCAGGAATTCCAGCCCCAGCAGGAATTCCAGCCCCTTGAGCCCGGGGCTGGAGAGAAAGTGAACTGTAAATCACTCCCAGGGCACTTGCAGATAAAGCCTAAACTAATTAATATCAGAATTATTGATGCACAGCAAATATTTTGCAATGAATTTTTCTGAGACTCTGCCACCACTTCCCATTCCCCAGCATTGATTTATAAACCATTGAACAAACAGTGGCATGTCCAATAAATACTTTATGAATGTTTGCCAGCCATTTATCTTACATAATATGATATAAATACATTGCAAATACCACAATGTTTGAGGAGACTGTTTATAAATTACAACTTGAATATCATCAACAGTTTATTGGAGTGTTGCTCCCTTTGTCCGACACAAGGAGTTTAAAAGGGATTTTCTAACCCAGGCCATTCTAAGATTTTATGACAAGATTTTGTGAGGTATTTAGCTCTAAGTTATTGTGGCCACATTTTCTATCCCAGCAGAACACTGACATTGCTGTATTTGCCAACCTGCCCTCTCTTTCAACCCTAAATCCCAGGAGGATTGGGGAGAAAAATGCTTTCTTTTCCCTCCTTCATCAGCCTCTCAAGATGCCCTGGATCCTGCTGTTCTGAGCACACCCTTTTAGCAACGAGAGCCCTCCAGAGCACTGGGGAGCCCGAGGCACTGATTGAAAGTCACGAGCTGCTGGAGCTTGTGCCTTATCAACTTGATTTTCCTCTGCCTTTTTAATACACAAAATATCACTGGGGGGTGCCAGGGGAGGGGGGCAGCCACAGAGGCCTGGTTTGACTTTGTCACTGATTTCTGTCTCGCTCCCACTAAAAGCTGTCACTGAGAGCGAGCTTGCAGAGAGCTGGGTTTAGTCACAGAATCACAGAACCACTGGGTTGGAAGAGACCTCCAAGATCATCGAGTCCAACCCGTGCCCCAACACCACCTCAACTAAACCACGGCACCAAGAGCCACATCCAATCTCTTCTTGAACACATCCAGGGATGGTGACTCCACCACCTCCCTGGGCAGACGATTCCAGTACTTTATCACTCTTTCCGTAAAAAAACTTCTTCCTAGCATCCGACCTGAACTTCCCTTGGTGCAGCTTGTGTCCTCTCATTGTCAGCAGCTGCCTGGAAAGAGACAGGCGCAGGCTGGGCCTTGGGAAGCTCCCACTTACAGCCAGGAAGGAATGGAAAAGTTAAATGTATTCCCAAGGTCTCCCAGGAATGCAGAGGCTCCACACAGGTGTGGAAGCAGGACCCCTGAACTCCCCCTGCTCCACCTTTTTTTCCACAGTGTCCATAGGAATGGCACAGGAACGGGATCTTCACCCTGGCCAGGTGAGCACCTGCATCTCACCTGGGGGAGAGGAGGTCGCTCCTGACTTACTCAAGGCTGCCTTGCAGATGCTGCTGCTGGGTTTGGAATGACTCTCTTCCTTGCCTGCCCAATTCCGGATAAATCCTGGAGAAAAAAAAATACAGAAATTACTAAAAGAAGCGTATAGTTTAATCGTAGCTGTTTAGGGAACTCGTCTTACCTGTGGTTCAATCCTACGACTTTGACAAACATTAAAGTATGTAAAGATATTGCTCGGTTGATTGGTAAAGTCACCTAAATAAATCATGGAATTGCAGAATCCTGGAATGGTTTGGGTTTGAAGGGACCTGAAAAATCCATTTCCAACCTCCTGCAGGGTCACCTGCCCCTATCCCAGATTGCTCCAAGCTGCATCCATGCCGGCCTTGGACAATTCCAGGGATGGGGCAGCCACAGCTTTGCCCCCAAAAGGGCCCGGTTTATTCTTATTTTTAATTTATTCTGATCTTTTTCATACTGATAATGATATTTCTAAAAATCAAGATAATCAAATCTCATCTTCTGAGTGATGAGCAGGGTCTCTGGGGATCAGAACATTTCCTGCTCTTGCCCTGAGGAATCGGTGGTGTGTCCCTGGAATCTGCTTGCCTCCATTTTCTGGGGATCAAGGAAAAATCTTAATTCCTGCCCTCCAACAAGCCCAAACTCCAAGCCAGCCTGAGCCTCCTTTATTGCTCTCACTGTTCTGAGGAAGACATTAATATCAGACAGGTAATTTATTTTTCTTAATTTAAGGCAAGGTTCCAGCTTGATGGAGTCACAGCCCCACCAAACCCCCCTTCCTTTCTACAGCTTTAAAAAAGTGACAAGTGACATTTAAAGGAGCCAAAACCACCTAAAAATTAATAACTTTCAATACACACTACATTGGACCCTTAAATCTTCAGGCAGCTTGAAAATATCTATAAAAGCACTAGATTTGCCATGGCCACCGTGCCAGATTCCTTCAGGGACATTTTCCAGTGGGGAGTCAGGATGAAATTGTGTTTATCAATCTTCAGAACGCTTGCAATTCATTACTGAAAAGGGCAGCTTATTCCAAAAGATTTTTAAATCTCATGGCAAAATATTGGCAGCCTTGGAAATAACTTGGAGCAGGAGAAGTGCTGGGACAGGCTCTGGGATGCAGATCCCACCCCAGCATTCCCAGGACAGGGGAATTTCAGTGCCCCATGGACGTTTGCAAGGTGATTACGAGTAAGGGAGAAAAGCGGCATCTGATTTTTCCCCGAAACCTTCAAGAATCTGTTATTTAGACCCATCAATTGTTGGTTTTTTGCAAAACATGAAGTTCCCAGCTTTGGTTTGAAGCTCAGTAGCTCCTCTGGGGGCTCTGTGATGTCCACGATGCCACCAAAGCCAACGTTCAGTAACGAGGTCCCTACATTAACACCCCATTTGCTGTTTGCTGGGAGAGGAATCTCTGGGAACACCATCAAAATGGGATTTTTAGGTCTTACCTGGAGATCTGTTGAGTTTCTCCATCCTCCCTTGCAGAGCAGCCGCTTCCCTGACCAGGACTGTGTGAGGAGGAGTAGAAAGACCTTCCCTAAGGAAAGCTTGGACACAGTTTGGAGCTGAAGGTGCAACAGAATCACATGAATGCAGGAACTGAGACTTCAAAAACAAAACAACAAATATAAAACTCATAACGAAAGGCTGGAGACCAACACACGCCTTTTGGCATTAGGGCTGAAGATCAAATTTTATATAAATTTCTTTGGCTTTCATTGCAGGCAGAAGAGTTAAAATTTTGATTTTTGTAAAATCTGGGGCCCCACATCGGCTTGTAAAGAGCCCTTTTGGTCTGATCACTTGAGCTCAGTCCAATGGCTTCTGGCTAAACAATCCAGGACACAAATTTTTAGCCCCTCAGGACCTTTAGCACTTGAGGAAGGTTTAACTTCATGCCTTCAACTCATTCTTGGAGCATTTTCTCCTTAATTTTTAAGGATACAAACTGGAGTTATGGGGTTCTTCATCAAACTGGCATCAGGGTATACATAGAGGAAACCCAGCAACACTTCAGGCAGAAAACCATGAATTCACCCAGAGACTGTGCAACAGGAGTTTATTTTGTTCCCACAATTCCCACTAATTGCCAAGAAAATTTGTAATCTAATGTCAGTTCCAAACATCCTCCAAATCAATGCTAAAATTAGGCTGTTTTGAAAGAAGGAAATGAGAAAGGGGGAGTTTGTTTAATTTTACCTTCCCTTTCAGTAGCTTTTCCCAGAGCATGGGGGGGGAAGTTGCATTCAAGACGATTATAAATGGAATTACAAAATAAACAATATATTCTCCAATAGCCACATGCCCAGCAGGTGGAGGTTTAAGAAAAAACCACACCAAGACCAGAAATATTTCTGGGTGACATTTCCTCCCTGACCCTGGCAGACACAGAACGATCCTTTCGAAAATTACACCGGGATTATACAACAGTCTTTAATGATCCTTACAACAAAAATATTCCCATTCTCATCTTTCAGGAGCACGGGAATGCTGTTCTCCTTTGGATATTTCTTGGAATGTATCCTCCTGCTGACCTGGAGCTGCCAGGAATGGGTGGGAGCCCTTCCATTTTCAGCTCCATGGGTCAGGGTTTCAAACTCCATTTGAAGGGAAGTCGTGTTTGGAGAAACTTTTTCCCTCCATCCGTGGCACTGCCAAGGCTGGCAGGTCTCAGGAGATCTCACTGGAAACTCCTCACCTGGATCTTCATTAGATTTTAATTTCATTTCCTGCCCAACACCTAATTCGAAATGCGTTACCTTCCGTACATCACGTTGATTCCTTATGTCCATGTTTCCCTGCCTAGCCCAGCACATCCATCCCCATTCTTCCTTGCCTTCCAGGGAAAAATAAATCAGTTTTCCAGGTGTGAAACACAGGAGACAATAGAATATTGCATCTATGAGAGAGCACTCAGCACTTGGAGGAATTCATTAAGCCTTGTGGCCAAGGTTTCTCATAGCACACCCAAATAAACACCTGAAATAATCACCAAATTAATTCTGTCCTAAGCTCTGTCAATGTGTTATTCCCCCTACAGATAAAAACTCACCCCTTGTGTTCTAATCTGAGTTGGTTTAGCTCCAGCTCAGGTTTGCAGATGAAAAACCTCCCTTCTGATTAAAACCCCAACTTTTAGTTAAAAAAAAAGTTGTTTTCCCTCTCTTCCCTTCCCCCAGCCCCAAAACCACCTCTTTTTTAAGACAAACCAAATAAATTGACCTTCTCCAGACCCAGGTTTTTAAAATTCAGAACAATTCTTTGGTTTCCTTCCAAGAGGGGAGAAACAGGACCCAGTATTGTCCCCTCTCTCCACGAGGTCCCTGTGTCACACACCCAGAGAAATCATTCAAACAGTAGCTTGGCTGTGGCGTCCCAACCACAAAATAATATGTTTATTTTTTTTTCCACCACTTTTTTTTGTTTGTTTGTTTGTTGTTGTCATTTTATTGATAAAAACTACACAAAAACTAACTGATCATAATAATTAATTAAAAAAACCAAAACCAAAACCCAAACCCAAACCAAAAACCAACGTTACACATTCTGCTGTGTTTTAGAAATTGTGTCAGCCAGTGAGTTGCGCTAAATGCTCTTTAAAAGATTTTCCTTCTGATCCGTTTCAAGCACTTCACTTCCATTTTGGCTCCCAAACGTCCATGAATTTTGCTTAACAAGCACCACTGGCCTGGAAATCTGAGTCGTGACTCCGTTGCAGTATTTCCCCCTTTTTTTTTAGAGCCCAAAAAATAATTAGAGTGTCAACAATGAAGCACAATGAAGATAAAAAAATCAAAAGCCCCCTCCATAGTGTACAGCCTGTGTCTTAAATGTACATGCACCCGAGTTTCTTTGTTTCTGCTGCATTAATTGTCAAGGTCCTTTTGGTTCAACATAAGCTTTAATGCCCCTGTCTGAAGGTTGAAATATTAACGCTCGACCACTTAAAAAACAATGAAAAAAAAAAAAACCCAACCAAAAAAACCAACCCCCAAAAGGAAAAAAGAAAATATAGAGCTATCTTTTGTTGGTTTAAAAAGAACAAAAATAGTCAACGGATCTTTGTAATAAACACTTAATAAGGGAACATGGCTGACCCTCCCCAGAGCCTCGCCCTCCCCACCCCGTTTATTTTTACCTGTGGTTCTCCTTCCCTGGAACCGTGCAATGTAGAAAAATCAAATATACAAACAAAACTCTTAATCCATCCCTTTACGTAGCTAGAGTGAAATCTATTTTGTTGTTGTTGTTGTTGTTGTTGTTGTTGTTGTTCTTTTTAATAAGAACTCGACAATCTCTCTCTTTAATATTTACACTGAGGAATTTGTTGGAAAGTTTAAAGCAAAGAAAATCCTGAAGTTCTCCGCGCGCGTTCCGCGCGTTCCCGGAGCGCGACGGCCGCGCCCATCCCCTTCCCTCGGAGCGTTTGCCGCTGGAACGGCGGGGTTTGAGCGCCTTGCCTGGTCTCTTGCCAGACGAAAGGTCCCCTCCCAGAGCTGTCCCCGGAGGTGGCCCCCGTTAGTTGGGTATTCTCTCGATGTAGATGGCGGGGGCGGCGGAGCGCGCGATGGTGGCGATGAAGCTGTGGTCCCGGCCCAGGTCCAGGTTGGAGGTGTCCGCCTGCTCCCGGGACACCGTCTCGTAGCCCTTGTTCACGTGGAGGGGCTTGTGGGCCTGGCAGTAGCCGATCACGGGCTGGTCGTAGCTGTAGTAGGGTAAAGTCTTCATGTGGTGAGGGACCTGCGCGAAAACGGGACCAAAGAACAGCAACTGTCAGCAGCGGGGCGAGCCTCGTGTTCGTGCAGCATCACCAGAACCCCCAACGCGGCCTCGGCCCCCCGGGATCGGCCCACAGGAGGGACCCCCGAGGGCTCCCAGCTCCCTGCAGCACGTTCAGGTCCCTCTGGTCCCTCCCACTGCCAGGCTGGGAGAGCTGCGAGTGTTCAGCCTAGTGGAGGAAATGCTCCAGGGGGATTTTGGAGCCCCTTCCAGTGCCTCAGGGGGCTGATAAAAAGGATGAAAAGGAGGGAGAGGGATCCTTTTTATATGGACAGTGGTTTTACACTGCCAGAGGACAGGGATAGATGGGATATTGGGAAAGAATTGCTGGCTGTGAGAGTGGGGAGGGGCTGGGATGGAATTCCCAGAGGAGCTGTGGCTGCCCCTGGATCCCTGGAAGTGCCCAAGGCCAGGTTGGAGCAGCCTGGGACAGTGGGAGGTGTCCCTGTCCACGGCAAGGGGGTGGAAAGGGATGATGTTAAGGCCTCTCCCAACCCAAACCATTCCAGGATTCCATGGTCTGGATCCCCATTCTTGGATGGATCTCCTGCCTGGCAATGCTGGAGCCAGAGCAGAGGGAGCTGCTCTCCCTCCTCCCTCCCTTTCCCCAGTTTGTGGACAGATGTTCAAACTGCTCCATTCTGACTCTTTTGGACAACTCGGCTCTGAAGAATAAACCAAGAAGTTTGTAAAGCCAGCAGCTTCCAGAACCTCCCCTTTTTCCAGTGCCTGGAAAGGTGCTGAGCACCCGGACCAGCCTGGGAATGTCAAAGGCAGACCCAGCTGGCAGCGGGGGTGGTGCCAGCACAGCTGGAACAGGGGTTTGTTCCTTGGTGCCAGCACAGCTGGAACATCTGTTTGTTGCTTCCAGGACAAAGCTGCTCACCCAAGGTCACAATTCCCTGCGTTCTTCTTCCAACCTCCCCAAGATAAATACTATCAAAGCAGCTCCACTGCTGCTCACCAGAGCTGAGCACATCCACACCTTGTACAAATGCGTTTCCAGACCCTGCCAGATCCATCCTGAATCCCAACTCTTCCTTATGTAAATCCTCAGAAACTGCCAGCCCCCCACCTGCTTTTTTCTTCTTCTTTCTTTTTTTTCCTTCCATAAATATTCTACGCTTGCAAATGTTAATCCTACGACTAAATATGATTTATGGCACAACATCAGATACAAATCTTTGCAGATAATTTTATCATCTGCCAGAGATGAGCTGATCAAGTCGAAAGAAATATGCTCTGAGGGAGAAAAACACACACGGCAGGAGAGAGAGAGGCGAGAGTTGATTCTAACGCTGCCAGCAAACCTGAGCTCATTATAGCTGGAGATATCCTACACATAATCCAATCCTGGAACAAATGGCTTTTGATTTTCCAGGCTGAACTTTAAGTGAAGACCACAGAGCTAATTTCTCCCAAATTTTCATTTCTCGGTGCACTTCATCCCGAAAAAGAATGGAAAAAGCAAAGGCATTAGGGCTAATTGGGAAGTTTTGCAGGGTCAGAGTTCCTCTTGATGTGGATCCCCTGCAGAACACTGGAGAGATCCCAAAATCCTTCCAAGAGCTGGGATTCAGCTGCAAATATGATTTGACATGCCAGCTGAGTGGCAGGGATGTGGAGGCCAAGCTGCTGGGGGGAATTTGGTGGGACAACTGTGCTCACTTGTGGATCCACAAGCAGCTGGATCTCCCCTGGATAGAGCAATATCTGTGCCAGTTCCTGTCAGGGCTGAGTTTGGCCTCAGCTTTAAGGCAGCTCTTTATGATTCCATAAAAGCCAAGGACTGTTTGTGTTTCTGGAGGGCTGAGGGATGGAGGTCCTGGCTGGGCAGCAATAACTCACAGCCCATTGAGCACCTGAGGCCTGGCTGCAGGCTCCACACGGGAGTCGGAGTGATCAGGATCTCCACAACATCCCGAAAAAGTGACAAACGAGGCGTTTTCCTGCCCTTTTCCAGTGACTTTCTAGAACCTCTCTAATTTTCACTTCCAAGGTCTGTGCACGTATGAATCACAGCAGTGAGGGTTGCTGGGTGGAGGGAGGGTGGATATTCTTTATCGGTGTGAAAAATAAAACAAAAGAGGTGTATCAGGTTAATTTGCAGGTTAGATAAAATCAGGAGTTGCTTTGTAGAGCATTTTTAGGATAATGAGTGGGTTCTCAGGCCTGGTCCTCACACTGCTCTTCCTCTCCCTCTTTAGGGGCCTGGATTTCACTAAGGGAGATTAAAGGAAGAATTGTGTCAAATGACTGTGAGAAGCTTTGTCCTTCAGGAAAGGCTGAAGGCAGAGATGCCCCCAGTCCCTTCCACCCCTGACAGCCCTCGGGATGCCTCTGGAATCAAGAAAACAACCACAAAAACAATTCCTGGTCAAAGGGAGGACGCCAGGGCTGTCCCACAAAGAGTCCTGTCCTCCTCTGGAAAATAACTTTGCATTTGCAGGAGGACACGAGGGCTCAGTTTTTATTTACACCAAGGTGACCTTAAGTGACACCCAAGCCCCCAAAAAAGCTTTTCCAGGACACATCCTGGACTGTGGAAATTGCTGCGAATGTGGGGACAATTTTACCAGCAGTCATCCGGTAAAACGCTGGAAAACACTGATGATGCTGTTCACTCCACACAAAGCTGTTACTATTCTATTTTTACAGATTCACAGATCAACAAAACATATCAAAATCATCTAAGTTGCAGAGAATTAATTTTAGAAGTGTTTTTGTTCCAGGTTCTGAGGTAATTTCTTTTTTTTTTTTCCGCTCCTAGTATGGAACTAATACCTGAGACACTCAGATGTGACCTTGCACAAGTCATTTTATGAGCTGGAAAATGAGAAGCTTCAGTCCTGCCCCTTCTCGTCCTTGGAGTCTGGAGCTTTTTGAGGTGAGGGCTGTTTGTTCATGGACTAAAACACCCCAGCTGTGACCTAAGCTGGGCCTTTTCAGCTGCTTTAGCCTCCAAGGGACCCAAAAGAAAAGAAGAAGAAAAAAAAAAATTCCAGACAAATAAATACAAAAAATCCAGACAAATAAATCCAGCCCTGGGATTGTGTCCTCAATCATTGGAATGAGCTGGTGGTGGAGTCCCCATCCCTGGAGGGATTTAACACAGAATGGTTTGGGTTGAAAGGGACCTTAAATCCCATCCAGTGCCACCCCTGCCATGGGCAGGGACCCCTCCCACTGTCCCAGCGTGGCTCCAGCCTGGCCTTGGACACTTCCAGGGATGGGGCAGTCAAAACTTCTCTGGGCTGATCCGTCTCTTCGCAGCATTTTCTGAAGTTTTTCCATTTAATTTTTCACCTTTCATTCCCATTTTAATTCCTAAAACCAGCACAGCTCAATTCTTGCCTGAATTACTAAAAGTTTTTGTAGCAGGAAAACATAAACCAGCACGAGAACGAACCCCGAGGTCACCGACACACAGTGAAGATTTTGGGTTTAGCCCACACAGAATTCTCTGCCACACTGTCCATCCTCCCTCTGAGGGAGGGGAGGGGCTGGGATGGAATTCCCAGAGGAGCTGTGGCTGCCCCTGGATCCCTGGAAGTGCCCAAGGCCAGGTTGGAGCACCCTGGGACAGTGGGAGGTGGCCCTGCCCATGGATGGAGGTGGCACTGGATGGGCTTTGAGGTCCCTCCCAATCCAAACCATTCCACGATGATTTATTATTCTATCCCAAGTTGCAAACATTGAATTAAGCAAAGCCTGGAGTTGCTCCCCTGTGAGAGCTGTGAATTTTCAGCGGGGTTTGGGCTCGAGGGCTGGATTCGTTTCCCAGTATTGATTTCTCAAGCCCACAGCCCACAGATCTCCACCCTAAACGTAATAAAAGTCGCATCCAAGCAGCCACACACCTCAACCAGAGCTCCCGTTAGGAGCACAATTTACATAAATCCCCAGCTACGGGAGGGAAGACAAAAGATTTAGCGGTGGAAATTTAAAGAATGTAAATCCTCCCCGCTGCCGTCCAAGTGACACTGGAGAGGTTCCCAGCTCAGCAGCTTTGCTGGAACACAAGTGCTGCCCTCAAAACCAGCTGGAGTTGCTGGAGCTGCCCAAAATTCAGGGAGGTTCTGGGCTGCATGAAAAAGGTGTTACCCAAAATTCAGGGAGATTCTGGCCTGCATTGGAAAGGTGTTACCCAAAATTCAGGGAGATTTGGGCCTGCATCGGAAAGGTGTTACCCAAAATTCAGGGAGATTTGGGCCTGCACAAAAAAGGTGTTACTCAAAATTCAGGGAGGTTCTGGGCTGCACGAAAAAGGTGTTTCCCACCATTCCCTGCCCAGTTTTCCCCTGACAGGCACCACTGATGTTCAGCTCAGCTCTCAGACACCCAAACATGCAAATGCAGGTACCCACACTGCAATTTGGATTCCTTGTCTTTTATATTTCTTTGACACTGCACTGAATTCTATCCATTTTCCTTAAGTTGAAAATATCTGGGAGTTAATTAGCTGCGATTATCACACAAGAAAGTTCTACTTAAAACAGTCAGAGATTAGAATTCAGCCTGGACTTCTGTTTTTTGTAGGTGTAGCTACCAAAACGTAGATTTTTAGCCATGTATCAATAAAAATCCTTATTCTGGAGCTTGGAAAGCACAGCAGTAGGGATGTAACCTCACCATATTTCCACTGGAACTGGGGAGCTTTAAAGGATTTGGACTGGGGTCTCAGCGAATGCCAAGTGACCTCATTTCCAGAGTGCTTTTCTCTCTCTCTCTCACACCTCTCCTATGTTAAACACTCTCACACATTCTTAATTCCTTTCTCTGCCTCCCAACAGGACACCTCAGACAAGCTGGAATCCGGCCCGACATGATTTCTAGGATGTGACACCTCCCTACCGAGTGATTCCAGGAGGGAATACCACGTTCTGTGCCCAACTGCAGCTCCTGCTCCAGTATTTCCCCCTGTGCTCCCAGCAGTGGCCTCGTTGCACTGCAAACTGCGTGGGGACCAGGCAGAGATGAACTCTCCCTCGCTCAGAATCGCTCCAGCCGGATGAAATCGCCCATCTCGAGTTGAAACGATTCCCTGGTGTGTGTTAAATCAAAGTTTGGGTGCCCAGGTTTTGGGAACAGTTCTATTCTGTGTTGGAAACACGACGAGTTTGTTCTTTCTGCTCGGTTTGGAAGAAGGATCCCGCACCACCCCTCATCCTGCAGAGCAGGAAAGTATTTGTGGAGACTCGGGAATGGCCGTGGATATCTGGGTGAGTCACTGCCGGAATTCCCAACAGGAGGCAGGGATGTAATCTATGGAAGGACTGGCAAGCCCAGCAGATTCTGGGGAGAATTTTGGATGGAGCGGAGTTTGTTTTATCCCCGAAGATGTTGCAAAGTCTGACACTGTCACAGGAGCCTCAGACAAGCGACTGCTCCAGCAAGAGCCTAAAACCTGGATCCTGGCAGGGAAATGGTGCATTTTTGAGTCCCAGGCTGTCTCAGCTGCCTCAGTCTGGACACCTGGGCTTTATGCAGTCACAGTTTAGACACTGCAGATCAAACCCTTCAGTTCTGGTGCCTCTGTTTTCAAAGAGGAGCAACACCCTGGATTTAAAACTCAACACCCACTCCATCCCTCCTGCTGGACGCTGCCAGGGGACAACCAGCCTGCCTTACAGGGGACACATCTCCCTTTTTTAAACAATAAAAACGCAGCACGAATATTCTCTGGTAGGTGAACATCTTCTGGTTTCACATCTGCTGGGTAATCTCTAATCCAGGTAAGATGATTGCCATGGAAATGTTTGCCCAGCTAATGATTACATGAATTAATTACACGCAACTTCAGGAGCTGTCCATATGCAGTGGGAACTCGGAGTTACACCACGTGGAAGCGATGTTTTCTCATTAGCGCTATTATTTAGTCTCAGAGCACCATGACTTCATTGGTGAATTAGCATCAGTGCTGTTGATAAATCAAATTCAGAGTTCATTTCCAAGCCGATCATAATTTAGAGTAAAAATAAGCAAGATGTTCTGCGGTAGCGCGGCGATTAGCGGAGCGCACGGCTTCACCTCGGAGACAGATTGATTGGGCACATTAGGCAGACAGAGCTGGGATAAACAATTCCAGCGCATTTCACGCTGCTGAAAAATCACAGGCAACAGCCTTGGAACATCCCTTTGGAGTCAGTGCAGAAAAATATCCCTATTCAGGAAAATGCCCCATCAAACATTCCCATCAAACCCATTCCGAGGGACAAACACGGAGTCTGAGCTTAGCGCTGAAATATCAGCGGCTCTGTGTGTTCTGCCGCCACTTGGAACAAATAAAAAAAGTGCCTGGCTGCTTTTTGGAGCAGGCCTTTTGTTCTGCAATCCACATTTCCTCAGGTATTTCTCATAGTGATTGGAAAAAAAAAAATCAAAACCAATTAGCAATTTAGGAATCTATGGGATTATATAATACTTCATAAAACTGGTCAATTTAACACAAACTGAATTAAAATGCAGCTCTTAATTTCTAATTTGAGATGAAAATATTCGCCAACTTTTAAACCATCTGCAGGCCAGACTGGGTGCACCAAAGAGAGAATTTTATGATGCATTGGGTCACCCTTGCCGAGTGCATTCCGGGTTTTAAAGCCCTGGAACATCATCCTGACAGTTCCACTGACATTGTGAACTGGATTTGAAGCTTTCCTCACCTTCCCTACAGATAAAATCCTAATGCTTCTCTCCAATCACACAAATGCCTTTCTGTTTAAAGCAGAACCTCTCCACGGGCTCTTTAACTGAGTGTGTTTTTCTAGAGATCAGGAGAAAAATCATCCACACCCCACTGCTCCCTCCATGGGCAGATTTGATCTTTCAATCAGGAAATGAAAAGGTTTCCCTAAAGGAAACTCCCAGAAAGAAGGGAAAGCCTTCTAAGCCTTGTTATTGTTCCTTGGGCAAAATATTTCTTTTAAATGGCTTGATCTGTTTTTTATGGTGTGTCTGGCTCCTGACAAAAAGCCCTACTGATGAAAAAATCGGAGTGAGATGCATGGGAACCTTCGATTTTCCACCGTGGAGGGCCGATCAAATAAACAAACTATCCAGATATTCTAATTGGAAAGTCATTAATAATTGCTTTGAGTGCTCCTGGGATCATTTCCTATGGAAGTCAGTAGGGATGGAAGCCTGGAGGGTCAAACAAAGCTTGGGGACAGCAATGACTCCCTCAAGCGTGGTGTTCCTTACCCACAGGTAAAAGAATCCCGTCGGGAGCCTCTCCGTGTCTTTGGGTGGCCAAATGCACAGACCTTCCAAAATTTAAGCCCACTCAGCTTTTATTTAGACACTTAAAAGCTCTGTTTTCCCCAGGAGTTTGTGCTCCCCACTCATGGCACAGCTGCAGAGTGGAGTGAGATTGAGCTCAACCTCTCAGGCCAAGGCAAAGGTGCCTCCAGCCCAAGGGACCACGAAGAAAGAGCAGAGAAGGCGCCAAGAATCCCATAACAACTCCCCCAGAGCGTTCTCCTGGCCTCCAACACTCCCAGCTTGCTGAATTCCTGCCATTTCAGCCCCAAAATTCCACGGAGCTGGACCTTCCATGGCATTCCAGAGCCTGGAGCATCCTCACGTCTGAGGCCAGAGCATCATGTGGGGAATGGGGCACATTCTTCAAAAAACAAATTATGGCAATAAAGGGAAAGGTGGAGTTGCTCTTCCATGCAGTGATCCAAAAGATGCTCCCTGCTCCCCCCATTACTCCCAACAAATAAATCCAGGATTTAATAGGAACATCTGATAACCTTGCTGCCACGGTGACAGATGAAGGCGCTGCAGAACGAGTGGAATAAGTCTCTGTCTCATATTAAAACACTGCTTTTCATTAGATATGGCCAGGATTGATGGGCTGCAAAGAGAGCTGCTCAGCCCAGGAAAGAAATTCCCCATTCATTGAGGGGTGATGTTCCTCAGCCCGGGAAAGGAATTCCTGATCAATTGAGGGGTGATGCTGCTCAGTCCAGCAAAGGAATTCCTGATCCATTGAGGGGTGATGCTGCTCAGTCCAGCAAAGGAATTCCTGATCAATTGAGAGGTGATGCTGCTCAGTCCAGCAAAGGAATTCCTGTTCCATTGAGGGGTGATGCTGCTCACCCTGGCAAAGGAATTCCTCACCCATTGGAGGGTGATGCTGCTCATCAGCCCAGCAGAGGAATTCCTCACGAATTGAGGGGTGATGATGTTCAGCCCAACAGCTCGAGGAAAAACCACCTCCCTGCACCTCTGAGACTCCCTGGCTGCCCAACTACAAAGATACTCCTGGTAGTCACAGCTGCGTAGCTCCCCCCCACGCCCCTGTGCCCAAACGAGGTGCTGCAGAGCCGAACGTGGACTCCAAGCTCCTAAAAATCCCCGAGATCCTTGGATATGGAATGCTACAGCTCCGTGTGTAGCCAAAGCCTCTCTTCACCGTGACAGAGCAAACGTTCTGCCACTGCTCATCTGTGACAGGCAAAGCAGGGAGGCGACAGCGGCGTCGTTAGCGTGCTCCGAACACTCCCGGAATGGCAATCAGGGAGGCCGGGAGGGGCAGGGCAGGGCCTCAATCACACCCTCAAAAAATTCATCGCAAACGGGGCTTCGTGCTTCAGCCACGTCCTGTAGAATCTTTGGGTATCAGAGATCAAGGGAGCAGAAAATGGATGTGAGAGTGCCAGGCATTGCAAGCGGGGACATTCCCCAGCGAGAGAATTCTCTGCTAATACTCTACAGAAAACAAATGGCTTTTTCATTCCTCTGGGCAAGTGTTGCAATGTGCAGGGGAAGCATCGGTAAAGGCATTTCAGAATCCCTGAGAAAACTGGAACAAAGATGGGGTGGGGAATATCCTGGGCTTAGCAATCTTTGCTGCTACAGATAGGAGAGAATCCATTCAATTATTACATGGAACAATGGGAATTATTAGCAGCAACAGTAGTTTAGGGGCAATTTTAAAGCAGAAAGGAATGTCTGGATGGCATTAAAAAAAACCCCCAAACTACACAGAAGCCCCAAATAAACCAATTGGCAAAGCAGGCGCTGTATGGCAGGAGAGGAGAGAGCAGTGAAACACCAGAAATTAAGGTTTTGTGATCAGCCCTGAGAGAACTCTGCTGCCACAGAAGCTGTGGCTGCCTCGGGATCTCTGGAAGTGTCCCAGGCCAGGCTGGACTGGAGCAACCCGGGATAGGAAAGATGTCCCTGGACATGGCACAGGGTGGGACTGGGTGGGACTAAAGGTCCCGTCCAACCCAAACTTGATTCTGTGAAATCTCAGCAAATTGGCACAGAAAATACACGGCCAAAATGGTGAAGATATAAAGAAAATGATGCTCCGAGCTGTGCATTCATCATGGAGAGGGAAAGCAGAAAATCGGATTTTTGCCCCATTTCTACGTCCCTCAGAGAGCTGCTCCGGACACTGGTCCAGGACAGAACATCCCTGGGGCTGCGGGTGTCAGGATCCCTCTGGAACAGCTGGCAGGAGCCAGAGCGGTCCTTACCACCGCAGGATGTGCGAATCCGAGCGGAACAGCTCTGGAAAACAGGGTCCGGGCACAGCGAGGCAGGAGGGAAGCGCTTTCCCTGCACAGCCGAGCACTCTTGGCTGCAGCCAGGAGAGGGCTGCAGAGCACCTGGGCTGCGGAGCCACTCGCTGCTCTCGCTCTGCGGGCTCCGGGGCTTGGGCAAAGCCAAACAAATCTGTCTCGTTCCTAACCCGACGCGAGGAACGAGCAAAAAGCAGTCGCTGCCCTCTCGGGCCGGTCCTGGGGTGGAAAGGAAAAAAAAAACCAAACCTAGGTGCGAGCATCCTTCTGGAAAATAAAATGTTCCCTGTGCATCAGGTTTGGGAAGCAAAAGGGGGCTGTTTGGAATGTCTGCTGTCGATGAGAGCTCCTCTGGAGCTACCTCTCACCCAGCCAGGCACAAACCAAGGGGGTTCCAGCCACTCTGGTCTTTTCTAAGCTGGCTCTGTCTGGCAAAGGCAGTGCCAGTGTGTCCAAAGGGATCAGCCAACAGGGAATTCCACTCTTTCAGAGTGCAGCACTTCCTTGGTAGAACATGGGGCTGTAACACTTAATCCCAGAATCTCAGAGGGTTTGGGTTCGGAGGGACCTTAAAACTCACCTCTGACCTAGGCAGGGACACTTTTCCTAGAACAGGGTGCTCCAAGTCTTGTCCAAACTGGCCTTGAGCACTTCCAGGGATCCAGGGGCAGCCATGGCTTCTCTGGGAATTCCATCCCAGTCCCTCACCACCCTCATAGGGAGGAATTCCTTTCCCTCTGCTGTCTCTACACCCCGCTACAGCCACGTGGAACAAACACCCAGTGCCTGCTGTAAGATCCAGGTGCTATCCTGACTGCATGAGGGCAAAACACCGTGAGAAGAAATCTAAAGATAAATAAACCTCTCATCATCCAAAACCTGCTGTTTGCTGTGCCCAGAGGCCTCGACAAGAGCTGGAGCTGCTCTTGGTACCCAACTCGTGTGCTCAGAGAGCCCTTGCCCTGCAGAGCTTGTACTCCAGACAGGAGTGACAGATGAAGGGTGGGAGAAAGGAAAATAGCAAACAAGAAAAAGATCTCGCACAGATTGAGGGACAGATTTTTCCACAAGCTAAATACATGAACACAGAGCTTTTATCCCCAAATGACTCCCCTCGTCATGTGGCCACGATGTGGCTCTGTGTGTGTTTGGAAGCGGAGACAGCCTGGGAGGAGCAGATCTGTGCAGCACAGGAGCTGGTGGTGAGTACACGGCGTCCACACATCCACCCTGTGAGGAGCGACACCAAACAGGCCCCCAGAAACTCCCAGCAGCACCAGAACGGACCTTGCTGCTCCCCCAGCACCCACAATGTCCACACTGAGAGAACTGACATCAAACAGGCTCCCAGAAACTCCCAGCAGCAGCAGAACGGACCTTGCTGCTCCCCCAGCACCCACAATGTCCACCCTGTGAGAATTGATATCAAACAGGCTCCCAGCAGCACCAGAACGGACCTTGCTGCTCCCCCAGCACCCACAATGTCCACACTGAGAGAACTGACACCAAACAGGCTCCCAGCAACTCCCAGCAGCACCAGAATGGGACAGGAGGAGAGGGAACGGCCTCAGGCTGGGCCAGGGCAGGCTCAGGGTGGATATTGGGAAAATTTCTCCATGGGAAGGGTTGTAGAGCATTGGAATAGATTGTCCAGGGTATGGCGGAGTTCCCATCCCTGGAAGTGTTTGGACAATGCTTGGATTTGGCACTGGGGCCGTGGTTTAGTGGAGACCACGGTGGTGGTGCCATGTTCACCATGGGGTGTGATCTTAAAGGCCTTTTCCAGCCTTAACAATCCCATGATTCCATGGAAGTATCCATTCATTTCCCCATAATTATGGGATTCCCCTCCTTACTCTTCACCCTGGAATAAAACACATGGACTTACACCAAAACAGAAAAGCCACCAGGAGGTCACCAAGGCCTTCAGGGACTGTGACCAGCCAGAGGAAGAGCCTCGGCACCTTCCTCTCGGTGTTACAACGATGTCACCGAGACAGGACGAGGGACAGGGAGTGACAAAGCCCTGCAAAGTGCTGGTGCCAGCTGGACAATGGCTGACATGGCTCCCCTTTCCCTCTTTGTGCTGCAGGTCTGGAGCGAGTTCAGCTTCAAACCCTTCCTACAGCCCAGCACGACGGGATGCAGCCCTTCCCGTTCCACGGAAAGAAAGGGACCGCGCCATTGTCAGCCCCGGCGCCCTTTGAAAGCAGAACAAAGCTCCCAGCACTCCCTGACAGCCCTGATCCACCGGGGGCTTTGTGGGCAGGAGCGAGAACAGCTTTATGGACTTGTAAAGGGGAAAAAAATGATCTACTGGAAATGAGTCTCCTGCAGTAAGTGCTGGGAATAATGAGCAGCTGCAGCGCTGCCTGCAGAAGGTGAGGCTGAGGAAATTCAGCCTTAATGTGCACGGAAAGCAGGAACAGGGAACACTCCGGAACACTCCGAGGTGTTTATTGGGCATGATGGAAACATTTGGGTGTCAAAGGGAACATTAGGAAAAAAAAAAAAAAAAAAAAAAAAAAAAGAAAGAAAGACAGGCTTGGGTAGGAGGCGTTACTTAAGCACATATTTATCTATCGGAAAGCAAACAGCTGCAGGTTGGAGGGGAGGGTGATCAACCATGGCTTCGGCGGAGCCTCCACCAGATGGTTTGGGGCTGACAAATGAGGGTGTGAGCTTTGAGGGATGTTTTTCGCCCCTTTTGCCTGGGTATCAATACACAAGGGAAATAACGAAGTGCGTGTCAGTGGGTGTGCATCCTTCCAGATGCTCTTCTCGAGGGCTCTGCTGTGACTCCGGAGTCTGTGTGTGCAGACTTCTTGTGCTGCGGTCTTGGAAGACTGACCCGCATAAAATCATGGAATAACCTGAGCTGGGAGGGACCCACAGGGGTCACTGACCCCAAATCCTGTCCCTGCACAGAAACCCCAAAATCCCACCCTGGGCATCCCTGGGAGTGATGTCCAAACCCTCCTGGAGCTCTGGCAGCCTCGGGGCCGTGCCCATTCCCTGGGGAGCCTGGGCAGTGCCCAGCACCCTCTGCGGGAAGCTCCTGCTTGTAAACCTTTGGAATTTGTGTAACGTGAGCGTGGAACAACCTGTCTGCTCCCCAGGAGCCCCTGCCAGCAGCAAAGGCTTCCTGGAGCCTGACATTCATTCCACGGGCACATCCTCCCACCCAACAATGGCTTTTCACTGAACAATCTCCCAACAACAACCACTTTGAGTATAATTAAGTAATTAATTATATTTTCTAATCTATTAAGCCTTGATTGCTTATCAAAGCATTCAGCTGGATCATTTTCTTCTTGTCATTTCCAATTAATTTTGCCTTTTTTTTTTTTTCATTAAGCAAAGGGAAAAGTCTCTCAAACTTCCCAGGAAATCGGGAGCTTCACTGGAGCAGAAAGAGGAATTGCCGATTTTTTTCCCACCTTTGGCTTACTGAGGTGGGATGTGCTAATAAAAACAAAAAATACCAAGACTTTCTCAAATGCTTGAAACTCACAGAGCTCTGTCAAAGTCCCTGGGATTACCCTTCTTTGGGAGAACTGGGAATCCAGACCACATTTCAGTCTGGATTGTTAAAAATCACAGAAATCCAGACTGGTTTGGGATGGGAAGGACATTAAAGATCCATTCCCACCCCCCTGCCATGGCAGGGACACCTCCCACTGTCCCAGGCTGCTCCAGCCTGGCCTTGGGCACTTCCAGGATTCCAGGGGTATCCTCAGCTTCTCTGGGAAGTCCATCCCCGCTCCTCCCCACCCTCACAGGGAGGAATTTCCTGCCCAATATCCCTCAAAACTGAAGCAGGGACCGAGAGAGGTCAGACAGCAGATGAACCAAAAATTTCCTATATTTCCACCCATTCTCAGAGCTTTGCCCAGAAACCAAGGAACCTTTTTTTCCCCTTTTGCTGCCGTGCTGGAAACAGGGAGAAAAGTTTGGGAATTCAGTCTCTTGAGCCATGAAGAATTTGAAGTGTAAGACAATGTTCTTTTTCAGCATGGCCCTGGAGGGTGGTTTGCTCTCAGGTACAGGAGACTCACAGCTTGACAACACGGATAAAATAAAAAAAGTGACAAATAAAATGAGTAAGTGGCAAATAAACAGAAAAAATTGGATATTTTAGGCCACTGCAAAACACAACAGCTCCACATCCAAACACATCCAAATGCTTTTCCCTCCTCCCCACTTCCCACACTGTTGTTCCAGCACAGCATCAGGAGGTGCAACTGGAGGTTTTTTCTTTCCTTTAATTAAAAAGAATTAATTAAAAACCTAAATCAATGCATAAAAATATTTAGATATAAAGAGAGAACATCACTTTAAAGAGACTGGACGTGCTCCTGGCTGGCCTTTAGGGCTTTATTGGGATTTATGTCACGGAATGGCAGAGTTTTTCAATCACATCAGCTAAGAGCTGGAGATAAGATAGAGCCAGAAAAGGAATTACATGGGATATACCCTGTATAATTTGGCTTTATGGCTGGGGAGAAAAAAAAAAATCCAAGGCAGTCACTGAAAGCCTGAGTGATTTTAAGATTTCAGCTTTAAAACAATTTATTTACTGGAGGACTAAAAATTGGGATAAGGATTCAAAAAGTGTCTCTGTAACTTCAAAACTTGGATCTGGGTGTCAGACCTGCCTCAAGCTCTCCAAGCTCAGTTTAAATTTTGAGTGCCCTCGAGCACGAAAGCAGCCAGGTTTGTTTGGGGGTTTGGAGATTTTGGGGTTGATTTTTACCCGGGAGGCAAGCCCAAAGCTGGGAAGGAACATTCACATCCCTGAACACTTGGAAAACTTAGGATAGGACAGAATTTCTAAAAGCTCCAGAGAGTTTTTTGGACAAAAGTCCTGATTTTTCTGAAATAGGCAGGAGAACAGTCCAGGGAAGGATGGAGGACGCTCAAAAAGCTGCACCTCGGGTTCCCTGCTGTCCTCCAGGTGGGTCTGTAACCCCTGGCCCAAGGAGCCCTGATGTTAATTGGGGTCTTTGTGCCTAGCGAGGAGGACTGGGCACTCCTCTGACCCCGTCAGAGCTGCAGCACAGCCGTTCCTCCCTCAGCCCAGCTGTCCCCAAGCCCACCCTGTGCCACCCTGTGCCACCTCCCCTCTGCCCCGGTGACCTTTGGGCTGTGGGAAGCGCAGAGAAAGCCAACCCCCCCCGGTGAAACCGCGAGGGACAGACACAGGAATATCCCTGCCGCTGCTCCAGGCCCCCAGCACTTCCAGGGGCGGCTGCTTTTCCCCTGATCCCGGGTTTGCCGGGGTGGGAACAGGGCAGCAGCACCCGCTGGCAGTGAACGATCCCGCCTTGGCTGCAGCCCGGCTGCTGCTGGTTTTGTGTGAGAGATGGACTGGGAGCATGGCTGAACACATGGCTGAAGTCAATATGCTGACCCTGCTACTGGTTTTTTGTGAGAGAGGAACTGGGAGCATGGCTGAACTCACGACAGAAGCAGATATGCTGACCCTGCTGCTGGTTTTGTGTGAGAGATGGACTGGGAGCACTGCAGAACTCATGGCAGAAGTCGATATGCAAACCTTGCTGTTGGTTTGGTNACATGGCTGAAGTCAATATGCTGACCCTGCTACTGGTTTTTTGTGAGAGAGGAACTGGGAGCATGGCTGAACTCACGACAGAAGCAGATATGCTGACCCTGCTGCTGGTTTTGTGTGAGAGATGGACTGGGAATCCGGCTGAACACATGACAGAAGCAGGTATGCTGACCCTGGTGCTGGTTTTGTGTGAGAGATGGACTGGGAGCATGGCTGAACACATGGCTGAAGTCAATATGCTGACCCTGCTACTGGTTTTTTGTGAGAGATGAACTGGGAGCATGGCTGAACTCCTGACAGAAACAGATATGCAAACCCTGGTGCTGGTTTTGTGTGAGAGATGAACTGGGAGCACTGCAGAACTCACGGCAGAAGCAGATATGCTGACCCTGCTGCTGGTTTTGTGTGAGAGAGGAACTGGGAGCAGTGCTGAACTCACGACAGAAGCAGATATGCAAACCCTGCTGGGCCTCAAGCCTTGCGCCGAGTCCTGGCAAGGGAAGAGGGATTTTGGAAAGAAGGCTTTAGCTTGTAATATTTTACATATTTGCGTTAGGCTGTGCATAGCTAAGGTTGAGAAATATAGGTAAGTGATAATTGCCTAAGCTCACGCCAGAAGGTATATAAGGTGAGACTGACCAATTAATAATTGGGATTCTTGCACCCGGGCATCGAGTCCCCGTCTCTTTGTGCCATCGCCTCCTGTGTTGGTGTGGGGTTTGTGTTTATTTGGGTTTTGGGCTGTTTGTTCAGCGGAGCAGGAGTCAGGGGAGGCCCTGAGCAGCTGCTGTCACACACAGCGTGGCCAGGTCACCCGTCCAACATGTCCTGGGCTCCAGGAAATGTTCCCAGGCAGGAGCAGTGGGAAGGGAAATGGGAAACGTGGCCTGGTTACTATGGAGAGGAAATAATCTGATTTAATCGACACCAACTGTGCCTGTTTTGTTTTGATGTTTCCGAGGAGAAATTCTCCTTCTCTTCAACTCCCACTCAATGTCACCTCCATAAACCCCAATTTATCCAAAGATTTAAGGCCCTTATTCCACCTGCAGGGATTCCAGTGGGGAGAGAGGGTGACCTCATACACACCTGGTGTAGGTGTGGCACTTGGGGACAGGATCAGTGCTGGACAATTAAAAAAACCTGATTTATAAATATCCCAACCCAATCAGCTGCTGGCAAACCACTGGATACAAGACTCAGAGTCATGTACACACAAAACTTAATTGAAATTAAAGTTATTAAGCACTACAATAAATTCAGCTTTGGCGGATGAAAGGCAACACCCTTAAGGAAGGAAGGGGGAAAATGGGTTTAAATAATTAAGGATCTATTTATGAATGTTTTCCTGAAGTATTCATGAGAGTGTCTTCACAGGAATAATGAAGGATAAAATAGAGAATAAATAGATTCCATGTGAACAGCAAAAGTTTTCTCTGAGCTGCAAAACCCTGGGAGGAATATTTGGAGAGGGGGTGGCACAGGTGAGGAATTCCAGCTGGGGGGGGTTGGGGTTGCAAATTTGTGTATCTTTGGAAAGGCTCAGGCAAGCCCTGCTCGACCAGCAAACATCAGAATCCCAGAATCCCAGAATCCTTGAGGTTTGAGAAGAACTTCAAAGTCATTGAGCCCAACAGAACCCAGCAGCACCATTGTCACCACTAAATCGTGTCCCCAAGAACTTCCAAGGCTTGGGCACGGGGTTTCACACTTGGAGAAGTTCTGCTCCATTTCCCTCTGGAGCTGAACTGCCCAATTCATCACTTGGAATGATGAAGTTCCACCCTCCTTGCTCGGCCTCCTCTTTTTGACGTTGTTGGTGCTTTTGGGGCTGAGGTTGGGAACGATTGTCCTGGAATGTTGGGCTGGAGAGAATTGTTGTGTCTGACTGCCCTGGGAGGAGAACTTAGTAGCACTTAATATGCAGCTGAGAGCTACACACTGAAGCAGAGCAGAAAAAGAAAAGAAGAAAAAAAACTTAAAACTTAAAGCATCATTTCCCCTCCTTGGAAGATCTGTCCCTGCCCAGGTGCTGCTCTCTCCCTGGGCTTCCCCTGGGAGCTGGGTTTGGTTTGGCAGCGAAGGGGAGAAAGCCCCTCCACTCATCCCTGTCCCACCTCAAAGCTCTCATCTGTAAGAGAAAATTATTTTACTCCGTCTCCAGCAACGGAAGGCACACAAAAACATTCCCTTCTCCAGGTGCAACTGCAAAGGGAGGGAACTGGGATATTATCACCTGGACTGAAATCCTCCCCAAAGCAGCTCCCTCCTCTGTAAAGGGAGGCAAGAACACAACAGGTGCTGGTTGTGAGAGGGATGTAACAGAGCAGAGCTAAATTAGAGAGGGTTTGAGCACCACGTTCATCTCCTGGATCTTCAGGAGGCTCCAGCAGGTCTCCGATTGCCCCCTGGCAGCTCCTTCCCCTGCTGCAGGTGGCTGCTGTTGCTGCTGGAGCCGAGCTGTGTTCCAGCCTGGAGCGGAGCTGCTGCCTCGCTGCCACGACTTGACACCAAAAATTCATTTGTCTGCAAGCACAACTCAGCCTCCAGATAAATAACCTCCAATTCCGGCTGGGGGAAAAAAAAAAAAAAAAAAAGGGATAAAAGGGAGAAGAGCTGCTGTTCGGGAGCTGCCGAGGGAGATGCTCCAGAGGGAGCAGAGAGCCCAGCCGGCCCCGGCTCTCGGGATGCAGCCCCAGCAGCAGCAGCTGGAGTTCCGAGCGGGTTTGCCACCACAGCCCCGGGCTCGGAGGTGCTGCAAACACCACCTGCTCTTCCCTGGGGCCCATCCAGCCCTGCTGCACCTGCTTTTGCTGGCAAGGAGGCTCCCGGATCCCGGCAGGAGCAGCCAGACCTTCCGCGGCTCTCCAAGGGGGGGTGACACTGGGCTGGCTTGTCACGCAGGAAATTTGAGGTTTTAAGCGACTGATCGCTTCCAGAACGGAGCGAATTCAGCTGCAGAAGCTCAGGGAGATGAGGTTCATTTGTTCAACCCCAGCGAGCTCGGTGTCCTCAGCCTCTGCAGCAGAGCATCACCCCGACCCTTCCCCGCGTCCCCGTGTCACCAAACAAACTCCAGGGCCCCCTGGGCAACGCCCCTGCCCCTCACGACTCGGCTTTTCCCCCCTCTCAGTTCCTCTAATTAAAAAAATGGCCCAGCTCCGTGCAGGCTGCGGAGCGTGCCTGCCATCCCCAAACCCAATTTCACACAATGACAGCCTAATTAATCTTCTTCTTTTGTTTCCCCGGCATCCGGACTCCGCTCGGCTGTGGAACATGGGGGAATCTTGCTGAGAGCACATCTGTCAGGATTGCAGCGTGCAGGAAGGGATCCAGCAGGCTTTGGGGTGATTATATCTGTATTTATAGAGCTCTGCGCCTCTCCAGCGCTCCAGACACACGTAGGATGGGACAATCTATACTGCAATGTCCTGAATTTCCAGAAACACCTGTGATCCCAGACACTGGAGCATCAGAATGCAGCAGGAAAGGCGCCTTTTTGCCCAGGGAGACATCATTACTCCCACACACAGCTCTCAGGTAAAGAAAGATGATGTGACTTGGCCAAGGTCACCCAAAGAATGGTGACAGAGCTGGGAACTCAGCCAGCGCCTCACGCCCTCCGCTCAACTCCTACAACACTTTGTTATCCAAAGTCTGCATCCCCTCTTCTCCTCCAGGGCTGGAATTGCACTGGCTGGCCCCTCGTTGGCTCTGGTGTGGGACTGGAAATCCCAGTCCTGGCAAGTTCTGGGAGCCACCAGCACATGGAGACAGCTGGGCAGAGCAAAGTTCCGCTCTCCTGAAGGGAACCAAACCCAAGCTTTTCGCTGGATCTTTACCCGCCTTGGGTGCCCAGGGCCTGTGCCAGCTGTGCCACCCTCTGACCCTGTGAAAAGGTGGATAAAAACTCCCCAAATCCATCTGCAGTCCTTCATTCCTGAGGGAAAAGGCATCCCAACCTGACGGCCGGGGTTTATCAGCTCAGAATATTCAGTTCTGTTCTTAATGTTTCAGTTTCTGACACTGTGAAATGGCAAGGTTGCCACAATTTTGACTGAGTTGAAGATTTGCACCTAAGATGTGAACATGAAGCAGAGCCTCAAGAGCTCCACAAAAATTCAGGGCTCACAAGAAATCTGTTCCCTGGTGTTTTGCTGGGGGTTGGAGGCTGGGTTTGACTGTCTGGGCTTGTCAGGGCTGAGCTGAAATTACTTCACCACAAAATAATGAAAGGTCACAGGATTTCAATCAAGATCCCGGGCCAGTGTAAATCTTGTCTCTCTGTGGAAGCTCCTGGGTGCTGGGTAGGCTGAGGCCTGCTAAAGTCAGGCTCAATTTATAGCTTCAATATCAATCAATAAAATTTGGTGTCCAGGTTTTAAATGAGAGCTAAATTTGTCTCTGCTTCAAGGGAACGCAGCTACATCAGTGCAGCTTCTTACATTTACACCAACAGAGTCAGAGCTGCACCTGAGTATTTTCCAAAGGCAAAACTCCGCGGTGTTTTTTTCCAAATTGGCTCCCTAAATTTCTGGTAATTGCTAAAGAAGTTATTTGGCTAATGAGCAGCGATACCAACCACTTCCATTGGGAGCCACAGTGATAATTAGGAAGACAAAAAAAAGGGGGAAGAGAGGAGGAAGAACCTCCAGGTTCCTTGGCATAATTATAATTTGTGTCAGATAAGACAAATATTTCATTTTGGGGCAACAGGTAGCTGAGGAATCAACGTGGGCTGTTCCAGTCACAACATGTCAGGGGAAGTGGTGTGATCCCATTGCTGCAGCCGTGCAATTAAAGCTGGCACGTGGTAATTAGCAAGGCAGGTGTGCTCCACACATCCTGCGGGGCTCTGCACGAGTTGCTGGCTCCCATCATCCCACCCCGGGTAAGTGATCCTGGAGACGGAAGGGAACTGATACCCCAGGAGGCAAAACAGAGGCTGGGAAAGTTTATTTACGGTGGGCGTGGTGGAGTCCAAGGAGAAGAGACTGAGAGGAGCTGGGATGGTTGGGAATCTCTGCGAGGATGGTGAGGCTGTAACGCTCCCAGTGAAGAGCAGGATAATGGGAGTCAACTTCATGGCAGCTTGTGGAGGACCTTTCAAAGAAAAAAAATGTGGAATTATCCTACCCGAGGTGTTTTTCGAATCCAGTTATCAGTCTGAAAGTGGGGAGTGATCCACAGGAAACTGTTCTGATACCGGGAACTGGCTCCCGCAGGGATGTTTGGAGTCACCATCCCTGGAAGTGTTAAAAAAAGGAGTAGACCTGGCAGTCCACGATGTGGAACTTGCCCCCGTGGTGGGATCCAGTCGAAGGTTGGACTTGATGGTGTTGGAGGCCTTTTCCAGCCCTAATGATTCCCTGACTCTGTGTGAATCCCATCCCAGCACAATTCCCAAAGGCCATCCTGCCTCAGACGTTATTTTTGCAGAGAGAAAAGTCAAGCTTTTCTAAACCTTTCTGGATAGAAAATCCTGAACACTGGGGGCACGTCCCCCACCAGTGATGTCTCCTGAAATTCTGGTGCCTGAGAAGCCCTAAAAAACATCAGCCACTGTTAACAGAGATAAACATCCTGGAGGAAATTCCTGCCCCTGTTCCACGAGCTCCCCGGCAGAGCTAATGAGAGCCGTAGCTCACATGGCAGAGCACAGGAAAACAATTAAGAGTTGTTCCCTTCTTCCTAAATACCAATATTGATAAAGTGGTGGAGCTTAAACGACCGTGAGACGTTTTTATGGTTCCTGAGAACTTCCTGAGATATATGAAGTGGGCTAAGGAGTTAAAAAGGAGCATAAACTCCCCAGCTCCAGGCCAACAACAAAGTGCTCTGAGGCAGGAAGGAGATGTCACCTCTGGAGCAGCTCAGGAGATAATTAATTGTCTGGAAGAGCATTTTTTTATCATCTCCAACACTAACGAACTACTCACACAATTCAGCTAATTCCAAACGCTCCCTTTTATGCCTCCCACTAAAAGAGAAGATTTTTCAAAACTACCCAGGGGCATTTGGGTGCTAAATTTTCATAAAAATTCATGGGAGCTGAGCCTCCCAATTCCCCCAGCGCCTCGGAAAGGCTCAGACCAGACACACACACAGGTCCTGCTCACTCTGAAGGCTCCCAGCGCATTTGGAGCATTCCTGGTTCCACCCCGAGCACGTTTCCCTGGGCTGGAGCTGCCTCTGGGACAAAACCTGGCCCAGGAGCATCAAAGCTGGAAGGCTGGAAGGGAAGAGCACCCAGGGGAGCTGGGTGAGACTTCATGGCCTGTGACAGGCAGAGCTATGGAGCACCTGATCCCACGGTCCTTGCTGGCCTCAGTGCCAGGAAATTGGAGCTGCAGCACAGCCAAGAGAAAGTTCAGGAAGGCCAGGGAAGGTGAGGCAGGGGCTGGAAGGAGACAGAGAGCTCCAATTTTTGCAGGAATGCACCTGCACAGGTGAGTTCAGCACAGCCAAGGAGGGTGAAATTGGTGCTTGCAGCCCTGACAGCAAAGGACAAACGCCTTGGCAGGACATAATGATTCCCTAAGAATAATTAAATCCAAGCGTGGTGTAAAACCCGAGGGGGCCTCTCCTTTGGTAGTATTTCTATCAAGAATCTTCAAAACCTTAAATCCAATATTTGGAATTTATGGGTTTCCCCCGTGGTTTCAAGGTGAGAGGCAGCTGTAGCAATGCTTTGGTACTTCTGCCTGCCTCACCTTTTATTTAGGCCAGGAAGGAATGAGAAGAGAAGAAAATGCTGCCCTGCATGCCATGGCATAGATAATTTCTGTCTGAACAAACACAGGTGAAGAGTTTCCAATAGAAAAAAAAAAATCCCCCTAAACCACACAGGTAAACAGAAGTACAGTAGGAACAGAATTGTTTACATTGCAGCCTGAACATTGCAGAAATATGGGCCCCAGGCAAGGTCAGGAACAGGGATTAGGAGACATCACAGACAGGTAGAACACAACCCTCATTATCTTTGCTTAAAAATAGGTACCTGATGCACGAAAACGTTCAGTAAATTGCCCCAAATTATTCAGGTTTCTGCCAGAGAGCTACCAAGCACTGCAACTAAACACTCCCTGCTCAAACTCCAATCAAATATAATTGAGGACAAGCAGAGACACGAGAAAAGAGACAAAACTTATTGATCCTCCCAGCTGCACCAACAAGCAGGAAAAGAGCATTCCTACCTCAAAAGAGAAGGAAAGAACATTGCTAGCTCAGCAAAATTGAATGTTCTCCATGAAAGCTTCCAGTCCAGCTTTGCTGGGCCCTGCCCTTCCAGGGAGTTTTCACTCACTCACTTGTGCCTGGAAGTTCTGGATGGGAGTTTGGAGCATCCTGGTCTAGTGGAGGGTGTCCCTGCCCGTGGAACTGGGTGGGTTTTAAGGCCCTTTCCAACCAAACCATTCCAAGGTTTATGATTTCCCGAGTGCAGAACGGAGCCCTGCAGGCAGAGCAGGCACCTTGGTTGGAATATCCAGGGAAGGATCCTGTGGCAGCAGTTCAGATAAATTAAATCCGAGTGCGCTCAGTGCCCCAGAATGCTGAACAAGCTGGGAGGAATGGGGAAGAGATCAGATTTGCAGCTACTTAGCAGAGACACTGAGCCAATTACTGTGCTGAGAGCTGCCCAGGCAGGCCAGCACGTCAGCCTGCCTTTGCACAGGGCCATAAATAGGTAATTTGGCTCGGGAAAGCACCCTGGGATGGCTTGGGGTTGGGAAGTGATATTGGGAAAGGAACCTCTGTGTCCATGGGGCGATTTCATACCTTCCTCCGTGGATTTGCACTGCAGCGCAATGAGGAGGAAGCTGCAAATGAGAGGTTGATGACTCCTCGCGCTGATTTTTTGGATAGAAAACTCTGTTATTGTCTAAGCCAAAAGTTCTGGGAGCTGCAGCCGTGGTCGCAGATATTCTGAGGGCCGGAGGCTCAGCTCTGAAATCATCTTGAAAGGTCACATGGAGGGAGAGACAACCTGCTAGACAATGTAATAAATAACATTTGGAATGTCAAGCCTAAAGTAAACTTCCAGAAGACTTTTCACGGGGGATGCTGAACGAGGAAGATGAAAGGATGAGCTGACATGGAACGGAACAGCAAATCGTGTTCCAGTGGTGGGAGAAGGATCTGCTTTAAGGATTTCTAAAATGCATCAAAATAGTCATCACTATTAGGAATCCATAAAAAACCTAAACAGTCTTGAAAGGTGCTTGTCGAAACCTCAGGGATGTGTAGTGCAAGAGTGTTAAAAAGGGATCTTTGCTATGAATTGATTCCAGATAAAACATTAACCCAGAAACGGCTTTAATTACCGACCCCTTGAACACGACACCCACCTCAAACAAATGCCTTGTAATTTCTTCAAAGCACCTAATGATCACCCGCTCAGCTTTTAGAACCTATTAATAGCTGACCTCTCGGAGCATGTGATCCCAAAACCCAGATAAGGAATTCCTCGGGGGGCCCTGATGGAACTCTGGCTCAGAGCTGTCTGTTAACATTCAGCTCATTTTCCCCTCCTCACATCGAAAATACTGTAAAAAGCAGAGGCTTGGTCCAGAGCTCGCCGAGGAAACCAAGGGGCACTTTTTTTTATTCTCTTTAGTACCAAGAGGGTTGGAGCAGAGGCTGATGGAGAATATTATTGTGCTGTGAGATGAAAAAGACATTGCAGTGCTCAGATGTCTCTTTTCAAAGAGAGAGAGAGAAGCCTGTGCCGGGGAACTTCTCTGGGCTCAACTGCTCAGCCCAGGAGCGGAGCCAGGAGGCCAGGGCAGGAGGAGGGGCTGTCTCGAGTGAGGCTGTCCCTTGATGCCTTTTTGGGACTACCTAAAAACAGAGGCCAGGCAAAATTAGGAGAATAAAAAGCTGCTCTATTTATTGAAGGGCCTTCAGGTACATTTAGGGCAGACGAAGCCCCCCCAGGGGCTACACCCAAAAATGGATGATGGGTGACGGGTTTTCACACTTTTATAAGTTTGGTCCATTTGCATATTGGGGGTTAATCTTCCAATTACAGCTTCAGGTAATGAAGTCATTTACCCCAAGTTTGCTGCCCCCAACTCACTTTTGATTACATTTCTTGGGCCCTGAGCCAGTGAAGTGTCCTTGATTGCCAGGCCTGGAGAGGAATTGTTGTGTCTGACCCAAATGGGAAAGCTGTAGCTAACACTGAATGCGGAGTTTAGAGTTATGCACTAAAGAATTGCAGGATTACAAATATAGGAAAATATAAAAGCTAAAATCCTGAGGCACCACCTGGTGACCTCATCAAGGGACAGCCCCATCTGAGGGTTCTGACAACCAGAGGAGAGTCTCTCCCTCTGTGTGCCGGACCTACACGAGGGGGTTTGAAGGACAATGGGATTATTTCCTCCAACAGCCCCTCTGTGCCTCAGCCCCAGCCCCTGCTTAGCACCAGCTTTTATTTCTCCCGAGTTCATTCTCTCTCTCTGGCCTCGTGTCCTCCCGCTGGGAGAGGAGCTGTGGGAAGGGCCCAGAACAGAGCTGTCACCGCTGCACCCTGTGACATGGCCCTGCCGCCCTCCTGTCCCCGGGGACACCGGACACGGTCACCCCGTCACCAGCAGCAGCTCTGACAGCAAAACCTCTCAGCACAGCCCAGCAGGGCCCAGGGGAGCCCTCAACCCCCCTTGCTGTGATGTTTCACAGCCTCCTGCGCTCTGCTGGAGAAGACCCAAAGTTCCCTTCCAAGGCTCCGAACAAGGTCCCCCAACAGCTCTGTCCTGTCACCACCAGCGTCCCAATCCTCATCCTGCCTTCTTTCATAATTACATTTTCTCTTCCTTTAGACTTCAAAGTTAATTTTTGTACATCATTAATTCCCCCCTGTAAATATTTCAACAGCTCTGTCCTGTCACCACCAGCGTCCCAATCCTCATCCTGCCTTCCTTCACAATTAGGGTTTCCCTTCCTTTAGACTTCGAAGTTAATTTGTCGTACATCATTAATTCCCCCCCGTAAACTTTTTCAGCACCTCCCTTCCTTGGGTGTTTGAAAGTCCAGCAATTAACTCCTCTCCTCTCCCTTCTCCTGCCGCCACCTCTCCGTGCTCCCACTTTTGTTATTTCGCTTTTTTAACTGGCATTTGTCAGCTCCTGACAGCCAGTGGCACTGTGTGAATGATTGTCTCTCATTAATTAATAGTTTTACATTAGGAAAAAAAGAGAGGATGAGCATCTGGAGGGAAAAGCAGGGCACAAGAACTGAAAATACAGCTCTGGCTGTCTCCCTGTCAATGGATGGGGTGATGAAATATCGCTCGTAGTAGACAGCTAATTAAAAATGTGAGTTTGGAATGAAATAAATTATCAGCTGCTCTTATTTTCATAAGGATCAAACCCAAGCTGTGCTCAGAGCTTCATAAGGTCATGGGGGATTTATTTCATGGCAGGAGGAACGGGAAGAAATCGTGGAATATCCTGAACTGGAAGGGACCCACAAGGATTATCAAAGTCCAGCTTCTGTCCCAAGAATATCACCAGGAGCCTTTGGAGAGAAAGCTGGGGGAAGGAAAAGGTTGAAAAAACACCTGTTTAAAAAAAGAAAAAAAAAAAAAAATCATGGAATGGTTTGGGTTGGAGGGACCTTAAATCCCATCCAGTGCCACCCCTGCCATGGGCAGGGACACCTCCCACTGTCCCAGGGGGCTCCCGCCTGGCCTTGGGCACTGCCAGGGCTCCAGGGGCAGCCACAGCTCCTCTGGGAATTCCATCCCAGCCCCTCCCCACCCTCAAAGGGAGGAATTCCTTCCCAATATCCCATCCAAACCTTCGCTCCCCAGGCTGACGCAGAGCTGTGCCCTGCAGGTGACACTCGGTGGGAACAGCAGCTGCTCCCTGTGGCCTCCCCTTCCCGGTGACACCCGGAACCTGCCAGGGGAAAACCGTGAGCAAACCCCACCTTCCTCACTCCAGCTTCATCTCAGAGCCATCAGCCATCCTCGGAGGGAAGAGTGAGCAGGGGAAAGTGACCCAAACTCTTACCAGGCCCCAACCTGTGTAGCAGAGGCTGGGGCAAAACGGGGAAATGGGGAGGTTAAGGAAATGCGTGAATCCGTGTGCACACAGGGATGTGCTCTGGCTTCATGGATACTCCCAGTTCCACTGGAGGAACCATTTGGAGAGCCAGGAATCCATGGATTGAGTCCCTCCTATTCCAGTTTGGTACCACAGGCTATGCCTGAATGCCTGACTGTCCATGCCAGGTAGAAAACAAGCCTGGAGTTAACGTCAGAGAAGAATTAATTAACACAAAGATAAAAATGAGTTGCTGGATTCAACCATAGTTTACAAGGACATAAAATGATAAATTAACCGAGTTTGAAACGGAAATTGCACATGGTAATTACATGATTTATATTACACAAATAATGAATTAATATTAATTAATTCCAGAGATCTGGATTCTATTCTCCTGGCAGCACAGTTCCTGCGCCAAAAAGACCTTCATCATTCCATCTTGGTTTGTTCAAACAACTTTCTTTTAATCCTCTTCTTATCGGGACCATTCAGATTCGCAAACTCTTCAGGAGTTCAATTTTTCTCGTATCCTAATTCCAAATATTTAGAAAGCACCTTGAGACAATCTCAGCAGAAGAGATGCTTTAAATTCAGAACCTGGGAGGGTTTGAGGTAGTTCTACTTCATTTTTTCTTCATAGAAAAAGGCATTAAATAGGGAAGAACAACTCCTAAATCCGTAAGTCCAGTGCATCCCAATGGAATTCACTGGCTCCATTTTCCCGTGGATTGATCCCTGGATGGGCCATTCACTCAAGAGTTGGACTTGTGGGTCCATTCCAACTCAGAATATTCTGTGATCCTGATGCCTTAAGATTTAGCTTTTCTATTTTCCAGATCAGTTCTGCTTTAACGTATAACTCTAAAACTCCACAGCCTGTCAGCTGCTGTCTTACCCTTTTATTCAGACACAACAACTTCTCTCCAGGCCCTAACTTCAAGGACAGCCTGTTTTTCCAAGCCCCAAAAAATGTAAACAACCGAGAACAGCAGAAAAGAGAGAGGGGGGCAAACTGCAGAATGGGACTGCACTGCCTGAAGCTGTAATTGGATAATTAACCTCTGATATGCCAATGCACCAAGCTTAGATCTGTCTGGAAAACACGTGTTGGTCCATCCCGGGTGTAGCCTTGGCCAGGCTCTTGTGCTGCCCAGAGTGTGCCCTGTGAAGGCCTTGCAATAAAAACCTATGTTATTCTTCTACCTCTGTCTGGCTGCTGCTCTAGGGAGCCTCTCAAGGCATCGGTTCCATGATCCTCATTAATGGCTTGGCACAGGGATCACGGGGATCACGGGGATCACGGGAATCACGGATGTGCCACCTCCCCCCAACAGTCCTGAGCTGGGTGGGTGTGACTCTGGACAAGGAGGGCAGTGCCAGGCAGGAAAGGAGGAGAGAGAGCAGGACAGCAGAGGAATCTGTCCCCTCCGAGTCACAGTGCCCCTGGGAGCGGTGACAGTGATTTATCAGGCACTATTAAAGTGTCACAGTGTACCTGTCACTGCTGCTGCTCCCAGAGTGGCACCGTGCCCGCTGCACGCAGACCCCGAGCACGGAATGCTCTGCTGGGGGAGTGAGATGGGATCTGACACTCTTTGTTCCTCTCAGAATTAGCACAAGTCAGAAATGAAACTTTCCGTGACGCTGCCGCTGTAATTTGGGAGGCAATTTTGCCAGGAGTGTGTTTGGAGCGGGGTTTATGTAAGGAGTGGGCACGGAGGGGAGGGAGGGATGAGGAACAGTTTGCAGTTCTGGCAGGGAAAAACAGCCAGCCTGCTGTGTTCTGACAGTCAGAGAGGCAATAACCAAGTTACAGAGCTTCCCAGTGGCTTCTTCCCAGAAAAAGCCCGAATCCTGCCCCGGATCCTGCCGCCTACGTACCCCTGGATGGAGAAAGGGCAGTGACCAGGCTCTGCTGGAGCACCAGCACCGAGGCAACAGAAAAGGGAACACGTGGATTGCTTCTCTCAGAATCACCGTGCAAGAACTGGACTTTTAAAGTCCAGGGGAAAACATCAGCATGGAATTTCAGTGTGGAATCTGAGCCTAGATCCCATCGCGTTATCCCATCCCATCCCATCCCATCCCATCCCATCCCATCCCATCCCATTATCCCATCCCATCC
>WEKY01025704.1:83207-103566 GCA_013390045.1 Picathartes gymnocephalus
ATCCCATCCCATCCCGTTATCCCATCCCATCCCTCCCCATGTGGCACAGCTACATCGTCATTCCAGGGCCAGGTTGGACGGGGTTTGGAGCACCCTGGGGCAGTGGGAGCTGTCCCAGCCCGTGGCAGGCAGTGGGATTGAGGGGGCTTTAAGGTCCCTTCTCACCCAAACCATCCTGGGATTCTGATTCTCTAAAATACCCATTCCAAAGAGAACATCCACAAAGTTTGTACCTCGGTTTTCCCCGGGAGCACGAGAGTCCCTCACCTGAGGCCAAGCACCCCATCAGAGCAGATTCCTCACGTGCTCCGGGAAGTCCTGACTCCAATCCCCAGTTTTTGGGGTGTTCACAGGAAAGGTTTTTTTTATAAATCACAGAATTCCAGAATGGTTTGGGTTGGAATGGACCTGAAATCCCATCTAGTGCCACCCCCTGCCAGTGCAGGGACACCTCCCACTGTCCCAGGGTGCTCCAAGCCCTGCCCAGGGACACTTCCAGGGATCCAGGGGCAGCCACAGCTCCTCTGGGCATCCTAAACTACAGCAGGACACAGAATCTCCTTATTACAAGTCTAATTCCCCCTTTTTCTGAGGATTACAGCATTTTACTAAGACTACAAAAGAATACTTGCATGTACTCCGCTCCTCAAATTTGTGGAACTTTAATCTGGGAAGATTAGGCCTGTTCCACTTCGGATGCTTAATAAAACAGATGGACAAAAAAAAAAAAAAAAAAAAAGCCTTAAGTAGCCAGTGTAGAGTTAATTTTCTCATTAAAAAGCTCTAATTTCCACTGCTTTTTTCCCCTCTTTTATAGGATTTACAGCGATCCAGCCATGCATTCATGTATATCCAAGGGATAACTTTGGAGATAAAAAAAAAAAAAAAAAATCCTGTAACCCTGTGGGAGATTTATTTTGCTAAGGAAGAATGTAAATTTGGCAGAGAAAAGCAGAATCGGGAGGATGTTGACAGCTGCCTGAAAAGAATTATTGGAGGAAATCTAATTTTACCACTGGAAGCAGATCCCAGCAATGAGATGAATAACTGGGAAAACAATTTTCCATTAAAAACACTTCCATGGGGTAGTGTTCATGCAGCTGAAGGATGGCTCCACACATGTGTGGATAAATTCATAAATCAAGGACCTGAAGACAAATAACAAGGAGGAAATTCAATCCAACCCTGTATTATGTCCACATCAGCACTTATTGATGAATAGACGCCAGTTCTGGAAATATTTTCCTTCTGGTGATGACTTTTGAGGGAAATATTTTCTGCTTGCATCTAAATCAGGATTGATGTGTACTTTATGAAGAAAAATGCTATCTCCTAGTGAATAGTTTGCTTTTAAAGAGTTGTTTGTCCTCAAAAATCAAATACAAGTTGACTTTTCAGAGGTTCAAATGCGTCTGGACCTAAGAGAGGTGGTGTCGGGGTGTTCTAGCTTTGATTTCTGTGGCCACAAATGCACATCTGGTAATTTCTGATGGTTTAAACTCATTAATGTGCCATGTAGAGGCTGCGTGACAAGGAATGGTATCAGCTGAAACTTTGCAAAGGAGAAACTCCGTGGATTTACAGAGCTGGTGCCAAACTCGGGCAGCAGGAAAGTCCAAGCCCTTCATCCAAAGGAATTTGTATCAATGACACCATTTCTCCAAAATTCATCTTCTTGACCTCACTGCATTCGTGAGGTTTTGGGACTAAATGACAAAAGGGAGTAACTAAAAACAGAGGAAAGAATTTACATTTTCTGAGTTCTTCACTAACACGTTAATTATGAGAGCTTCCTCCTCCTTACAGGAAGCCCCTTTGGATAAGGGCCTGGACAAGAGGGAATGGCTTCCCACTGTCCCAGGGCAGGGTGAGATGGGATATTGGGAGGGCATGAGGGGGAGGAGGGGCTGGGATGGGATTCCCAGAGAAGCTGTGGCTGCCCCTGGATCCCTGGAAGTGTCCAAGGCCAGGCTGGACAGGGTTTGGAGCAACCTGGGACAGTGGGAGGTGTCCCTGCCCATGGCAGGGGGTGGAATTAGGTGACTTTTTATTTCCTTTCCAAACCAACCCATTCCACGATTATATTTAATCCTCTTCTGGACTTAACCCCCTGTAACCAACTCCCACAAAAAGCACCTTTCTCCTCCCCTGGCCCTACCACTCCTCTGGGAATGGGAAATACAGAGATGCCAGTATTTGATGTCACGATGTGACTGAAGAAATCTTTTCCATGTCTTGCTCTTTCACCTTCCTGAGTAAAGAGAGAAAATCCAGATTTCCCATTTTTTTTCCTCCCTCACTTCCCAGTCTGAATGCCTTTGTCTGATAGAAACGAGAAGGAAGCCGGGGAAGTAAATCCATCATGGAGAAGAATAGGGAGAAGTAAGTTATAATACAGGTGTCATACATGATTTAGGGGTTCTGGCCCCAGAACTAAACAGCAAAGCTCCTCATGCAGATTCATCAATAACGCCCTAATTTATGTGACAGCATTTAAGGGGGAAAAAAAAAAAAAAAAATACGAAGGAGGAATACACAAAAATAAATTTCCTTCAACACAGCCTAAATTTAATAAAGCAATCTAGCAACTGCCAGGGAGCACCGCAACTCCAGAGTGATTAAAGAAGGAGGAGCACAAATTATGCGACGCGGTTCGTCAAGGTGGAGCTGCTCTGCACAGCAGCACGGGGCTCGCCCAGGAGAGCACCCACTGCACCCCTCCCATCCCCAGAGCCCCCAGACCCTTGGCTCGGCATTCCCACCTCCTGTTCCACCAGGGTTTTCTCCCTGTTCATTCCCGGGACGGGCTTCTGGAGTCGTGCTGGAGGTCAGGCTGTCTCTGATGTTTATTTGAACCCACAAAAAAAAAGGCTTTCCTTCCCCACCTCCTGCTCGTTTGGGAAGATTAGGGCTAATCTGGACAGGGTCTCAGTGGAAATCTGGGATTTATTTTCCATACTGGCTCCTTCCACTTAAAAGCAGTAGCTTGAATTCACATTTATCCCTCTGTTTAGCATCACTGGCTGGATCTATTAATAGCTTTCCTTCCCAGTTCCTAATGTTAACAGAAGTTTCTCCTCATTCACTCGCACGCAGTTTTCCTTTGCCATTTCAAAGGCATGAATTTATGCTGGCAAACCCAGACGCATTTAAAGGGTGTTAAAATGGCATTTCCATGAGAGGAGCAGCTCAGTCTCTCTGTCACCCACCTGAGCTGAGGGACCAAAGTTGGGTTTTTGTGCCCAAAGCTTTGATTTGGATCCCTCCGTCAGGTCCTTATGCTCACAGGTATTTCCGTGTTGTTGCCTTGGGACGTGTTGGGATTTATGGAACTACAACCCTCCAAAAACCTGGGAGCTTGGAAGTTTCTCTCCCTCTGCACCTCACTTTCGTCATCTTTAAAACTCCTCTAAGTGAGTCCTCAATTCACTGAGATAATGAGGGATGTGCAGAGTGGAAATCATGAGGTGTCAGGATAATTTTAATTTAGCTGAGACTGACAACTGTCAGGCTCCTTTGAAAGTCGGAGTTTAAAAATAAACTCTGTATTATGAACAATTCCGGATGGGAAGAAATTGGAGCATTATAAACAAAGGCCTTATGTTCTATTAATTGATCCTGTCCCACTGCCATTACAGACAGGATGGAAATATCTTTGATTCAAAGCAGGATCAATTTTTAAATTCTTAATTCATGGATTCTTGCTTTTCAAAATTTTTTCCCCCCCCTTTCTTTAATTCAGTCCTAAAAATCTGATCTGAACTGAGGAATTAATCTCCAAAGCAGAGCAGGAATTCAGCCTCGTGATCCACTCAGCTCTGGGTTCTTGCCCAAGAAATGCCCCCACTCCACAACAGTCCTCACTCGGATGGTGGGAAGACCTTCCACCTGAACAGGCAAAAAACCCCTCTTCTTATTTCAGCAGGGTCAGAAAATGGATTTCCTCTGCTGGTCATTATAAAAACAATATATATTTAAATTATGAAGAGCTGATCCAAGTTTCACGGTACAAGAAAAGTGACAACTGGCAGTGGATCCTTGGAATGGTTTTGAGGAAGTCAACAGGTCCGAAGTAAACAACAAATCTGGTCCATAATGAAATTTCTCTGCATTTCTGCTGCAGAAATAACTGTAGCTTGTGAGGGTTCCGTTGGCCAAAAATTTAGAAAATGTGTCTTAAACTTAGCCTGACTTCTGGGATAAAACTTTCAGCTGAATCCATTCAAATGGCTCAGTTTAAACAGCTTATTTCAGAAGCTTTTGAAGGGACAGACAGCAATGAGGCAGCTTAAAAACCATAAATGTCTTAGGGCAAACAAGATTTTGAGCTTTGTGCCTCCTGCCTCATTCTGCACCAGGAATTCAGGGATGAAAGCCTTTCCTTGCTCCCAGCCAGGTGTTTTGAGTGTGGACCAGAGACTGTTTAAATCATGGATTGTTTTCAAACGGGTCCACACAGCCCCTCAGCTCAACCCCCACAGCCTGCTGTGCTCCTCTAATTAAATCGATTACTAATTTATCTTGAATTAAAACTCAATCAGCAACGACCAAACAGCACCACCATTAGCTCAATAAGGCTGTACCTTCAACAGCTTTACTCCAGGTTTAATCCTGTTAATCTTCTCCTCTCCCAACAGAGGAAGAATGGGAGTGTGTGAAACCAGGACTCCCCTGGACTCGGGGTAATTAAAGCCATGCTAAAGAGGTGTGAAAAATCAACTTCTTTTACCACTGGGATATAAGAAATGATCTCACCTTGCTCCAGGTTTTGGGAAGAAGTCCCCTGCAGGCCTGGCTGAGCCAGGAGTTTATGGATCTCCTGTTGTGGTTTATCAATTATTCAACATTCACAAACAAACAAAGAAGAGTTTATGCACGGGGCGGCTTTTAAACATTCCCAAATCCCTTCAAACCCCATCAGACCTGGGCTGGGATTTATCTGAGTGACCTTGAGCCGTAACTCCTCAGCTCTGCTCTCCGCATCAGGGCTGATTTACTCGGGGTGACCTTCCAGGGTGTGCTGTCTGGGAAGTTTTATGGGGACGTGATTCATGAGAAGCCCAAAGCGTGAGAGATCCAGCGTGTCCCTCCCGGAGCCGAGCGACCCTCTGGCTCTGCCCCAGCTCCTCCTCGGGCCAGGGACACGTGGCATGAGAGGAAACAGGGAGCATTTCATTGAACGTAGAAGGAATGAGGGACTCGTCTTTACAAAGAAGCTGTGGGCCTGCTGTAGATAAGGCTGAGAGATATAAGAAACAATTCTTAGAAGAGTTCCACTGATTGATGAGTGGAATGGAAGAGATTTGTCTTTACAAATAAACTGCAAGTCCACTGATAAATGAAATTGTGTATTGAGAGATGAAAGAAACAATGGGAAGAACCATGAACTCCAGGAATTAAAAGAAGAAAAATTAAAAAGGGAGGTGGTTGTACATTAGAAGGGAAGTGTGTGCCTCTCAAATACCTCAGCCAGTGGGGAAAGAGAGAGGGAACTGTGGCTGGGAAATAGGGATTAGAAGGAGGCCACATCCTCCAAAAATTTGAGAGATCCCAGGGAAAGGCCACAGGGACTGTCTCAAGAGAATCATGGAATCATGGAATTTGTGTTGGGAGGGACCTCGAAACCATCCAGTTCCAACCCCTGCTGTGGGCAGGGACACCTTGCACTGGAGCAGCCCTGGTGTGCACAAGGGGACAGCAGAGGGAAGGAGATCCACCCACAGAATCCCAGAATCCCTGAGGCTGGAAAAGCCCTTCCAGACCATCGAGTCCAGGCTGAGCCTGATGCCCGCCTTGCCACCCAGCCCAGAGCTCTGAGTGCCACGCCCGGGCCTTTCTTGGTCACCTCCAGGAGGACAAGGTCACCTCCTGGGGACAGGAGACAATGGACGCAAACAGGTCCTGGCAGGGAGGGAGCACCTTCACCTGAGGTGTCCTGAGGCGAAGCCTCTCCTCTCCCTGTTATAACCAGGAGTTAACTCTGCTCCTGCCAGCCCTGTCCAGCTGGGACAGGCTTCAGGGACAGCTCCAGGACACAGGGACAGCACCCAGGGACAGCTCCAGGACACAGGGACAGCTCCAGGACACAGGGACAGCTCCAGGGACAGCTCCAGGGCACAGGGACAGCTCCAGGGACAGGTCCAGGACACAGGGACAGGTCCAGGACACAGGGACAGCTCCAGGGACAGGCTTCGGGGACAGTCTTCAGCACTCAGGGACAGCTCCAGGACACAGAGACAACACTCTGGGACAGCTCCAGCACCGAGGGACAGCAGCCAGGGACAGCTTCAGCACTCAGGAACAGCTCCAGGACACAGGGACAGCTCCAGGGACAGTTCCAGCACCCAGGGACAGCTCCAGGGACAGCTCCAGCACCCAGGGACAGCTCCAGGGACAGCTCCAGGACACAGGGACAGGCTCCAGGACACAGAGACAGCAGCCAGGGACAGCTTCAGCACTCAGGAACAGCTCCAGGGACAGGCTTCAGTACCCAGGGAAAGCTTCAGGACACAGGGACAGCGCCCAGGGACAGCTTCAGCACTCAGGGACAGCTCCAGGGACAGCTCCAGCACCCATGGACAGCTCCAGGGACAGCTCCAGGACACAGGGACAGGCTCCAGTTTGCTGAAGCCATGCCCACATCGAATTAAAATGCTAACCCAGGCGTTATCCACTTGTTTCTCGCAGGATCCATCACTTCCCCGGCTGATACCATTCCTTATCTCTGGGCTGCTCAGAGCAGGGCCTGTACATCTCTCCACACAGCAGGGCCTCAGTCCCAGGACACCTCAGCATTCCTTCCATATAAATAATAATTTGTGAGTGCAAAGATTAGATAAACTCACTTTCCATAACGCTGGCAGTGCATCTGCTGCTCTGAGAGAGCTGGGATTCCTTGGAGCTTTTCCAGGGGTGAATTTGATCCTTTGTACGCGGACTCCCTTCGGAGTCTCCCGATCCTTTCCCGTTGACTGACATTCTTAACACTTGTTTCTGAATTATACCCCGGCACAAGTTGGCTCAGGTAATTTTCCACCTATTTAATTGCAATTTTTGCCTCAGATACATTCACAGGAAACCCTTCATTTCACTGAGGCCTTCCTCATTTTTCACCCTTGTGAATAAAGATGACATCCATCATATCCGAAGTGTGTGAGAGATCCAACCTCCTGAGACCTCAACACGTTTGTTGAGATGATCCTGGGTTAGGGATCTGAGCTAAATTTCCTTGACAAAGGTGTCTGGAGTGGTATTTATCCTCAACAGACTTGTAAGAAGCCTAGAGAGGTCTGCGGGAGTGAAGGAGCCCTTTGCATTCCTCGAGATCCTCCCCAGGTCACATTCCCTGCACAAACGAGCTTCCTGCTGAAGCGAAAAAAGAAAAAAGAAACGAATGAAAAGGCAAAGGGAAAATGAAAAGGATTCGCAAGGAAAGCCAGAGGCCCCATTTACCAGCAGCTTTTCATGCGCTTAATCAAGCTTTAGGTTTCTGTGTTTATCTTTGATGTTTCTCCAGCAGCTTGAAACCGCCAGGGGTGCGAGCGCAAAGCGATCCCGAGCAGTTACGGGATCTGGGAAGCGCTCACAGATATTCCATGTGAGAACTGGCTCCTGGGGGCTGGATCTTCACCGCCTTCAGTGCAGAGAGAGGTGACGCTGGTTCCCACAGCCGGCCCGCAGGGAATGGATCCTTGGATTGCTGGAATCTCCGCGGTGCTCTGCAGGGTTGTACTGAAGTGTCCCTGATTAGGGAATTCCGCAGGATCCCAGGATGGGTTGTGTTGGAAGGGATTTTAGAGACCCCCGTGCACCCCTGGGAGCATTGTCCAAACGCTCCTGGAGCAGCCTCGGGGCTGTGCCCATTCCCTGGGCAGTGCCCAGCACCCTCTGGGGGAAGAACCTTTCCCAAAATCCAACCTCCCCCTGATATCCAACCTTTTCCTGAGGCCCAGCCTAAATCCCCCTGCCGCAGCTCCAGGCACTGAGGAACTGCAGAAACCTTGGGTCTCCTGCACGGTCAGAAAATTTCCTGTTGGACTTGTGACACCATTAAACCACTGACAAGGCGGTGATGGATCAAAGGCTGGACTTGGAGGTCTTTTCCAACCTTAATTTTGTGATTCTAAACACCCTGAGAAAGGTTCTCTCATCTCTGTATGACGCCGAGCTCCAGATTCCCATCCTGGAGCAGCTCTGGCAAGCAGGTCCTTCCTAATGTAGGACCTTAATTTCCTAAAGCACCTTCAGAAAGCAAATCTGAGCCACTCACTAATAAATTCCCAAGATTATACTGACAATATTCCTAATTTTAAGCCTTTCATTAAATAAGAATCCAGAATTTCTTTAAAAACATAAAATCCAGCTCATCCTGGCATTAAAAACAACCAAAAAAGCAAATAAATACACAGGACATTATGATTTTTTTTCCTTTTAATTCACTATTTTTCAGTCAATCCAGTAATAGCTGGTAATTCTGACAAGTTTGGGATTGGCACTGCTGGGAAAGGATGTTCTTCTGTGCTCTCCAAAATCCTTCAGCAGCAATTGTGAGCTAACCCAGGGACTTCTCCAGCACCAGGCTGCTGCCAACCAGCTGATTCCCAGGCAGCTGCCTGATCTCCCTCAAAATTATTCACAGCTTGGGGATGGAAAAGATAATAAACATATGGAATAAGATGGTGAGAGGCTGAATAAGAGAGGGGATAAATAAAGGTTCAAAATCTGCCAGCTGGGGAAATATGAGCCAGTAGGTACAAAGTAGGAGAAAAAATGAAGTCTTGTCAAAGAGACAAGACTGATTTGGTCAATTTTGGGAATGAAAATCCCTCTGTAATGAAGAAAATGAATGGAACAGCCACCAATCCCAGGCAGCAGTGACATTTTCAAGGAATACTCGTGTAAGTAGAGAGCTGAAAATTTCATTTTTAGGGACCTGCCAGCTGCCAATCCAAAAGACAAATCTCAATGAAAGAATGTGTCTTGTGCCAGAGTTACTTTTGAAAATCAGCTCTCACAGAACCCTGGAATGGTTTGGGCTGGAAAGACCTTCCTGCTTTAGCTGCCAGAACAGTCAGGAAGCAACTCTTGGAAGGATTTGGGCCTCTCTCCCTGCAAATTCCGGTTTCCCTGCCATCAGTGGGCCAGCACCTTCCCATTCTCCCCTCAGTGACACCGAGACCCCATCCCTCCATGTCCACTGGCACAAATAATCCTCATTATTGCTGTGCCCATCCCCATTTTCCCTCACTGACACAAGACCCCATCCCTCCATGTCCACTGGCACAAATAATCCTCATTATTGCCGTGCCCATCCCCATTCTCCCCTCAGTGAAAGACCCCATCCCTCCATGTCCACTGGCACAAATAATCCTCATTATTGCTGTGCCCATCCCCATTTTCCCTCACTGACACAAGACCCCATCCCTCCATGTCCATTGGCACAAATAATCCTCATTATTGCTGTGCCCATCCCCATTTTCCCTCACTGACACAAGACCCCATCCCTCCATGTCCACTGGCACAAATAATCCTCATTATTGCTGTGCCCATCCCCATTCTCCCCTCAGTGAAAGACCCCATCCCTCCATGCCCACTGGCACAAATAATCCTCATTATTGCCGTGCCCATCCCCATTCTCCCTCACTGACACAAGACCCCATCCCTCCATGTCCACTGGCACAAATAATCCTCATTATTGCCGTGCCCATCCCCATTCTGCAGGCCTCCCCTCCCAGCTCCCACCCACTCCCTCCGAGCCAACAAAGCCACAGGATTCTTCTCCAGCAGCTCTGGCTCATTTTCTGCCCCCAAAATGAGGGATTTTCTCTTGTCCCCAGTGCTCTGAATGCAAGGCTTGGCTGCAAACAGGTCCAGCCCTCCCCTCCTGGAGAGAAATACGGACAACTCCAGTTATTAATTCCCCATTGTTGTTCCGATTTTAAACTGCTCTTTAAAGCCACTGTGATCTCTTTCGAGCAGTGGAGGAAAAGAACACTTTAATCACTAAAAGTGCATTAAAAATTCAGCACTCGAATCCTGCCTAATAGATTGATATTTCCCAGGAGCTGGCAGGGGAAGATTAGCTATTAAAAATTCCCTTGTCCACCGGCATGTTAAATCCACCTGAAATTGGGGCCCTGCTTGTTTGCTTGTTTGTTTTTCCAGTTTAAGAGACACTTAAATTCTGACCTCTTCACACTTTAAATAAATCAGGGAAATTTATTTCTGCGTTTTTACAGGGTTTTAAGGCCAGCTTCCATTTCAAGAGCTGCAGACACTGGATCCTGCTTGTCCTTCCCAAATTCCCAAGGCTGCCTTGATGTTTGCAGGACACTCCGGATGAGGAGCTCGGTGCATTTAAATCCTGGTGTCTTAAACTCTCCAAATTCTGCTTTGTCATCCCAAAACTTCTCCATTTGACCAACGCTGGACACCTCAGAGCTTTGTGGTCCCAAAAAGTAAGGGGAAAAAAAAGTAATTTATAGGCAAATCCACCCTGTCTGTGCCAGCTGAGTGAATTCTGCTCCGACAAGATTCCGTAGATAAATTTCTGTTTCATTTCATGGTATTTCTTACACCAGAAACCACACTGGGAACAATTTGGGATGGAATAGAAAATGATAATGTCTAGACAGCAGCGCTGCCTGAAGTATTTTCAGGGAATATAAAAAAAACAAGCATTAGCAGCAGCTCTAATAGCTGCAAGTTAATAATGACAATGTTAATTTTAATTTTAATGATTCGAGGTGGGCACTTAAAAAAAAAAAAAAAACCACCACAAAACAAAATCAATGAGCTGGAATAGGAATTCTAATTTGGAAAGCTGGACAATTATTAATCATTTGTATTATTCAATTAATAGTGACTTTTCTAATTAATAGGATGCTTTATGTCCCCATCTGGTATTCAAAGGCATCATTCATTTTTATTCTTGGGAAATAAACAGCTGCAAAGGGGGTTGATGCACTAATAGGAGTGGGAAATTAAGCATTGGATTTGCTTTTCCATTTTAGACCCAATAATTGCCTTGGAAAAGAATATTTTTCTTAATGCTCCAATGATTTCATGTCCCCTTTCTAGGACTCCTACTGAACAAAATTTGGCATTTTTACCTGCCCCCAGGTAAAGATTTCCATGGGCTTGTCCCTCCCGAGCCCCTTTCCCTGCCCGCTGGGCGCCAGGAATTTTCCTGGAGGAGCCAATGGAGTGAAAGGATTCTTCCACCACCAGCTTTGACTTTCAAATGGAAGCCTTGGGATCAAGACAAATCCATCATTGCATTGCCCAGGACGGAGCTGCTGGAGCCAAAGGAAATGAATCCAGGCCGTGGATCATTAGCCATGTGTGGAGCGCTGCTCCCAGAATTAATGGATGCCGCGTCACGCCTTGGGACTGCCGCAGCGCGTTCCAGTCAGCTGGAAAAGGACACAGGCAAAATTCTGTTCTGTTTTTTCCCCCTTTCTCTCTCTCTCTCTCTTTTCTTCCTTCTGCCCCCTTTGGAAATCCGCACTGCTGGGAGCTGCTCCACGGAGTAATTCATGAGCTGACTCGGAGTAATTCATGCCCTGGCTCTGCGTAAGGGCTGCTGCTCAGCCTTAACCCAAAGGCGAATTAGCAAAATTATAGAGCAACGCTAATGAGGAACTCCAACACCTTTCCAGGCATGGGACATTTCCGAATGGAATGTCTACCCACTCCCTTGGGATCGGGGTTTGGGCACCCGCACAGGAAAACAACAAAAAAAGTCTGATTTTATTGCTCAAATGTCAAACTTTGGTGCTTTGGTTTGAGACTGGCCATGAAAGCCAGGAATGCTGCTTCCTCTTGATCCTGCAGTGATAATAAAATCCTGGAATGGTTTGGGTTGGAAGGGACCTAAAGGCCATCCAGTGCCACCCCTGCCATGGGCAGGGACACCTCCCACTGGCCCAGCTGGTTCCAAGATCTGTCAAACCCGGCCTTGGGCATTTCCAGGGATCCAGGGGCAGCCACAGCTCCTCTGGGAATTCCATCCCAGCCCCTCCCCACCCTCCCAAGCAGGAATTCCTTCCCAGAATAATAAACCCTGTGCAGAACTCAACATCCCCTAATTAACGATTGCCAGACATCCCCTAATTAACAATGGCCACGTGCTGCCTTTTATCTGAAGGTTTCCAAGTCCGTTCTAAACCTTGGGATGCATCCCAGGGACTCAGTGAACAAAGAGCCCCTTCAGGATTGAGGGCACTGCCAGAACCTGGAGAAATGAGGAAAAATCCAACTCACGAAACCTCTACTTGCAAAAAACAACAACGGCCCAGCACTAATTCCAACCTCATTCCCTCAGGGGGGACCCCAGAATGCTGCAGCCACTCGAAGCCAGGCTCTGTCCCACCTTCAAAGCTGTAAAATACACACACAGATAGTATTCCAAGGAATCTGTGGGATTCCTCGCTCATTAAGCCATTTCCTAATTCTTTTAGAGCATCACTTCCCTGCACAGATGTTCCAGTGGCTCCCTGGACACTCCAGCAGTTTTACACAGGCCAGGAGACTTTTCTACCCCAGCTCATCCCACCCCACTTGTTTCTCCAAAAACATCCAGCAAACATCACGAGGACAGCCGTACATTTCAAGGAAATCATTCTTGGCACATGCAAATATTGAGCTGCCAAGAGATTTTTTTAACCAAAGCCTTTCCCTGCCCTGGGACTGAGGTGGAGCAAGACCCTGATTTCTTCCAGTTTGAAATGAAGGGAAGAGCTCAAGGAAGAGCAAATCTTAGATCCCCACTGGTGACTCAGGCAGATTTATCTCCCCAAATCTGCAAATAACCATGTACAGGTGTATTTTTATCTCAGGTGCCACGATGTCAGTGCCACTAAGCCCCAAATGAACAGACTTTTACATCTACTCGGAAGACCCCCCTTAAAAAGAAAGAAATAAATAAGCAGAACGAGCTGTTGGAAGGGCAACGGATGCAAATTCAATATCTCCTGATTTTATTCCAGGCTTTTGCCAGTGACTTAATGAACAATCACAGACAAGCCACTTCACGTTGTTTCTCAATACATTAATTAGGAATGGCAACACTCATCTCCCAGGCAGCTCCACAGCTGAAGGTGCTGCGTGGCAAAGATTTCCTTTTTGTTGTGCTTAAGAAACCCACCCCCACTTGGAGATGCAAACAATTTGCCAGAATTTTCCTCATCGAAACAAACAGCAACTCCCCCAGAACGCCACGAGCAAGAACAACAAAGCTCTGTGCTCACCCAGGGGCACTGCTGAGGATCCAAATTCATTTGCCATGAAAAACTACAGATTTAGGGTCATGCTCCACTAAACGGAAGGAAAAACACTCAGGGAATTTTGCTGCAGGTTTTTTTTTTTTTCCGTGCCTAACTATCCCATTTGGAAGACTATGCCATGTATATTTATAAAAATAGACTTTTGAGCTGTCAACGCTCCCAGTTCTTGCTGAATTTGCTTTCCAGACCTTTTGGAGGTGCCTGAGGAAGGGGAGGAGAAGCTGAGCTGTCAGGACACTCCTCTGGAGTGGGGAACTCAGCAGTGGATCCTCTCCCACTGCTGGGATTCACCACAGGGCCCCACCCACCAGGACGTCGACACAAGTGATTTAATTAGTTTAATTAATCCAATATCCCAACCAAAAGCTGGGGCAAGGAAATGTTCTGCTGTGGTTCCCTACAGCAGATGGGATGGGAAAAATGGCTTCACTTCCCACACTGGACACCCAACACCTGGGACTGGCTTTGGAATTAAAATCCAGAATGGTTTGGGTTGGAAAGGACCTTAAAGATCATCTGAATCCAAGCCCCTGCCATGGACAGGGAATAATTTTGCATTTGTTTTTATGTTTTATGGGCAAAGTAAAGATGATTTCGCTGTTGTCACATTGTTTTGGGTACCGAACTCGAATTCTGTGTCTGTTGGAAATTCAGGAATAGAACAGCTATGGCTGAATTGGCTCAGCGTGGCGACAGCTGCAGACTCTGCATTGAAAATCCCATTTTTCATTGGTTTTTTTTTTAGAAATCCAAACTTTCACGGACTTGCGCTGGGTCAAAATGATGTTCTGAGAGCTCCTGCTTGGCTCCAGCCAAGGACAACACCAATATTTGCATCAGCTCTCAAAGAACCAGGTGGGCTGGTGACACATTTCTGCTAAAACAGGAACATTTGGGTAACTCTGAGTAAGGAAAATTTGAGTAGTTTGGGTAACTTTGAGTAATTAGAGTAACTCTGAGGAACTTGAATAACTCTGAGTAGCTCTCAACACCTGTAAGAGCCACCAGGTCACAGGTGCCTCCAGCAGCAGGAAGGTTTGGGATCATCCCCAGGTCACACCTTGACTGCAGGGGTGTAAAATCAGACAGAAAGAAAAAGCTTTATGTCCTTAAAATGTCTCACAGAGATGATGGAAAGAGCCAGAGTTTAATCTTAAAAGTAATCATTGATCATTTTAAGAACTCTTTGACGTCCCCCTCTTGAAACAATATAATTCTCTATAATTATCCCTGCAATCTGGGAGTTTGGCACAGCGCACGGGGAACCCCTGGGATTACTGCTGCAGCGAATTCCCTGTGTTTTGCAGGCTTTGGAACAAATAAAGAGGAGTCACCAGACAGGAAGGAAATGAAGGGATCTGCATTTTTTTTGGTAAGGCAGAGCAATTCTCCCCAGGCATCAGCTCTTCCCCCAGGTGGGCATCCCAGCTGGACAGGCGTTGCTGTGCTGCTTGGGAGGGCAGCTCAGGAAAGGGCAGCTCTGGCCAGCACCACGCAGCTCCTGCAGCAGGGCAAGTTGCTTTTCTCACCGGTATTCCAGATGATTTGGGTCCTGAGGGTGCCAATGTAACTGGTCTTTCCTACAACCTCTGTTTCTCTTCTTCCATGCTCAAAAAAATGAGATAGATTTGTTCTCCGGGTCCACGAACTAGTCCAAGTCCTATGCTCATCCATGAATGTTCCAGATGTTCACTACGTCACTTGAATTTTATGGCAAATGATAAATAACACAAGAAGATGGAGTGCTCAAAGTGAAATAATTGACTGGAAAACCCAAATAATACCTCAACAAATACCTCAACAAATACATCAATAAATACCTCAATAAACACCCAATTCCCCACTGTCCCGATTCCCCAGGGACAGAATGCAGAGCGTGCAGCATTCCCTGGAATTTGCTTCTTTGCCGTTCTCTTTGAGTGAGAGAAAGCAGAAATCTCTCCCCGGCCACATTTCGTGTCCCTAAATCTCACAGGGAGTGGGAATGAGCTCCAGGGCTCTCCCTCACTCCAGCATTCCCAGAACTGTCACCACCAGGAAGCTCATCGAAGTCTCACTGTAAATGAGCAAAGTTCACCGCGCTCAGTGAGCTCAATTCCCACTGCGGTCCGGCCTAACAAAGCTCTGGGCAGAGCTGGGCTCAGTTCTGTCGTGTTTGGGTCAGGCTCCTGCTCCAAAACCTTGGGGAGGCCTCTGCTCCCTCAGAACTGAGTATTCGTTACACCTCTCTCACGTGAAATTCTCTCACACTGGCCTGTGGCACCCAAATTGTTTCTCAGAGAGACCTTCCACGGTGTGAGGGCCCTCGCAGCGTTTGGAAACAATGGGAAATCTGGAAAACCAATCCCAAATCAGAGTCTTAAACCAAAACTCCTTTGAGGGGAGATTATGCAGTGCGAAAGATCAGCTGTAAATGCAGAAGAACTTTCTCCTTGCTCCCTCCAAGCATCGTTCCCGACATTTCTGGGGACTATTTTCGGGCATTTGATCTGTGCTGGCGTCAGTTGTTGCTACCCAGAGTAATCTCCTTTCACAGGAAAATCAAAAGGCTCCGTGAGATTATGTAAAACCAGCCAGGAATAGCAGTGAATATAAATACCAGGATAGATGGGCTGGGAAGAGCCAGACAAGGAGGGATCTTTGGGAAGCACCAACCTTTGGATGCCTTCAGCAGGAATTCACCATTCCAGCAGGAACTGCAACATCTCGAGCTGATCCTTTAGGCAGATTTGGGGCTGGGATTTTGGGAGGCTGGAGCAGCCTTCCAAGGCCTGTGGGATCAGTCAGGGCTAAGCTTAACCACAAAGACTGGAATCTCTCGTTTTTAGCACCAGAGCAAAGCTGGGGCTGTCTAAAGCTGAGTCAGGTCTAAAGTTGAGTCAGCTGTAAAGCTGAGACTTGTCTAAAGCTGAGTCAGGTCTAAAACTCCCCTGGTTTAGCTCCTGCCAGTGGCTGTACCCAACCTTTAGGCACTTCCCAGCTCATTTCCTGTCAATTTATGGCTCCTGGGACCCCCAAATCTCCCCAGCCCTGGTCCCACTCTCCTGCCCTCCCCTGAGAGCTCCCTGCCCAGGTCGTGAGGACCCCAAGGCCCAGGGACTCTTAGGGACAATGTGGTGATTCCATTGTTCTCAGGGAGCTGCCCCTGGAATTCCCGGTGCCAGCCCTGCTCCAGGTCCCTTCCCTTGGCACTGCATCCTGCCCTGACACATCCAGACTGCACTGAACAGCTCAGGTCTCTGAGCAGTGGATCTACCTTAGAAATCAATTTTACACCCATCTTGTTCAGCACAACATCCTTCAGTGTTTACAAATCTGGCCATAAGTCACAACTGAAAATGATGTCTTTTATTCCCCCCCCTCCCCAATCCCTGTCTGTCCTTTAGATCCCAGCAGAAATTGAGAATAACGAATATAAAAAGTGTCTATGCCAAGCCAGTACCTAAAACCCCGTAGCTTTATCCTGAAACTCTTAACGCGGAGGAGAATAAAGTTTAAAACAGATTTCGAGTCGCCATAATTAAGAAATCTGTGACAGTCTGAACATGAAAAGCCAAAGGCACACTCTGCTTCTAATTCATCCCACTCCTTCCAAACAATGCAGATGCTCCAGAGCCGGGAGCCGCGTTCTCTCCCTGAAAGCACAGCAGGAACAATGGGATGTGACGGTGATGGAACGCCAGCCTTTACAGCCCATCCCAGCCCCGGCTAGCACTGCAAACTCAAGGACTGCACCGCTCCCTGTAAAGCGATTAATCTTCTTCCTCCTGCCAGCCTCTCATCCACCAAAGGAGTATGAGAAATCCCCGTGCCTCCCGCGTCTGGAGTCAGAAACTCTGCGGCTGTCTGTGCACGGAGCGTTGGTGGTGAGGTTCCTCGTGCCTCTGGGGATTAAAGTGCCTCCAAATTTAGCGTTTCTGAAGATTTCCTTCGTGTGGCTACTCCAAACAGTCCTCCGGGCCTGACAGGCTGTGGCACCATGAGCAGTACAGGTGGCAGAGCTGTGTCCGTGGAAAAGTGGGGTTACACCCCATTTGTTAAGGTGTTTTGTTGTATTAAAGGGTCAAAAGCTGCCAAGGGCTGCAAAGCTTCCCCAGGCCAGCTTGGACAGGGCTTGGAGCACCCTGGGACAGTGGAGGTGTCCCTGTCCTGCCAGGGGTGCCACTGGATGGGATTTAAGGTCCCACCAACCCCAACCCTTCGGGGGTTGTAAATAAACAGAACCTCACACATACTCGGGGTAAATGCTGTAATTATAAATACTGTAACCATATTAAAGGTGCTGCCACTTTCCTGCTGCCAAAAATGTCAGGACTCCAGGAGCCAACCTGCAGCAGGGATGAACATTCATTGCTCCTCTTAGCCACGGCCAGAGCAGATTCCTGGAGGCCGCTGGATCCTTGGGAATCGCAGTCTACCCCAAGGAGAGGGTAAAAGCAGCAAAGCTTTTCACCTGACCTGGTCCCTCCTCTTCCCTCTCTCGGGGTTCTGATCCCCAGCCAGCGCTCAAACCTTGCAGAATGAACACTCAGTTCCTGCAGCTTCCAATTGCTCTCCCTTTCCTGTCCCAGATCGTCCTGGCTAGTTGCTGTGAGTGGACAAAAACAGGGAGCGTTTGCCAGGCAAACAACCGGGGAATCACGGCAGTGCCAGGGAGAGAGATCTCAATTTCAACCCAAACAAAGCCCCAGACGAGCCAAACCCCGGCAGCGCGGAGATGAGGATCTGCTCTGCACGCCTGCAGCCGATTCACGGCGCTTCGGTGATCTTATCGGGGAACTGAAATAAATACATCTGAAATTTGCTCGTGTCTGTTTCATCCATTTATATCAGCAGGGCTTCCAAGTCCTTTATTAAGAAAGCGCAGCTAATGACAGAAGGCAAATGCTAATTCTGTTTGGTGGCTCTTCCCCCATTCAAGTTCACTGATCAGGCAGACAAATCAAGAAAGATTGTGAGCTTATCCAGGAGCCATTTGTTCGACATCTCCCCGAATCAATGCCTGACACAACGGAGCAGCTTTGCGCAATAGGATTTTATTTGTCATGTTGGGCCAGAAGCAGCAGTTAATAATTCACTGCACAGCTCCATGGAGCTCCCCAGCTCTCTTTCACACAACCTTGCAGTTTCACAGGCTCTTGTTAAGAGCAGCTTAAAATAGTCTGTTATCAGTGCTGCCGTCGCTGTCAGAGCTCCGGCAGAGCCTCTCCCTGTGATCCTTCTGACAAGGGAACAAAATAAACAACCCAGGAACTTCGGGAAGGACGTGGACACGTGGAATTCATCCCCACGGGATGGCTACTCCAGAGCTCACACCCGGAGAGATGGAGAAAAAAAAAAAGGGCAAATCACCAACACTCCCAACCTCGTCACTGGAATTGTGGGATGCTTTGGGTTGGCAGGGAACTTAAATCCCACCCAATCCCACCCCCTGCCATGGGTAGGGATAATTTGCACCAGGTTGCTCCAAGCTGGCCTTGGAGTCATTACAGGCTCAGATTTGGATTTTCTGCTTGCCCAGGTGCTTGGCTGCTGGCACATAATCACCTGCTTGGGGTGCCTGAGGTCGGAACAGTCAGGCTCAGGTCAAGGTGTGTGGGAATGATAGGATTGGGGAGCACAGGGAAATATCCTGAGTAGCCAGGCTCGGTGATCTCTGACCACCACAGAAACCGCAAAAGCACCGAATAGAACTCGCAGGTAAGAGAAGCGGTTCAGAAACGGTGCCTCCCCTGAGTCCAACACGCCGTGCTTAATTCTGCAGGGTCAGGACACTTCCCATCCTCAATCTCGACTCTGCCGTGTCTGATTTCGCTCAGCTCCCTGGTTTCCAAGCTCACGGACGAGGGTGTCAGCTCCAAGTGTCACCCCCGACTTCACGGCACCACCGAGGCAGCAATTTACACCCCCCCAGGTCTTCAGGGCAGCAAATAATATTGTTCTCTGTGGTAGCAGAAAAAAACACACAGAGAGAGACAGAACTGCTCCTCTCAGCCGCGAGCTGTTCACCCCAAACCTCCACACAGAGCTCGGCGAAGGGGCTCTCTCCTCTGGGAGTGCAGGTAAAACACTCACCTGAGCACCTCAGGAAGTCTCTGACTCCCCAGGGAGCAGCTCTAGGATTTGATCCAATAAAATCCTGACAGAGGAGCCGTTCCCACTGTCACCTCAAGTCCTGCAAAAGTCATCCTGAGGGTCAGCAGACACCGAAAAGGGAGGGGTCACTGTTTAATCCAGAGGTGAAGGAAACTCCAGGCACAGGGAAGCTTGTGACTCAGGGAGCTGGGAATGTCCAGCCTGGAGAGGAGGAGGCTCCAGGGAGAGCTCAGAGCCCTAAAGGGGCTCCAGGAGAGCTGGAGAGGGACTGGGGACAAGGGATGGAGGGACAGGACACAGGGAATGGCTTCCCACTGCCAGAGGGCAGGGATGGGTGGGATATTGGGAAGGAATTCCTGGCTGGGAGGGCCTGGGATGGAATTCCTAGAGGAGCTGTGGCTGCCTCTGGATCCCTGGAAATGTCCCAGGCCAGGTTGGAGCACCCTGGGACAGTGGGAGGCGTCCCTGCCCAGGGCAGGGGTGGCACTGGATCACCTTTAAGTTCTTTTCCAACCCAAGCATTCCAGGATTTTGTGCCATTTCCCTTCTCCAGGTCTGCTCTCCATGTCCAGCTCCGTTGGTTCCTGCAGGAGGGACAGAACTGCTCCTGTCCCTTGCTGAGACAGCCCAGCAAACCCTCCCCGGGCTCCCTTCCCCGGGATGAGCTCCACAGGACAGGAGACACTGCAGGGAGAATCCCAGCAGCCCGCGTTCCTCCAGGAAATCGGGAATCCGGGGTGCAGGGAGTCAGGGCTGTGGAGCAGAGCAGAGGGGAAAGGGCAGAGCAGGACGCTGCCAGTGCCACTGGGCTTTGGGCACACCAGGAATTCCCAAAAAACCTGCGCTGTGATGGACCCTGTACAAACATGTGGACACACCTGTGGATTTCTGGGTCACACCTGTGGATTTCTGGGTCACACCTGTGGGTTTGTGGATCACACCTGTGGGATTGGTGGGTCACACCTGTGGATTTCTGG